>OX442361.1:2705000-3192500 GCA_949357725.1 Hyperoplus immaculatus
GCCTGATTATGAGATTAGATGATATGTGATTTACTTGGTACCTAGAGTGTCGTTTGAAAACATTTATCTTTGATTCCATTTTTAATGATGCCAAGGCAAATGGCTTGATTTATCATACCGAATTAAATGTTGTGGATCCAGGGAGTACTTTAGGTTTGTATATTTTATTTGTCTTTTGGTATGAAGAAAAGGTTGACCCATTGCACTACTTCCTTTTGGGTAGGAATTAAAACACAACCCTTTGATAAAGATGTTAAAATAGGGGAATTATATTACTTTGTTATTACAAATTTAATTAAATTTAATATAATTAATGTCCGTATTTCCTTTTCCTATTATGCCATTTGTAAAAAGTGTACAAGGACAAGTCAGCCTAACAAAAACATAAACATAAAAACACAAAAACAAGCTCAATAGATATAGAGAAACAAATATAAAAGAAATAAAATATTAGCAAAAACTGAGAATAAAGTAACCTTTGCAGTCAAAATTAAAAGTTGGTGAGCAGAGTGCGAACAATGGGGTAGCTCGGCTCCCCTTAAAGGTACACTGTAAAGTTTGAAGTAATTTATTAGTTAAAATCAATATCCTCATTCATAAATATGTCCCTTTAGGTGTAAAATCACCTTTGCCAATAATCGGAATCATCCTCCTGAGCTAAGAAATGTGTTCAACTTTTTTTTAAACTATGGGAAACAGCAGCAGCTATAATCAAAATAGGGAGTTGACACTAAGGTAGGGTATTTGTAGTGAAGAGTAGGTTCTCTATAATATCTCTATTGACAAACATAAATACGGCCTTTAAATCAAATGAAATACTTCGACATTGCAGCACTTCATAACATAATTTAACAAGTAAAGATTAGCCATTAAACCATCACAATAATATATCAAACAAACAATAACCCAATAAGTAAAAGGTAACTTACATTGAAGGTAATTCAAAAGACACACGGCAAACATCTTCACACACTCAGTTGTGGTGAGGATGTGGTGGGAACAAAGGGAGAAGGCCTCACTAGGCCTCTATTTATAGTGGGAGGAGCAATCAATTACCCTGAATCACCACTTAGTGTCCCTTGTGGAGGTGAGGTGAAGCTAAATCAACTTGTAGTTTCTAACAGTATTAGTGAGCACTTGTATTTATATTTTCATTAATTAATTTGGCAATGAGGTACAATCCTCTTACTGATTTGCCTAAAATGTACTTTTCTAAGGCCTTGTCTTGACAAGGCAACACGTTTAGTTTGTGTGACAGGGTTTTTCACATCAAAATTGGACTTTGAGTAGTGAGTCACACTCTTAAGAGATATTTCTTTCTTCCTTTGCTCATGCCAGTATAATAGCAGGTCCTCAGACCTATCCAATATACCGTTAACTGCTAGTTGATAATGTGTTCATCAAATACTTAGCTCTATCTGGTCTACAGGGCACAGAGGAAAAACTATTTACTTCAGCGAATACCAAAGATTCTGACCTGTATTCCTTATAGAGTTGAATCATCCTCAGGTAAATGGCAGTAAGCTTTTTGCCAAAGTACACCATGGTGGAAGAAGGGGCTTTTTTAAAGGGATCAGGGTTCAAGCCGATGGTTTTGGTCATGACAGAAATTATCCCATGCCCGAACCTCTACCTTAAAGCAGTTCGGAGGGATTTGAGTTTGAGCATTTCAGCACAATCATAATATCCCGCCTTCCTCCAATGCAGCCCCACCCCCACATTCTCAGCCCCGTTTTTTTTTTTTTTTTTTTTTTTGAAAACTTTATTCACACAAGCAGACTTACAATACACTGCCTCCGAGCGACAAGCAGACTTGCAATACACTGCCTCCGAGCGCGCACGTGAGTTTTTGTTTACCAAAGCAAAACAATGGAGTCGGATTCAGAAGCACCGGTAAGTCATATACATTTACACATATATATGTTTCAGTTCAATGGTTGTTATATGCAGTTCACCATTTACTTGCTTTATGTTTTTAGTTACCATATTTTTTTTTGCACGCATGATAATGTTAGCTAATAAGCGGTCTCAGCTTGTTTTTAGTGTAACGTCGGTTACGGGTTAAACTTCTAACGGCTACCGCGTGGTTAACTTTATCACTCTGTTCTAAACATTATGCTTCAATGTCGAAAGCTTGAACTTCATAATAAATAGACATTTGGGTCCAACATGTGGGATCCTGGGGAGTTCTCCACAGCAAGAGTAATAACACACTGCCCTATTTATGTAGAAGAAGTCATACTGCACATAAAATTAAACAGAAGCAACTCCTCTACAAGCACATAAATCATTTTCACACAGACCAAACACAACTCCAACACCAAGCATTTTATTATCAAATATCAAAATCTGAATAGCGTCAGAAACTCAACCCACTCTCCACATTTCCATTTCTAGTGCTCCGATGGTTCATTCACCTTATATGAAAGCTAAGCCCCTGATGAATCCAACACTACCACTATTATTCCAGTATGACAAAAACCTATATAACCAGCAGCCAAATAACACAAAGTTTTAAATACAGTGAGTTCTGTGTAAATACATCGAATAACATGAATTCTTGTTATTTTGCTCTGCCTCACTACATAATATTCAAACTTGGCAGAGATATTGGAAACACATTTTGCTATTCTTTTGATCTAGAATTTCAGCTTCATCAGAATAATTTCAGAGATCTGATTTATAGTAAAAAAAATATATATATATGCAAAAGTGTTCCTATGTCTCTCTTCACCCTGATATTCTTATAAAGTTAAAACATTTTCTGTCTTTGTTTTTACATGTTGGTGCTTCTAGGACGACAGTGTTTTTGATCCAGACTACAGCCTAGCATGTAGCACAGAGGAAGATGATGATTATGACGTGGATGATGATTCCCCAGAAGAAGTCACCTCAAGTAAGAGAAAGAAGACATCAGGGGTCAAAGGTGGAGGCAGAGGAAGCCACGGCAGGGGAAAGAAAGGAAGGGGCCGTGGTTTTCCACAAGGGGAAAACACCCCCAAAACAACAGGCCAACAGGTTGTGGAGGCAGAGCAAAGTACCAGAGGAGGTACACCTGCAGCAGCCAGAAGAAGACCAGGCCGTTCTCGAGGCAGCCGAGGCAGAAGCAGCAGGGGCCGTGGTGGGACACGGGGTGGAGTGGTGGCCAGTGACGGAGAGAGACCAGGAACATTATGTTACACATTTACAGAAATAATAAACCAGAAAATATCATGAAAAGTCTCATCTTCTGTCCTTGAAAACACTTACATAGAGTTTGTAATATCATTGAATTCGTCCTCATTGATGTCACCCAATCTTTCATGTGCTGATGTAACACTGCATTTAGGAAATCAGAAAGAGAAGTCAGTGTTACGTAATTCTAAGTTTGGATGAGTGAATAAAATGTCTGTTCACTTTAAAAAGATGTTATTTTTAAACATTTGATAACTGTACCTTGTTTGTATTGTGTGAAGTGAGGTCTCTGGTGAGCAGCTGTGCAAAGCCTCCACTCCATGAACAGAGAAATCCTCCTCTCTACAGATGTATACCGGAAAAAAATAATGGGCATTTTTCACAACATTAGATACGTTGCTGTTGTTACCACACAGCACATGAGTAGAGATGATTTATAGTGTTCTGGAAACATCAGTTACATTTCTCATGTTCTGATGGGGGTAGGGAAACTGTTTAGCATAAGCTCTAGGCTTGATTACACACCAATAACGTATCACTTTTAACAATTTACTTGTTCACGTCATCATCGCAAAACAAAAAAACATGTGTGATCCAAGTTGATGGGCAGACAATAACATTAACAAACAAGGCTTACCGTTCTGAAATTGATTCTGCAATGGTGGACAATGCTGGCGGAGGAGGCCTCTTAAAACCACGTCTTATTGGCGTCGACGTTGTATTTCCGTAACTAAAACACAAACACACACACACACAAATATTAACGTGAGTTGGCGGGTTGTAGCAGAAAGTTAAATTATGATAAACTGTGCGTACTGAACATGGAAACAGCGACAAACACGGATATGATATCACGTAGCCTACTATGATTTACACACATGGACAGTTAGCACCCTGCTAACTGCTGCCTTCGGTGTATGAATGTGTGTGTCAATGAGCCAAAAAAATTTAAAGCACACTAGTGCTGTGTGAAACGGTGAGGAAGACTGTAAGCGGAGAATATGTCTTTATTTCCCGAGCAAACTGCCTCATTAGCTGGAGCTAACGGTAGGTCCGTTAGCATTATGCTATACGTGATCCCGGTAAGTGGCTGCAACAAATGGTCAATCGTAAGGTTATATGAGGTTGGAGGTTAGGTTATGCAAAATAAAAAATACCTTTCCAGCAGGAACTCCGCCACCATTTCGTCCGTTGTTAGCTCGGGCTGCTGCTTCATAAGTTCCCTCCATTTCACAAAAGCAGACCCGATGTTTATCCGAGTTTTTCCTCTTGCAGCATCAAGCTCCTTCTTTCTTGTGGCCTTTTCTGCTAAACTTGTCGTTTTTTCCTTCGGAGCGGCTGGTTCAGTACGCCGTGATCCACTTTGGTCTTCCATGTTCAGTCGCTACTCGCTACTGTCTGCCGTAGAATCAAAACAAACCCTCTACTTGAGGACGCGCCTTGATGACGCGCGCAGAATGCGCCATACAGAAGCAGGGAAAACGATAGTTACGTATGTAACTACGGTTCTATGAGTTCCGGATGACCGCCAGAGGCGGTGCTTATAGCACTGGATATTCCATTGCGCGCATGCGCAGGTCGAGATCTTTATACCAACAAAGTCACCTGTGACACCCGGGTGACTCCAGGAATGTCTATATATTCCGGAAGTCACCAGAGGTTCTGTTCCACTGGATCTTCTCGCGGTGTCTGAGAAGTCTGAGTGACAGAGAACTCTGGCGGTCATCCGGAACTCATAGAACCGTAGTTACATACGTAACTATCGTTCTATTTCGTTCCTACTGACCGCCAGAGGCGGTGCTTATAGCACTGGATGACTTATACCAAAAAGGTCACGAAGAGTACTCATCAATTAAGGGCTTGCAGCCATCAACAAGACAGCTGTCATTCCACCGGATGAGGTGCAGCAACATTTACTCTGTAGAGCCGCGCAACGTACATGATGAAGACCATGTAGCCGTGGCGCAAATGTCCTGCCGTGAAATCCGCTTCAAGGCAGCCCATGATGTAGCCATACTCCTGGTAGAGTGGCACTCAACGGCCAAGGCATGGGGAGCCCCTGTGCTCTATATGCATACAAGACCCCATCCACAAGTCAGTGGGAGTGTCTCTGTTTGGACAGGGCAGCCCCCTCCCTGCGGCTCCCATAGCAGACAAAAAGGTATTTGTCTTACGCAAGCTGGTTGTTGCCACAACCTATGCCCTAAGCGCCCGCACCGGGCACAGTAGGTCTGACATTCTTTCTGCACCCCCTGGTGCCCAGGGGATTGAAAGCAGCCAACTCGATCGATTGGTTTACATGGTGGGGAGACAATCGTTTGGATAGGAAGGATGGAGTTGGCGAGAGCACCACTCCTGACCCTTCTACATGCCAGCGCAAGCACGCCTGGCTTACTGACAAGGCATGGAGTTCACCGACCGATTGCAGTCGCAATGGCAAGGAGGAATGCCGTCTTCATCGACAGCCGCGTCAGGTCTGCCTGACTCAGCGGCCCAAATGGGGGTAGTCCTAAGGCCCTCAGGACTACTTGTAAGTCCCATGATGGTGCCCTCAGGGGTCATGGTGGCTGAATGAAGCCTCTGGCCTGACTAGGTAGTGGGACCCTACCGTCTGGTTGTCCACCCCTGCATGTGCGGCCGATATCGCAGCCACATAGACGCACAGGGTGGAAGCAGCTGTCCTGCTGCCCAACACAGACTGCAGAACGTGTAGTATCACTACCACTGACAAGTCCATGGGACTTCGCCCTGTGCCATGCACCACTGTGAAAACAACTTCCACCTGTCTGCATAGCGCCATGTAGTGGCGAGTGCCCCTGAAGTTAAAACGGTATGGACCTCTGACTGGTCGCAATACGTCAACAGTGGGTCCTGGCTACCAGGAGCCCCACGCACAGCTGCAGGCGCCCCGAGTTCGGGTGCCACATGTGTCCGCCTACCTGAGACAGAAGGTCCTGTCTCCCTGGAAGGCACCAAGGCTCTCCTTGAGGAGTTTAGTAACGCTGGGATCCATGGCCTTCCTGGCCAATGTGGAGCCACCAAACGTAGGCTGTAACTGCAATGCTGGACCCCATCCAGTGTTGTCAGTAACAAAAGCTACACACATAGTGTGTGGCACGGCTCATCCACTGGCAAGCAATAAGTAAGCTATGCACGCAAGGCTTAGGTGAGAGCCCACGCTGGTGGGACACAGCTCAATACACAGTGAAAGCGACTTCTGACCCGAAGCCGCCCACTTGACGAGCAAATTAGCAGCCTATGCAACCGCTCTAGGCGACAATGCTACAAATACTGTGGCGGTGGCTTGGCTCACCCCAAGCCACTCGCTGTCGATTAAATCAAAGTAAGCAACCGGTCTAGGCGAACTTAGCACCCGATCACAGTGCAACAATGCTAGAAAGACAATACATTCGAGCATACAATTAGCAACCGGGCTTAGTGAAAAACACACAAGCAACGGTGCGAAGGAAATGCACAAAGCAGGATGACTGGCCAAGCACTAGCCAGAGCATCCTGCCTTAGGGGACTGGTCCTCTCCATCTAGGAGAACCCAGGGGGACAGTGGGTCATCTCTTCGGAAGCAAAGAGATATGCCACTGCCCTGCCATACTTGTCCCAATCATGCCCACCACCTCCGGATGGAGTCTCCACCCCCGGGGGTGGCCCTTTCTATCGCTGTGTTCCGGACACCTGGAACTTGGACAGCTTGGACAATGATAATTAGATTATGCTGAGGTCAGCATACTTATCAGTCGAAGGGAGAGGCTGTACTCCAGCAGCCTCCATTGCATGGAGTGCTGTAGTAGCTGCTGAACGGTAGCTACGCGCTATGGAGAAAGGCAGGCTCGCATGGCCGCCGACTCGAGCACCAGCTGAGCTGTAATGGTGGCAGGGATGCTGCCGCACACTGTATAATATCCGCAGAGCCAGGGACGGCCCAAACGGAGGAACCCTGAACCGGTACACCCTGCCCAGAAATGCAAAGGGGAGGACCACCTGTGACATTGGGCAGTAGGGACTTGAAAGTAGCATCTTTCAGGGCTATGACACAACCCAGTCCGCCTGAGCGATAGACTGGAGGACCCCTGCAACACGCAGCATGGGGAAAGGAAGCATCGTGAGGCATTGATTCCGCCGTCTAGTCCAGAACGGGGCGACCCCGCCCCACCTCCTGGTACCTGAACTTCGGTTGAGTAGAACCTACCGAGCATCGAGTAGCACCCCCAAGGACTCTGGGGGAGGGCGGAGGCTGGACGCCGACCTCCTGGCGCCTGAAATGCAGCTGTAGCGCAGTGTACGGCGCTGTACAGAATGTGCTGAGAAGCACTGGCCCCTTGATTGTCCACCTGAACGTGGTCGAAGCTATTGGCACGGGGTACCACAGAGGTTCCCGGCCTGGAATCAGGCAGAGGTACACGTCGCAGCGTGTAACTACTGTTTAGCCTGGTCAACCTGAACACTTCGCACCTGGCCTGAAGAGCAGCTGGCCGAACGCCTGGCCTGGGATCACTGGAAGAGAACGGAGGGTCTGTCGACACACCTCCGACTGGGACGACTGCGCCAGCCAACCCTGGCGGCGCGCCTAGCCCTTTCCCTTGTGAAGCGCCCTTGGGTACCTTGAAAGGCGCTATATAAATTCAAATTATTATTATTATTAGCTCCCTAAGTCGTAATGCAAACCAGATGCGTAACTCCTAGTAAGGAGGTCGCCTGAAATCCGGCACTGGGGCCGAGGGCAGCGCACATCGGCTCTCAGAGCCTCGTCTGGGGAGACAACCAGGGATGCTATAGCAGGCTCAATCGGAGCTAACCAGTCCGAGCCCTAACTATCAGCATTATGCATGGCCTCGAGCCAACTAAATATGCATCTGACTAAGGTATGCAACCGGGCTTCAGGCGAGAACAACCGAGCCGCGGCGCGACACCGCCAGAATAATACAGCGGCGGTGCAAAACTATAGCGCCCACTGGCGAGCAAACTACAGTAGCCTGCACAGACGACAACCGTGTGTACAGCTAAAATAACACAGTGAAGGCGACTCTTGGAAACCCAAGACGCTCCCTGGCGAGCAACCAACGTATGCAACCGGGCTTTAGGCGAGAGCAACCGAGCCTCGGTGCGACACCCATGGACATATAAGAAGGGCGATACCGTTAGAATAATACAGTGGCGGCGTACAACTACGCCCACTGGTGAGCAAGTTACAGTAACATGCTAGAATTTAGCCAAAAGTCGAGCCAGCTAAAATATGCATCCGACTAAGGCATGCAACCGGGCCTCAGGCGAGAGCAACCGAGCCACGGTGCGACACCGCTAGAATAGCACAATGGCAGTGTAACCCTGCCGCCCACTGGCGAGCAAGTTACAGTAGGCTAGGCAATCGAGCTCTAGGCGAGAGCACACCCAAGCAACGACGCGACCTGTCGAGCCAATTAAAATATGTAATCCGAATAAGGTATGCAACCGGGCTTCAAGCGAGAGCAACCGAACCACGGTGCGACACCGCTAGAATAACACAGTGGCGGTGTAAACTATGCCGCCCAATGGCGAGAAAGTTACAGTAGGCTAGGCAATCGAGCTTACGAGAGCGCACCCACACAGTTCAATTGAATTCAGTTTACTTAAGAAGGGGACAGTGCAAATCGATAAACCACATGATCATACATGGGTTAAAAAATGCTAGAATAGCCAAATGCTATTCTCCATCTGCAGTCCCCTGGCAGTGTCAGCGGCTCTTGGTGACGGCAACGACGTTCACTGGTGAGCAAATTAAGTAGCCTATGCAGTCAGGCTAAGGCGTGAGCTACCGTGCAACACGGCTATAATAACACAGCGGCACAGACACGACACCCGTGCCGTGAAACTAAGCTGCCAACTGGCGACACACTACAGCAGCCTACACACGAGCAACAGTGTGACACGGCTAAAATAACACGGTGAAGGCGATTTAGGAAACTAATTCGTCCACCGGCGAGCAATACAGCAGCATACAGTGTATAACAGCATACTAGTGTGTGGCACGGCTCACCCACTGGTACGAGCAAATTAAGTAGCCTATGCAACCGCTCTAGGCTACTCACAATGCTACAAAGTACTGTGGCGGCGGCTTGGTACCCCCAAGCCGCTCGCTGTCGATTAAATCAAAGTAAGCAACCGGTCGGGGCGACGTAGCACCCGATCAACAGTGCAACAATGCTAGAAAGACAATACATTCGAGCATACAATTAGCAACCGGCTTAGCGAAAAACACACAAGCAACGGTGCGAACAACAGTGAAAGAGGCTTCTGACCCGAAGCCGCACCTGACGAGCAAATTAAGTAGCCTATGCCACAAAGTACTGTGGCGGCGGCTTGGTACCCCAAGCCGCTCGCTGTCGATTAAATCAGAGTAGGCAACCGGTCGGGGCGAACGTAGCACCCGATCAACAGTGCACAATGCTAGAAAGACAATACCTTCGAGCATACAATTAGCCACCGGGCTTAGCGAAACACACAAGCAACGGTGCGAACGAAAGAATAACACGGCGACTGTGAACCCAGCCGCCGCCTGATCTAATCAAAGCAAGGTGGAAAGGTGCTATTAGCTTCCGCGGTAGCCTCGGGCTACGCGTAGCCTTCACACTTTACTCACCCCTACCGGCCGCAGCCAAGTCGAACGAATTGCAAGTCGCAGCCCTTGGTGGTCGAAGTCAAATCGAAGCACCAACCTTTAGGTACGAGCTACTTGCGACAAGCTAATGGTATATTAGCACACAACAATGTGTGCGACCTGCTTCCGCGAGAATATAGAAGGAACAGAACCTCTGGTGACTTCCGGAATATATAGACATTCCTGGAGTCACCCGGGTGTCACAGGTGACTTTGTTGGTATAAAGATCTCGACCTGCGCATGCGCGCAATGGAATATCCAGTGCTATAAGCACCGCCTCTGGCGGTCAGTAGGAACGAAATAGAACAGACAGGTCTGTCGGCCAATCAAATCGTTCGGTCCGAACGATTTGATTGGTTGTAGTTTTCACCTAATATTATGAGACTGAAATAATTGTTTCTTTTTATTCCTGGTGGGTCTACCATGCATTTTAGAGTGTAAAAACCTTATTTATACCATTTTAAAGTCATTTAAAATAAGTGTAAAAACCATACAAAGGTAAGAATAGCTTTAACACATCAACTGATAATTTGAGATAATGTTTCCTGGTGGTTCGCTGCCTATACAAATACAAATACAACATAAATGTACCACCATGCCCAGTCTGCATTGCACATTTTACTGAACCTGGAGTCCTCAGTGGTCAAATCAAATTTGATTGAATCTAAGTGAACACAAATACAGTATGCTCCGGAAACACATGCAACTGAAATAAAGCATATTACTTTACTTACTCAACATGAGTGAGGGCATGGGTGCCTTAAACAGGAATTATCTCCTCGGTTTTGTTACGGCCTGACCTCCCACTCTTTCCTTTGATGCATTGTTTCAACACATTTTCACAGCTCTGGTGTGTTCATAGGGCAGGATCGTTACACATGACTGCTTTAACTGCTCGGAGCCCTCTTAAGGACATTAGAGGGAGTCTGGGGTACTGTTATGAAAGTGGGAGTGTTGGTTCGGGCAAAGCACGGTAATGGGTCGGGTGTTTTAGAAGACAACAAATACTGCCAATCTTTGTAGTGAACAGTGGCTATTTTAATGGCAGCAAAACACACACACACACACACACACAAACACAAACACGGCCAGTATACACACTTCCTGTATTCCTGTTTCCATGTTTTCAGTGTTTTTTCAACTGCATTACTATATAAGGAGACCACATAAAAAAATAGCAGTTCATTTGGGGTATTTTTGTGGTTGGCTGCATTTTGCTGGATGTGAATTACAATTAAAATTGGGTATTGTACGCTACAGAAAAGTAGCTCATCATCACCAATTACCTACATTGACAGGCTGAATAATATATATTTTTTCTCTCTGGAGAACATGACATCTCTAATTATTTCCTTCCAACAAAATTAGTTGTATTGCAATTTAATTCAACATGTGATGAGAAGACCTATACATTTCCTCAATGTCACTGTGCTTATACAGCAATTAAAATTCAAATGCAAAGTGATTGAATGAGTGTTTCTGGCTGATTCTGTGCAAAATATTAAAGGAATGGGACTTTAGTACGGATTAGTACAAGAACCTGAACAATTAAGTAAGAATATGTCTCTGCTACATCAAGATAAAAGGCATGAGAGAGAGACTCAATATCAATCAATATCCTTTATTTAACCAGGTAAAATTCATTGAGATTAAAATCTCTTTTTCAAGAATGACCTGGCCAAGAAGGCAGCACCATGATACAATCAGAACAATCAACCACAATTCTCATACACCACATTCAACGTCAGGTAAAGTACAATACAAGATCAGGGACAAGACTATATGAAGATTGAAATGAGAACAGTTAAAAATTAAATAAATAAACTGGTGACAGATGAATGAATAAACCCGGCCATTATCAGAAAATAGCTTTACAAACAATTGCATTGACCAAGAGAACTAACTTCTCTGTCCTTCAGGATTCCTTTGAATTCTCCCAAGGTGACCAGCTCCGGCAGCTTCAGCTGCTTTTGCAGTGTTCCAGGCAGAAGGCGCAGCATATTTAAAGGCCTTTTTCCCTAACTCAGTTCTAGCTCTGGGTACCAACATCTGTAACACATCCCTAGAACGCAAACCATAGCTACATTTGTTTGTGGACATGTGAAAAAAAATGTGAAAAAATTGAAATTCTTCTTGTCACCGTCATCCCATATTATCACAATTGTAAACAGTTCTTAGTATTTTTAAAATTCCTTAAAAACCACACAGTACTGCTCTTTAAATAAATTAAGAAAGTAAAATACAATTATCCACCAGAAACGGTTAAAACGCATTTTTCCCCTCTCAAAAAATTTATATGAATACAAAGATGACATTTTAGACCCTTTGATTTCTTTTTTTTGTAATAGGCATCTTCTTGTTTATAGGTTTTTTGTGTTTTCCTTTTATGTGTTTTTATTACATGATGTTAAATCAAATTTAAAAATAAAACACTCTTCATGCAAAACACCACACACATTTGTCTTCAAGCTTGGACAAGACTACACCATTAAGCAAAAGTCTCTGGGGATGTTAAGTTGCAAGTAAATGTGACTATGAGCACACTGACAATAGGCCTGTAGACAGGCCTCTGCTAAGCTTTTGGGTGCCCTAAGCTTAAATTGTCAGTGAGCCCCCCCCCCCCCCCCTCACACAAAAAAACTTGAGTTTGCTTCTTTACCAATTGATCGGTTACGCACGCCCAGGTAACCTAGCCTAGGTTGCTGACATTAGCAAGCAATATCACTGAACGTTAGCAACCCAATTAGACCTACAAAACACAATCTTATTAGCAAGGGATGCACAGGTGCCATCTCTCGGTTTTCCCTTCTTTTGTTAAGGTGGGCTAATAGAATTAATTTGTGGGCAAAACGCGACATGCTCGCGGCCGTAATTTTTTTGCCCTTGCAAGATCTCTGCGACTGCTTTTTGGCACATTTGCTGTAGTGATGAGTTTTTGCGAACAGCATTTACTAACAGAAAGAACAGGTTAACGTGTGAAAAAAGCTGCAGAGAAGCCTACTAACTGCCTTTGCAAAGGAGAGACTGTGCTCTGTGGACGTGATTGACAGATGACCACAAAAAAACAAAAAACAGGTGATGGGTGAATTTGGAGGTGGGCTGTCGCCGTGCCCACCTAATCAGAAGCTAGGAATGGTCCTGGTATAGTAAATAGACATATTTTAATTAGCTGAAAAATAAAAAATTTATTTTCTTCACTTTTGATTGGGTGGGCAGGGCGCACATTTGGGTGGGCAGGCCCACCCTTGCCCCTTGGCTGCCGCCGGCCCCGCTTGCCATTATGAATCGCCATTCAAAAACAGCTTGATAACCCGTTGTAGTAATTCCTCACAAGGGAAGCAACATTTATGTAGCGGTCACATTAAATCACAAATGTGCTCACTAGTAACAAAATGACCAGCATTAACTTCAAATAGATCAGCTCCCACTTTGATGTGAGTGACATTTCCTCAGCCCGGAGTCCTGGTCAGGCTGAGGAAACGTGAGAACCGGCCTCCTCTCCCCAGTATTCTTCTGGCGAATGTCCAGTCACTGGACAACAAGCTGGATGAACTCCGGAGTAGGATGGCGTTTCAACGGGACAATAAGAACTGTAACGTTATGGTTTTCACGGAGACTTGGCTCGACCCTTTGGCCCCAGACTGCACCATTGTTCCACACGGATTCTCCATTCACCGCCAGGACAGGACAATAACATCGGGGAAGAGCAAGGGGGAGGTGTCTGCTTCATGGTGAAGAACAAGTGGTGTTCAGAAGTGGAGGTACTTTCATCGGACTGTTCTCCCAACTTAGAGCACCTCATGATCGGATGCCGACCTTATTATTTGCCCAGGGAGTTTACATCGGTTGTGCTCACAGCGGTGAATATACCACTGGACACTGATACCAACCAAGCGCTGCACGAGCTGTATGGAGTTATCAACAGGACAGAGACCTCACGGCCTGACCCATGGCTGGGGATTTTAATAAAGCCAACTTGAGGAAAGTCCTGCCGAGATACCGTCAGCACATCAGCTTTCCTACGCGAGGCGCAAACACGCTCGACCATGTTTACTCTCCCTTCCACAACGGATATAGGGCCCTCCTACGACCCCCATTTGGCAAATCAGACCACAGCTCAGTACTGCTTCTGCCTTCCTATAGGCAGAGACTCAAACGTGACGCTGACCATTCAGACTCTGCATTACGGACTGTTTCAGCACTACAGAGTGGGATGTGTTTAAGGACGACAATTTAAACACACACACAGACTCGGTGATTTGCTACATTGGCAAATGCATTGATGACGTCGTGCCGCGGATTACTGTACGGACATTTCCCAATCAGAAGCCCTGGGTTAATGGAGAAGTCCGAGACAAATTTAAGGCACGGACTGCTGCCTACAACTCAGGTGATTTGGAGGAGTACAGCAATTCCAGGTATGCACTCAGGAGAGCTATTAACATTGCTAAGAGACAATACAGGGACATAATGGAGTCCAACTTTGAGGGCTCCAACTCAAGACACATGTGGACCGGACTCAGAACAATTACAGACTTTAAAGGGACTACGAGTGTGACTGAGGAAGTGTCTCCATCTCTTCCAGAAGACCTTAACAACTACTTTGCACGTTTTGAGAGCTACTCTCCGGCTGAGGAGGTACAGATGGACCAGGACCCCTGCACACTAACAATAACAAGGGCAGATGTGTGCAAATCCTTCAAAAGGATTAATCCACACAAGGCCCCTGGACCTGATGGCATACCTAGTCGGGCTCTCAGGGTGTGTGCAGATCAGCTGGCATGTGTGTTTACAACCTCCAGCTCAACCTCAGCAAAACTAAGGAGCTGTTTGTGGACTACAGGAAGCGGCAGGGAGCCGGGCACGCCCCCATCACCATCAACGGGACGACAGTAGAGAGAGTCAGGAGCTTCATGTTCCTCGGGGTCCACATCTGCGAGGACCTGACCTGGACTCACCACCCCAACGCCATCACAAAGACGGCAAGACAGCGGCTTTTCTTCCTCTGCAGGCTGCGGAGTTTCAACATGGACTCCAGGATACTCTGCAACTTCTACAGGTGCACCATAGAGAGTATCCTGACTGGCTGCATCACCGCTTGGTACGACAGTTGCTCCGCCCTCACCCGTAAGACATTACAGAGGGTGGTGAAAGCTGCCCATCACATTACCAGGACGGAGCTGCCATCCATGGAGGACCTCTACACTCAGCGCTGCAGGAAGAAGACTAACCGGATTATTAAAGACACTCATCACCCCAGCAACAAACTTTCAGCTGCTCCCGTCTGGTAGACGCTACCGCAGCATCCGGTCTCGCACCACCAGACTCAGGGACAGTTTCATCCCACAGGCAATAAGACTGCTGAACTCATGAGCTAATTAGCTCACCACAACGACACTTTTTAACTTGCCACTTTATGACTTGCCACTTTATAACATGCCACTTTATACCAGTCGACATCTCGATAAACACGTCTGTTTACATTTTACATTTATTTAGTTTTGTATTTAGGTCTCTGCTCTCCTTGTGTTCCTCTTGTACACTTAATTCTTATTATTATTATTACTATTATTATTGTTGTTGTTTTGTTTTTATTATTTAAGTCTCAGCTTCCCACTTTGTTGGAGCCCAAGACAAAATTATTTCATTGCCAGCGACTGTTCTGTAATTGTTGTGCATATGACAATAAAACCATCTTGAATCTTGAATCTTTTTTTTTTTTTTTTTTTTTTTATACTTTATTGTAGGATCATATAATATTCCTGATAAGTTATTTTTATATTTACATCATCCTACAAACATTTTTTTTTTATAAATGTAAACAATATAAATAAATGAATAAGTAAATAAATGAACAAAAATAACAAAATGTAGTAATGATAAATTATATATATATATATACATACACATACATACACATACACACATATATACATATACATACATATACATACACATACACACATACATACACACACACACACATATACACATACATACATATACACATACATACATATACACATACATACATATAAACACACATACACATATGTACACACATATGTACACGTACATCCGCATATGCCTAGGCCAAAATATATTCATCAGTACTACATATAATTAAAAAAAAAAATATATATATATATATATACATACACACACACACATACATATATATATATATATATATATATATATATATATATATATACATAAAAAGAAAATAAATAAAAATAAGACAAAAAAAAAAAAAAAAAAAAAAGAACACATAAAGTATACAGACAAGTTAAAACTCTTCCAGCTCCTCACGACTTTCTTCAGGATATTAATAATACTAGTTTAATTACAATCCATATATGTTAACCATTTATTCCATCGTAACGAACACTCAGTTTCTAGGTTTCTAATTTTATAGGTAGTTATTTCCATTTCTAAAATATTATTTACGTTTGACTTCCAGTTTTTAAAAGATGGTGGACTAGGTTTTAGCCAGTTCCTTGTTATCTGTTTCATTGCTGCTATCCTAAGTATCCTAAATAAGTATTTGTCTCTTTCTGATATGAGTTCAGCTGGTGTTACACCTAAAATGAAACATTTTGGTTCAGGTACCTGGTTAATTTGGAAAATTTTCATAATAGAATTTGCAATCAGTTGCCAGAAGGTCTTTAGTGATGGGCAAAAGTAGAAAACATGTGAATGGTCTGCGTTATTTTCCCCACAATTTCTCCAACAATCTGATGAATTTAATGTCCTAAACTTTGATTGTATTTTTGGTGTGATAAAGAATCTTGTGTATATTTTCCATGTGTACTCCCTCCAAAACCTAGAGTTTGTTGTTTTATGTATTGTTTTATAGATGTTTTCCCAGTCCTCTTCTTTTAACTGTCCCCCTAATTCTAAGTTCCACTTCAATGCCACCGTGTCTTGTGTTTCATTCTTTTCTTGTAATATTTTATATATTTTGGAAAGTGTATTCTTGATGTCAATATTATAGTTTTTAATCATAAATTGTACTAAGGGATGCTGCTCGTGGATGCCTGCTCCTTTTTGAAAGGTATTTATATAGTTTCTAAGCTGTAAATATTTGTAGAAATTTGACTGGACTAAATCATATTTCTTTAAAATATCATCGAAGGAATTTACTTCATACTTAGTTATTATTTGTGAATATATTTGTAGTCCTTTTAAGGACCAGACTTTTAAGACACTATCCATTTTGTTTGGTTTGAAATCTGGATCCCATGCCATTTCTCTAAGATAGAGTAATTCCTTATTTATATTATATTTTTTACAAATTTGTTTCCAATTACATAAAGTATTGTTAATCCATCTATTTTGTCCTTTCAGTTGTGTCATATCTTTTCTATCAATGAATGGTAATGTTTTTATTGAAAATGGAGTTTGTTCCTTTTCTATCGGAAGCCACTTTGCTTTAATATTATCGTTAGTCCATTTCATTATGTTATTTATTTGTGTGGCATGGAAATAGGTTTGGAGGTCTGGAAGTGCTAGTCCACCATGTTCTTTCGCTTTTATTAATGTTTTAAATTTGACCCTTTTCCTTTTGTTATTCCATATGAACTTATTTATTATGCCATTCCATCTTTTAAAACTTTGGGAAGTGATTGATGTTGGTAGATTCTGAAAAAGGAAAAGGAATTGTGGGAGTATCATCATTTTAATTGTGTCTACTCTACTAAAAAGAGAGTCCGGTATAGTTTTCCACCTGTTCAGATCCTAGAATCTTGAATCTTGAGTGGCCACAACAACGAACAAAAATGCAAACACAAATTTGTGAAGACAGGTAATACATATGCAATGAGGTGTGAAAGTCAGGAACCATAATGAATGAAAGTGTAATATACAGTACGTCACATATATGCCAACATACATGAGATTACACCCACCATTGAGGTCACCAAGGTTCGCATCTTGATATTTTTCTGAGATGTATACTGAATATAAAACACAGCATTGTGAAATAAATTGTGAAATATATAGAAAATTATTTAGGAAATTGTACACGCTTTCTGCCTTCACTGCTTGTGTGTAGTCGGTGAAGTGGATGATTTTAAAGTTTCTACAAAAACTTGGAATCAGAAACACGGTTCTTTGATTATGTCTACGGGAGCGGGCCTATGTTCCCACAGCCTTATCCTCCCACAGCCCGATGGTCCCACATTTCAATTAATATAACTATATAACTAGAACTGCAAGCAGTTATGAACGGGGGCCAAGCCTTGCACGCAACTCGGATCGGGCGTCGTCGTCCGCGGCGCCCGCTCCTTGCTTCACAGAATCCGGGGATGTAAAGTTTTTGAATGTGGGATGTTCGGTTTGGGAGTTAAAGACCAAAAGGCAAAAAGATCGCAGAGAAAGATGCTCAAGTGGATAAGGAGATGTATACTTTTGTGTTTTTGGCGCCCCCATTTGGAGCAAATTAACGACTATGTAGAACCAACCTGAGAACCATACGACAATCACATGTGTGACGTTTGGTGTTAATAGGATGAATTGTTTTGGATGTAGGAGCAGTTTGGTACAAGGTAGCTAATGCCCATATCTTTAAAGCGTTACCATTTGGTCTTCCGATGGTCTTGGAACAATTCATTATACAACTTTTGCTCGTGGGAGTCGGTAGAGCATAATTCTTTTGGTTTCGTGCAAAAACTGTATGAGGAGTGTGTTTGGTGACTGACACAGCATAGTTCAGTGAATGTGGATATAAAGTTTTTTGATGTTTGGTTGGGGAGTTATGAGCAAAAAGAGATTGTCAGCCACTCCACTGTTAAGGCACTTTTTTGAATGTCCCACCCAAAAAAACTTATTTCCTTAATAAATCCCACCCACATTAATATTTCTTGGCCATATTTTTTAAATAGACTCAGGTATGACCCATGATAGTCCCCCTTGAGTTTTAAGCGGCTAGCTACAAGATATCAACTTTTTGCGTTTATGGCGCCCCCTTTTGGCGGAATTTTCCAAATTTGTTTGAGGATGTTCCTTAGGGCAACACGAAAATATGTCTAAAATGTTGTCTTGATACGATGTACAGTTTTGGATTTATGATCACTTACATACACGGTAGTACAAGGAAGCTAATCAGCAAATCTTTAAAGCACTACCGTTTGGTCTTCCGATGGTCGTAGAAAAATTCTATATACAACTTTTGCTCGTGGGAGTCGGTAGAGCATAATGCTTTTGGTTTCGTCCAAATCAGGCAAAAACTGTAGGAGGAGTGTGTTTTGGTGACTGACAGTTTTTGCAACGTAGCGAAAAATCTATAATGGCGCAAATGGGCGTGGCCTATCTCAAAAGATGCAGCTGACTTGTGGGCATCTGTGGATATAAAGATTTTGACTGTCGGATGTTCGGTGTGGGAGTTATAGCCCAAAACGCATTTTCTTTTGTTGCTCTGCAAAACGCGGTCCCATGCCCTTCTCGGGCTTGGCCCCCTAATAAAGACAAGTATGTCCGTGTGTGTCGGTATCACTCCTATTCTAACCTCTCCCTGTCCCCTGTCCCCTCACCCTAACCCTAACCACCCAGCTGTGATGCCTGAACCTAATCGCCATTTTCAGGGCCATAGGGCTGTGGGACCATCAAGCTGTGGGAACAGGGCCTAATTTTGAGGGGAGGTAAATCTTAGAAATGTGGGAACATAGGGCTGACCCCATGTCGACAACTTGAGGTAACCAGCCAGGTAGCTGAATCCATGCAAAGTGTGATCCAGTTAACTAGAGGATTTGTCTAGTGGACAGTCCAATCATGATGCCAGCTGGTTAGTTCCACTTGTCTGAATTAACTAATTTCATTCTCGTTTTTGTTGAAGATTGAAATGTTTTTTCTAGGGCTGTCAAATTAACGCGTTAGTTATTAATTAATCACAGAAAAATTAACGCGATTAAAAAAATTAACGCAGATTAATCGCACTTCTATAATGCCCTTTGACCCGGTGCAAAAGTGGTGCGGAGCTGCACCTGTAGCTCGCCGGGCCATGCGCGTGGGTTAAAGGGAGAAAGGTAAAGAGAGAAGCAGGGGAAAGGGGCCGACTCGAGGGCACTATGGAGGGTTAATGGGATGCATGAAGGTAGGAAGACATCTTACTTAATTCTCCGCAGTGTCCGTGCATTATTGATTTAGTGGGTGCAACAATGTAGGCTAGGTTCAAAACAGTAGGCCTATCTCTCAATCTTCCTCCAATTTTGTTTGCTAGCTGTCTAGCACCCGCCCCGTGTGTGTGTGTCAATATTTTTGCCTATGAGTAGGCTACGATATGGTGGCAGTGCAGCGCTGTCTGTTGTGGGAGATGGAAAATCGTAATTTTGTCTGCTTGTTTTTTTGAGAAAATTTGGCGCTAGTTCATGTATAAAGTTGGCTGAGGGGAGGAGACAGAAGTTACGAGAGACGGAGAGCGAGCGCGAGAGAGAGAGACAGAGAAACAAACTGTAGTAGGCTATACAGCTGTTTACAAACAGGTATAAAAGTGTCATAAGTATGCGATTAATTTAGATTAATTAATCACAGAGCCTGTAATTAATTAGATTAATTATTTTAATCGCTTGACAGCCCTAGTTTTTTCTTATAACTATCAGTTGACCCTGTGTTTACTTTCTTCACTGAGACAGTTGAAAATGAAAAGACTATCTATCAAAGCTGCAGCTTTGTTAGATAGTCTTTTCATTTTCAAATATAAAGGACAAGATGAGGGGACTGAAAGTGAAAGAGACGAGAGAAGGGTTCTTTGGTAATTACATCAAAAACGAGCCCTAGCATAATTATGGTGTAATAATATAGTATTTGTCGTATACATATATGATTATACAATACACCTTTTGCTTATATTTATGTTTTGGACACATTTCTATATTTCAATTCCAAAATGATGCAGACTCCAACACTAACATGGTATAAAGAAGTTGTATATCATTTCTCTAACATCCTTTTTCTTAACCTTTTTCAGAAGAGACGTGAAGTGAGGAGTCACAGAGAACGGGTGAGGCAGTGAATACAAAGGGTGAGAAAGAACAAATAGCATAGGAAGGACAGATAAACAAACAGAAATTATTAAATTGAGAGCGGAAAGACAAGAGGACATGAGAGAGAAAGAGCAGGTAATGGAAATCAGAGAGACACAGAAAAGGAGGCTGAGTCATTTGAGTCTGTAAAACTTGCATTAAACCTCACATAACTCCCACATTATACTTACCACCTGCTGGAACCGATGCATATGTAACCTGGTCCTACCAGACCATCGTACTTCATTTCATTTGTACAGAAGGTCTGGAATCTCTCAATCGACATGTTAACTCACTTGAAGGCGGGTGTCTGTTGAAGTTTAAAACTATTGGATCTGCCCAGTCCTACTCTGGATCTGCCAACCAATCGCATAACGTTATGTCATGCGCCTGCTTCTGACTACAACTGAAACTAGCGCACAACCTCAACGTCATTGTTCTCAGCCACTCCCTCTGTTCGCTGATTGGACTGGTTAAAGAGAAAACCTGCGAAAATACCGCGGACCCAGACTGATTACTGAAGGGAAATTAATATTGAGCGGAAGTAGGTAGGAGGGCGGTGCCAGGCTAGCATATACATATATGCGTTATGAGAAATTTGGGACAGTCAAGTAATGTGCTTAGGGTTAATCATGACCTTCAAACAACTGGAGCTGCATCATTTAAAAAACTGAAGTCTGGTGTTTAAGAAAATCAATATGGCTCTGCGAAGTTCATTTGTTCATTACAAAAAACAACAACAACTGATATGTGCTCATGTGAGATAAAGAGCTTCTCAAAGGTATAATCACAGGCTGCAGATGTCATGTCTGCTCTCAGTCATTAAAATGAAGATCATGTAGTGGTCGTAGGTGCCATAACCTTTCATTTTTTTCGTTTTCTTTCCCTATGTACACCAACAGGCTCAATAGCAAAGTGAATGTTATTACAATGTGGGTGTGTGTTTGTGTTGTGAGTATTGGCAGGATGCATATGGACCATTCTAATCCTAATATTTGTATTGTAAAGAGACCATCTGTCCAATCCCTTGTGCTGGACCTAAATCACTACAGAAATGATTGTGAGCCAAATTTTGAAAATGTTTGTGGGTTCCCATTTGATGTGTAATATGAAAAATGTATTTTAATAAAGCTGATGCATATCAAAGCACTTCCTGTTGCTCTTTGTGGGAAATTCTGGTTGACAGTGTTGGCGTGTGAGTTGACCAGCAGCTCATATATACAGATTATATATATATATATATATGGTGTGACTGTAATGTGAGGTTGCTGCTCAGGGCGAGAGATACTGCATTCAGGTTGGGTGACTTGCTGGCCTATAGTACTGCCCGACGAGACCTAAAAAAGGGCATTAAAGAGGCCAAAGGCAAGTACAGACAGCGCATTGAGGGTCACTTTGAAAATAAGGACCCCAGGAGCATGTGGAGAGGCATTAAAACTCTAACTGACTAAAACACAAGACCACGTTGGTTAATGAGGACAGGGACCTCCCAGATACCCTAAACCACTTTTTCGCCCGCTTTGACAAGCAGCACAGTGGGGTGACAGTGGAGCGTCAGGTGACAGGGCCAGAGGAGGAACAGCCACCCACTCTTCAGCACCACCAGGTGAGGTCCACCTTGAGAAGGATTGACACCAACAAGGCTACTGGACCTGATGGGGGGGCTGGTCTAGCCACACACCTGCTCATAAACTTCTATAGGAGTACAATTGAGCCAGGGCTGCTTTGTGTGGTATTCAGGCTGCACAGTGGAGAGCAAGAGGGACATGGCCAGGGTGGATCGGCGAGAAAGATCATCGGAGCGGAGCTCCCAGACCTGGACTCTACCATCAGGGAAGAGGTACTGCACACTGCGGGCCCGCACCAACAGGATGAGGAACAGATTTTTTCTGAGAGCTGTAGCCTCGATCACCCCCTCAACCCCCACCCCTCCTAACAAAGCATTAAGAACAACTCTGTAGCAGTAGCTCCCAACACGCACATCTACATTTTTAATCATTATCATTTTTTATCTTCATATGAATTGCATATAGGGATAATTTTTAAATCTACATATCACTATTTATATATTTATTTTTAAACCATTTTTGTCATTTGGTCTTTGTTGTTGTGTCATTGTTTTATTTGTCAATTGTCTTGTTTTGTCTTTGTGTTTTGTGTCATTTTTAGACATTTAAACACATGTTGCTGGAGAGTGCCTAACTGAATTTCGTTGTGTACTACAATGTCAATAAAATCCTTGAATCTTGATACATCATTGCGGCGTGCTTCAGGAATCCAAGCAACGGCAGTGGCTCTGCCAAGACGCAATAATATTTGTCAGGGGTGTTGATTGATTTCTCATTTTTAGGCCACAGTTTCAGTCCTTAATCTAAAGGTAAATTTTTTTTGGTGAAGTGAAACTGTTGAAGTGAGCCAGGACTGACATATGGGTTCCTCATTTCGGGGCAGATCACCAGAAGTGTCATTACATTAGTGCACATAATGATTTCACTGACGAGGAGCAGCCCTGCCAGCAGAGATGTTGTGATGGAAATAGAGTTTGCAGAGAAAACAGTTTTAAAGGTTAGGGTCACAGAGGGAAGAACGGAAACACCTATAAAAGGACTTGTGTTCGACTTGTTGTGATGAAAGGAGTTGTCTATTCTGGGATATTGACAACACGTGATGTACGCCACACACACAGTTATAAGACACTGTTCTGTAGCTTTAAGAGCAGATCTTGCTGCCTCTCAACCTGCTGCTACCATGCACCTCAAATCCTCTGTATGTATGACTGGAATCTTCTGAAATAAACCTGAACACTGATGAAAAGTCCAGTCTGCCGCCTTTGTCTATTGTCAAGTCATGGGGAAATTTGGCTACTACAATGTGCAAGAGTTTTTTGTTGTACAGTTATATGGTATTTCAGCAAAATGAACTGGGACTTTGATGTCACTATTCCGACCGTTATTACTCTAAATCTAAGAGAGGAGCCTTTAGACGGGTCCTGGTGAACAAAGCTCCTCTCATTTCAAATGCTAAATTTACTTCTATTTAGCCAAGACAGTTGAGGCATATCTACATAGTATATTACTTATCACACCTGTCACCATCTGAAGGCTGCAGCCATGAAAAAAAGGCCTGTTGGACAGCTTAAAAGGTAAGCACACTGGGGATTCGTGACTTGAGTCATCTTGTCGGAGCCTGAGCCTACCGACCCTTCTTGCTTTATTGTACTAAGAATGACATTTATATTGTACAAAAAGGTTTTAACAGAGTGTCCACACTCTAATCAGCGTGGCTCCAGAGACAACCTATAATATTCTCTTCACTCTGATGTCCAATTACACATCCTGAGCAAACTGTCAAAGAAGTCATTCTAAATAAAACCATTTTTAATTGGTTATCAAGTGGTGCCCATTCAGAATTATGATTTGTATTTGGTTCATTTTGTAATACCCGGAAAGATGATAAAAAGTCGTAGTTTGAAAACATGGATCCTACTTTGAATGTGATTGACCCATATTTACCCAAAATGCATCATACTTTTAATGGTTAAATTGAGCTCAGTGGCAACAACAACACATTGGAGATTGTGTGATGCCATATGACTCATCTAAGTGAGATGCCTGTTCTTTCAAGCAACCGCATACTGTATATGAAGAGTCATCGATGTCAAGGGATGTATTGTGTCCCTTCAAAACCGGGGAGAATACATTGTCCTGGCCTTTAATCTGGGTTTACTGTATCAAATGACAATGTAAATGCAATGTGAAAGGGGTCCATCCTAAAGATAAACCATTAGAGAATTAGTCCCCCACAGCTTAAAGGAAGTTTATAGCCAGATGTAGCTCACTGGTCAGATGTCCTTCCATGTCTGTCATAGGTTTGTTTTTGACCACAGCAGAATGTCTAGGAATTTTCATGTTAGCCAAATCCAATCTCCAAACATTCACAGCAGACCACATGCTCATACTGTAACACCATTTTGTTGAAATATTTCATCTGTTTACTGATTATGCCAGTAACGTATTTTTTTTATTTCATTATTATTATATTATGAACTTCCTTAATTAAGGCTAAAGGAATACCAAACCAGTCGCCAGAGAAAACGCTGTCAGTGAACGCTTCTGCAAATGAGGGATACGTAGGGATTTGAAAGTTTTTGGGCCGAAAAACGTAACGTTTTGTTTGATTCGGAGAAATAAAGTTTGTTTTGGTAGATTTCAAAAGCGGAATCCTACATTACCCATCACATATTTTATTAGAAACTTAAAATTGTACAATCCTGGGCTATAAAACGCCTTTTCTTAACAGAAATAGTGGCCCTGGATTCATGTCAGCCCTGAATTTGAAATGGAATGCCGCCAACCAAAGGAGACATCCTGATTTGAACGCGTCAACCCAGCACTAAAGGATGATGGGTAATGTAGGATTCCATAGCAACGGGGGTAAATAGGTCGGCAAAACATCATAATAACTAACAAAATAGAGATCAGATACTTCAATGATAGAATATTATGATCAAAGGATGTATTCCTAGCTATAAATGTTGTCAAATTCATATGGTGTCATATTACTCCGTTCGTCTTTCTCTTCAGTTTACTGGCTAGTTGTTTTTTGGAAAAAAGCGTCGCCTGCGCCGTGTGTGTGAGATCTTTGCGCTTAAATCCGGTGGACAAAACATCAGCATGTGGATGGCCTATGGAGGCACCTTTAGCTAACTTACTATCACAAAGTCAAAGTATAAAGTATACTTTGATTATCCCAGAGTTGGGAAATTTGTGTGGTCAAAAGTGCAGCACATTTAAGACACATAGGCATACAAGAGGTCACGCCACACACACACAACAACAACAACAACAACAACATTTAATTAAGTAATGGTAATAGTAGCAGGCCTAAAAACAACATTAAAAAAAAGAAATTAAATTAAAAATAGCAGAGGGGACAAATGACAAGCTAAACCTTTTGGTTCTGATGGACATTTGCAGCAGCCTGCTACTGCCACGGTTGCTGAGTTGGAACCTCCTATATAAGGGGTGGGTAGGATCACTGAGTATCTGCTCAGCTTTATTCACAACAAGATCTGACCGTAGCTGAGTGACTGACGTCTGACTGCATCCAATCATTTTGCTTGCTGTCTTTACCAAACGCTGTAATTTATCTTGGTCTTTTTTGCGCATGTTGCCAAATACACAAACTAAGCCAAAGGACAATACACTCTGAAGGACTGTTTTGTAAAGCAATTCTAAAATAATACAGTCCACCTGAAAGCAGTTCAGCTTACGTTGAAAAAACATCCGTTGTTGTAGTTTTTTTTACCTTAGAAGTAGTGCACATCTCAAATTTGAGTTGGTCATCAATTTCAATACCAAGGTATTTATAACTACTAACCCTCTCAATTGTTTTGTCATTTACAGTGTTGTTAGGGAACTTTTGATGTCTAAAATCTATTACCATTTCTTTTGTTTTATTTGCATTAACAGCCAGGAAGTTGTCTTTACACCATTTGGTGAAGTTACTCATCTCTTCCTCAAAGCTGGTTAGCGCTGAGCTATCTGGTTTCAAATACCCCACACAAGATGTTATATAAGCCTAAGTTAAAAATAATCATGCATTTAGACACACTCTGGCGCATAATGAAAAAGGTGACACAAGCGCTGTATCCACAAGGTGACACAAGTGCTGTATCCACTATACACGATTGCATGTTGATTTGTTAAGTTCTTCGGCCCAAAAACATTCAAATGCCTATGTATATCGTTTGCAGAAGCGTTCACTGACAACGTTTTTCTCTGGCAACTGGGTTGAGGAATACATTATTTAATTTATGTAAACTTTGGAAGTGCTTGTGTGGTCATACCAGGCATTTCCTCAGAACTCTGACTGGACTGATGTTGATCATTAAGAAGCTCTTTGTAGGTCTGAGTAACTGGAGTGGCTTTCACCTACAGGTCTTAAGTGCAATATTGTTCCAATGTGTTGGTGCATTTAATGAGTTTGTAATACATAGAATCACATTAAGAAAGGCATTTGTGATGTGATGCCATGCTGCGAGCAGCCCTGATGGCATGTCTTTTTTATTTATACACTAACCATGGCCGTTGATTGTAAACTGCATATGTCATTTTGCTAGCCTGGAAATCCAGACCCTGATATCTTGAACGATAGAGGGTCTGGCCACGATCAATAGCAATTTCCAACTCAAGGGGCGACTCCTATGCGTGCATTTGAAATGCCACTGCACGCAGTTGGATAGCACTACAACCAATCAGAGCGTTGCACAAGGTGACGTAAGCCCCGTTCGTTTAGCGAACAGCTGTTAAACTGTTAAAGGTCACATTTTATGCTAAATGCACTTTTTAAATGTGTTCTAACATATCCATGGGTCCACGGTGTGCCTAGAGACTGCCAAAATATTTAAAAAAATAACAATCTCTCCTTTTCTCACTCTCCCCCTTTCTGAAACCACCACCCCTCCCCCCCCCCCTCCCCCCAATATACTCCAGTCAGAATTCTCCTCGTTTCGTTTCTGACCTCAAAAACTGGAAAGCCAGAAGCTTCCAATGTGCAGCCCACACCCCTATTTCTTATTGGTCCACGGCCCTGACAGACAGAGGGCGGGGCGTATCTGGCTTCGCTTCCGGACGGGGGCGGAGGGAGCTCAAAGATTGTATATTTACGAGGGGAGCTGCAGCTCTTTTGAAAAAATAGGCCATTGTGAGATTAGCTGAACATCAGCATAGTACAATAAATTATCTGAAAGTTTTTTTCAGCAAACAATTAAAGAAAAACGTATTAGGGACCACTAAGACCATATAATATGGTGTATAACAGTACCGAAAAGTGTATAATATGGGAGCTTTAAATTAAACGTTTGCCGTGGTCGGTCGGCAAAACAGAACATTCCACTTACTTGCTAATGAAATATTTGAGTGCCGTCTTCCAAATCGTAAAGGGTCGAGGCCAAAGCAGTCTCAAACTCATGTAACACACTGAAAACGAGTAGGCATGGGCAGTATGGATTATGGCTAACTTTATTTTATGCATTTGAATATTATTGATTGCTGTGGTTTTGTATTGTTTTGATGTTGTGGACTTTTATCATTTGTTACCTCCCCCATGAACTGCCTGCTACACTCAGTCATGCCACTAATTGACACACCTGAACCTCATTTAACAATCAGCTATCCAATTGGCTAGTTGAGAAGATCCTTCCCTTTAAAAGACATGAAGGAACCATAGATAGGCGGAAACCAGGGGAAGTGGTGGAAGGAACTCCGAGAGAGAGGACTCTCGGAGGAGGGCTCCCTGAAAGGAGAGGAACTAGAAAGAAGGAACTCAGTGAAGAGGGGAAAAAACACTCTAGTGAAGGACTCGTTGGTGAGGAACTCTCTGGTCGGATGAACGTGCTGCCCGCTGTTGCAGATTGGATCGCCTCTACTCTTCCCCCTCCGTTGCTGCTGGCTGGATCTCCTGTGTCTCGGTGAAATCGTCTCCCAGACTCTGCAGTGTCAAAGCTCGCAACACTCCAACTAAAGGAAAGTGGTCTCCTTGGTGTGTGTGTGCTTTTTATATTTAGACACAAGAAGCAGCTGTTGGTTCCTGTTCCTATTTGGTTTAATGAGGTGTCGGATCCAGAGGCGACGGCGGAGCGGTGGTGGCGACTGCAGTGGTTGATGGGCTCATATACATCCACATTAAGGAAAGTAGTCACCCTAACCCAGAGAGTGAATGTGTTTTTTAAATGTACCGCGCTGCAAGACACACACTGATATTCATGTCTGTCTGACAGTGGCGGAGCGCCCCCAATCCCTAGCGCTGGACCTCCGTAGCGGAGCAAAGCTGTTCCACCTGAGACTGGACTGAACTTGGGATTTCCCCCTGGTATAGAACCTTGGACAATCGAAAAGACCTTGCTTTTAGATAAATCTGTCCTCGTTTACGAGGCTATTGAGCAAACAAGCTTGTGTTTTAAAATAGAATAATAAAGTATATATTTTTATAAGAACTGCTTCAGGGTGTCATTTTGCCTGTGTTGGTTTGCCGGGGAATCCTAATCTCAAAAATAATATATAAACTGTAATCACCTTCTCGGTGTTACACTCGCACAACATATCCGCAGCCATCTTTGATGTTTACTATCACGGCTTCGACGTCGCATGCACGTCACTGTCGTCATCCGGTTACGTCTTCCCCAGAAAACCATACAAAGGGCTCTGGTGCGCCCATATTACACTCAACAAAAATATAAACGCAACACTTTTGTTTTTGCTCCCATTTTTCATGAGATGGACTTAAAGATCTAAAATTCATTCCAGATACACAATATTACCATTTCTCTTAAGCATTGTTCACAAATCTGTCTAAATGTGTGATAGTGAGCACTTCTGCTTTGCTGAGATAATCCATCCCACCTCACAGGTGTGCCACATCAAGATGCTGATCTGACATCATGATTAGTGCACAGGTGTGCCTTAGACTGTCCACAATAAAAGGCCACTCTGAAATGTGCATTTTTTTGCTTTATTGGGGGTCTGGGGACTCAGAACCAGTCAGTATCTGGTGTGACCACCATTTGCCTCATGCAGTGCAACGCATCTTCTTCGCATAGAGTTTATCAGATTGTCAATTGTGGCCTGTGGAATGTTGGTCCACTCCTCTTCAATGGCTGTGCGAAGTTGCTGGATATTAGTGGGAAGTGGTGCACGCTGTCGTATACGCCGGTCAAGCACATCCCAAACATGCTCAATGGGTGACATGTCCGGTGAGTATGCTGGCCATGCACGAACTGGGACATTTTCAGCTACCAAGAATTGTGTACAGATCCTTGCAACATGGGGCCGTGCATTATCTTGCTGAAACGTGAGGTGATGTTCATGGATGTATGGCACAACAATGGGCCTCAGGATCTCATCACGGTATCTCTGTGCATTCAAAATGCCATCAATAAAATGCACCTGTGTTCTTCGTCCATAACAGTTGCCTGCCCATACCATAACCCCACCACCACCATGGGCCACTTGATCCACAACATTGACATCAGCAAAGCGCTCACCCACACAACGCCACACACGCTGTCTGCCATCTGCCCTGAACAATGTAAACCGAGATTCATCCGTGAAGAGAACACCTCTCCAACGTGCCAGACGCCATCGAATGTGAGCATTTGCCCACTCAAGTCTGTTACGGCGACGAGATGGAGTCAGGTCAAGACCCCGATGAGGACGACGAGCATGCAGTTGAGCTTCCCTGAGACGGTTTCTGACAGTTTGTGCAGAAATTGTTTGGTTATGCAAACCAATTGTTTCAGCAGCTGTCTCAGTGGCTGGTCTCAGACGATCTTGGAGGTGAACCTGCTGGATGTGGAGGTCCTGGGCTGGTGTGGTTACACGTGGTCTGCGGTTGTGAGGCCGGTTGGATGTACTGCCATATTCTCTGAAACGCCTTTGGAGACGGCTTATGGTGGAGAAATGAACATTCAACGCACGAGCAACAGATCTGGTTGACATTCCTGCTGTCAGCATGCCAATTGCATGCTCCCTCAATGCTTGTGGCATCTGTGGCATTTTGCTGTGAGACAAAACTGCACATTTCAGGGTGGCCTTTTATTGTGGACAGTCTAAGGCACACCTGTGCACTAATCATGATGTCAGATCAGCATCTTGATGTGGCACACCTGTGAGGTGGGATGGATTATCTCAGCAAAGCAGAAGTGCTCACTATCACACATTTAGACAGATTTGTGAACAATGTTTGAGAGAAATGGTAATATTGTGTATCTGGAATGAATTTTAGATCTTTAAGTCCATCTCATGAAAAATGGGAGCAAAAACAAAAGTGTTGTGTTTATATTTTTGTTGAGTGTAGATAGAACCAATTGAAACGTGAGCCCAGATTTCTGGTCTTTTTGAAAAAGCTTCAACGGAGAGTTTCCAGACCAACAGGCGCAGCAGATTTAATTTGCCAGCACCTAGTGGCAGGTCTGGGAATGCCAGGCTATCATTTTGCAGGATTTAGCTACATTTTCAGTTTATTTTTTTAATTTCAATGTGTTTTCTCTTTCTTTCATCTCACCTGCGCGGCCTCTTTTCTCCACGCAGCTGGGACAAAGTAACCTAATTGGTTATTGCAGGTTCAATGGCAATGTGATGCTCAATAGAAGATGAGTGTGAATGTTCAAGACTGTACATTGATGTAAGTAGAACACAAAGCACGTTTTTTTTTAGGTTGTGACCTCTATCTAGGGTACTACGTAGAGTCATAACCACAGCAGCTCACAACATGAAGCACTTAATTCAGTGCATTTAGGAGTGATAGCCTTCTTACTATAAAGAACACAATTACTGAATGACTTGGAGCACTATTCACCATGGAGAGATGCTTTCATAACAACAGAAAAAAAAAGATATTATACAGTAACCCCAACTCTCCCAACAAAAGAGACCGTACACGAACAGCAACATGAACAGCCTACAGACATTTTACTTTTCTTTCATTCTTTCCATTCACATTTCCATTTTGCTTTTTCCTTTCAAAGGTTTTTTTATTCATCAAAAGATTTGCAAAGCAAATACAGTACAATGATTTAGTTTTTCCCCTTTTTTCCTCCCCCGAACACACCCCGCCCATATCCCACCCCCCATCCAACCATGCTTTTTCCAACTGGTTTAAAATACACAACGACTTAGCTTCATATATCCCAAAATAATCAGTTTATGAAACATTTTTTTTTTAACTCTTGATGAAACTGTAGACAAGGTATACTAAAACGATGTTATGTGGCAACTCATATGGCAACCCATAGATACAGTATGTACATACTTGCTATCTTTGATTTTTCCAAACAGAGGCAATATATACAGTATGTTACACTAATTAGTCATTTTATTTCCCTTTAGGCCTCTGCATTACTTTGTTTGGATTTTGTCTGAGTCTGTGTATTCAGACTTATTTTCATCTGAAATGTTAAACTTTGAACTAGAAGCTGCATGTCAAACTTTGAACACACATGATCAAGGTAAGCAATATTTTATTCTAAGTCATCCCCTCACCTATCACCAATCCTTATACGATCTGCTTGAGCTTTAAGTTTAGCCCTTGAGCCACCCTGACTTATTCATGAGAAATTACATTCAGTCTTGTTTGATCATAACCTTTTTTTACTTCTCAAAAGATCATCTCACCAGAACTTGCAAATAGGTTGTAGACAGGTGTAACTGAATCTAAAGAAATATCTATATATAGAAAGAGACTCAATTTAGACCCCATACTAGAACTAAGGGTGTATTCACACATGCCATGTTTAGTTCGGTTGAAACAAACTCAGATGCACTTCCGCCTTCGGTGTGCATCATTCAGGCAGGTGTGAATACAGCAATCGCACTCGGGGGGGAAGACCAAACAAGCGGTCCGAGACCCAGCTGAAGAGGTGGTCTCAATGCGCTTCCATACGCACTCTGCTGCAGTTCCTTTGTGGTGTGAATTTGTCCGGACTCGACTCGATCCGACACAGTTGCAGGAAGCACTGTGCCTTTTCTTTTTTAATACATCGCTGTCAGCTTCACATTATGGGAAAGTGTTGTTGTCGCCATTGTTAGGAAGATTAGTTGTGGTTTGACCGGGAGCCCTGAGCGAATATATTACATTTGATAGACAGGATGCATAAACATGCTGATGTGTTCAGCGATCAGATGAAGGAGAGGGGAGCGTCTTCTGCACAGTGACAACAGGTTCACGCTGCGCAAGAAGTGTGTGTTTTTATTTTGCTTGTGTTACGGGACCGTCAATAGCCTACTATCCCGGTGTCAGTTTGGAGCTGAGCCACGCCAAACTCACACCCAGCTGACACACGGCTAAATCAGCTGAGTGTCAGCTTGAGCCTATTCCTCGCGATCCTCGCGTCCAGCAGCAAAAATACAGTAAATATTATGTTTCACATCGTAGGCTACAAGCCACACATTGACACAGGCCTACATATTATAACCATATGAAACAACAATAATTTTATGTTTTTTTATTTTATTTATAGGCTAGATGTAGGCCTATTTATTTATTTATTATTTTTAACCCCATATCGTATCAGTTATATACACTCATCGGCCACTTTATTAGGTACAGCGGTTCATTTTCTTGGTAACACATATAACTAATCAGCCAATCACATGGTAGCAACTGAATGCATTTAGGCATATAGACCTGGACGGGACAACTTATTGAGGTTGAAACCGAGCAACAGAATGGGGAAGAAAGGGGTTTTCAGTGAATTTGAACATGGCAATGTTGAGGGTGCCAGGAGGGCTGGTATGAATATTTCAGAAACTGCTGATCTACTGGGATTTTCATTCTAAACCATCTCCAGGGTTTACAGAGAATGGTCCGAAAAAGAAAAAATATCCAGTGAGCGGCATTTGAGTGGATGTAAAATGCCTGGTTGAAGTCAGAGGTCAGTGGAGGATGGGCATACTGGTTCGAGATGATAGAAAGGCAACAGTAACTCGTTACAACCAGGGTATGCAGAATACCATCTCTGAAGGCAAAACACAACCAACCTTGAAGCAGATGGGCTACAGCAACAGAAGACCCCACTGGGTGCCACTCCTGTCAGCTAAAAACAGGAAAATGAGGCTACAATTCTCACAGGATCACTAATATTGGACAATAGCAGATTGAAAAATCATGCCTGGTCTGATGAGTCTCGATTTCAGTTGCGACATTCAGATGGCAAGTTCAGAATTTGGCGTAAACAACATGAAAGTATGGATCCATCCTGCCATGCACCATCAACCATGCCATGTCTAAACCCCCTTTCTTCCCCATTCTGATGCTCGGTTTGACTTCAGTACATTGTCTTGACCATGTCTAAATGCATTAAATTGCTGCCATGTGATTGGCTGATTAGCTTTTTGTTTTTATAAGCCATTGAACAGGTGTACCTAATAAAGTGGCCGGTGAGTGTATTTCGCAGTTTTCACTTCGTGCTTCCTGCTTATCTCCAACCCAGAATGTCTGTCCAATGAATGAATGACCTCAGATCACGTGTGGTTTTGCTTCGTAATGCTGGTTCACTTGCAAAGGGGCAATATGAAAGTGGAAAAAAAAAATCTAAACTATAATCTACTATATAGTCTTACACCCTAAGACTATATAGTAGTGTCAGTTCATTTTAGTTTATCAGCAAAATAAAATGGTTCTCAGTTCTCTACCTGTCATTCCCCTCTCTACCCCATTTCAATTCTCTCTCCAAATCTGTCTAATAAAATTAAAAAATGCCAAAAATAAAATCTTAAAAATAAATAAATAAATAAATAATATGTTTAGAGTAGAGTGAGCTGAACAAGGGATGGCCATTTAGAATTATTTCTTTACCCGGTTAACCACCAGAATTAACGGTTATTAACCGGTCAACCGTTAAGATTTAATGTAGCCTATTTATAGTGAAATACATGAAGCATTATAGCAGGGCTCCTGACCTTTTTTTGTTCCAAGGACCGGCATATTAATTTAAAAACTATTCAGGGACCAGTAGCCAATTTAAATGCCTACATTTTGACATTCACACGGCACCTTGTCTGTTGTGAAAAGAGGTCTAATATGCGAATGTAGGAGCAGAAAGTGCAATAAGTGACTGAAAAGGGACATTTACACACACACACAGGCTTAGGGGATGGGCAGTCTACCGAAACCCGGTGCTAAGTAGTGCTGAGCACGGGGCAATATTTTGAAAGACTGTAATATTGATAAGTTCCGATGTTATCAGTACTGCATAACGATACTTAACGCTTTTGTTTATGACGTATTTTCGCTATTGATACTGGCACACAATCATGGCAGACCTGTGCAGGGGGCGGGCACTCACTGCCTGGCTGTCTGTCATTCCCTCACACGCACGGTGATAGATGCAGGACAGCATCCACCTCAAGAAGGCTAATGCTAGCACTATGTTAAGCTAGCGGAAGCCCACGCTGTTAATTAAATTATACAAACATATGACACGGGAGTGTTGTGACCATAAGTTGTGACTGGGAGCGTACCATGGACCTATTATAAAGTTGAGCGTAGCCTACACCAGTGGTTCTCAATTATTTTCTGTCATGCCCCCCCTAGGGGACAGAATTTTTTTCGCGCCCCCCCCTAAATTTAAATACTATTGAGAACCTGCTAATATTTATTTATTTATCTGTACAAAACCACTGTATGAGTTTCTGGCATGAGCATTCTGCATACAATCACCTTATTATCAAATTAGATAACAAAAATGAGTTGAGATAACTTCTGCAGCAAAAAAATTCAAAGTTCAGTTTATTAGCTCAATTTGTAAACAAGACTGCTCAGTCTGTGTGAATCTCAGGACAGAGAAACAAGAGCAAATGATTAACTGAGGTTTGCATTTTATTCGAAACATTTTAAAACTGTAAACATAGTTAAGGTGGTGTTTTTTTATTATTATAGGCCAATAGGCCTTCTGTGATGCGATAACCAATAATTCATTAATGTTATTGTTAGTCTACATGCTTGATTTCTTTTTAAATAGCCTACAGAGACACTTGGAGACACTTGTGGACATTTATTTACTGCAAATCGCGGCCTTTCGCGTGGATATGACCAAACACAAGCACACATCGAGCTTGCTAGCACTAAAAAAAATAAAAAATTGTCATTTGGAAATCAAGGCAGCCCGCGCCCCTCCCCCCCGACAACTCACGCCCCACCATTTGAGAATCACTGGCCTACACTACTCGTTTCATTCTACCGACAGTTGGCATTCTTGCATCTGGTTTAGCGATATCAAAATGAGAGTCCGGATTTGAGAGAAATTAAGATTATTATTTTTTTTTTTAACCGTTTAACCTTTAGTATTAACCGGTTAAAGATCTTCTTAACGGTTAACCAGTTAACCATGGACATCCCTAAGCTGAACCAAAGGTTCTGGAGATGCGTGGCATGCACAGATAACTGAGGGGACAGCAACACACACACACACACACACACACACACACACAAATAGAGACACACAAATAGAGACAGACAGGACAAAGGATAGACACACAGGAGGGGAGAAAGCAGAAACACTATGTGGCACAGCAGGGACTGTGACAGTGACAGCATCTAAACTTTGTCAGTTCTTGTGAAAGCAGACAATTCTCAAGGTGAAAGCACAGTAATGACTGTCTTCAAACATTGTGGTTGGCTACAATAGCCTAATAACAGTCAGGTCATTAGATTGAATGTTTCAGCAGCCCTAATTGCTATAGTATTGTTTAGTTTGTGCAATATGTATGCAGGCGATGCTGAAAAACTGCCACTAGCCTTCCACCTAACAGTGGTTTTGCAGCAGCCTTCATGCTGAAATAAGTGACTGCTGTTCTAAGTGCCCCTCCTGTTATATGAGCTAATATACAATGTGACTAAGTGTAGAGAAACACTCCAGAGGCTATTAGAGAAAATTACCTTTGCTTAAAGACAAGACTATTAACAGATCATAATTGGTTTTAAAGAGGACTTACATCATATATAAGTCCTTTTAGGTTCATACTTTTATTTCAGGGATCTACTAGAACATTTTTCCATGCTTTAATCTTATTAAAACACATTATTTTTTTCATACTACTTATTCATACTATACTATTTTTTCTATTGCTTAAAGGTACAGTGTGTAAAGGGAATTGGCATTTTTCAGAACAGATGGAAAATAATATTCATAAATATGTTTTAAATAGTTTATAATCGCTTGAAAATCAAAGTTGTTGTTTCTTTTATAACCCTAAAATGTCATATTTTGAACTAAATCATGTATATAGAATGAGCCTTTTTACAATCATTGGAGGCCGCCATGTTGCACCGCCATGTTTCTACAGCAGTACAGAACGGAAAAACCTCATGGTGTCTAATGTTTATATATCAGTGATTCTTGAGAAGTGGTACAAAACGGGGTGCAATGTTGAAAAAGTACAAACCCTTTGTTTCGGCAAATTAAATGACATGTATGTATCCGACATATACAAAGCTACTAATTTAAGCTTTGACACAACCCCCCAGCTTTTTTTTTTTTTATTTAAGATAGTTTTTGGGCATTTTTATGCTTTATTTGATAGTGCAGAGAGACAGAGGTGAAATGGGGCAGAGAGGGGAGTGACACGCAGAGAACGACCGCGGGTGGGAATCGAACCCGGGTCTGCTGCTAGGCCCGGCCCGGGAGGGGGACGCCTTACCAACTGAGCTTAAGGCGCCCCCTGCTTTTTTTTTTTTTTTTTTTTTTTTTTTTTTACCGTCATTGGCCTATCACCACCGTCAGATGTCAATGGTGTCAGATGGTGTTGACATATTCAACGTTTCTTAAACATAACAAATGGAAATTATCAAGTAGCCATTTGGTTTTTCTGTTGATTTTAGGTGCTAGTATGAACTACTTCAGGAAAATAAAATTATCAAAAAATTTAAAATAACTTCTTCAGAAATTGTAAGTCGGTGTTGACATATCATGGGTGCGACACAGGACTTTCAAGATTCGGAATTTAAAATATTCTAAAACTACAACACTTGTCTAGTCTCGTGAAGCCAGACCAAACTACAGCAAGTAGTATGGTCTGGAAGCACTCCATTTAGAGCCGTCTATTTGGGGGGGAAACTGGGCTGGCCTGTTTTTATTTCTTTAAACCAATCACAATCATCTAGGGCGGGGCTAAACCCGGGAAACAGCAGTGGTGTCGATGCAAAATAGTGCCGGGGGGGGGACTTATTCTGATGGAACATCTTCACGTCCAGAGGCTGTCAGAGAAATGGCTAAATCTAACCCGCAAACGCCACAAAAAACTATTAAAGACAAAATGAATACACATAGTGTGTTGCTTTCTAACCAGCATGTCAAGACACCATACACTTTAGCCCCCGAGGAGCTCACGGGATAATTTAACCGGGAATAACTAGCCACGTAGTCACGCAGTGTTATCTCTGGTAACATTATCATCGGCGGCCCGTTGTCCTGTAAATCACCAAAGAAAGGGAACGGCGGATCTTAATCTAGCTGGTTATAAGGTCCGGTGCTCAATCCAAACCACCACGCTTCATTTTCCAGAGTTTATGAGGGTATTTCTGCCCGGGGGAAGTTGTACAATGAAGTTGGACATCTAGGCTAGGCTAAGCTAGGCTGCGCAGCGTCCCGGACCGCCGCCGATATTATTATCCCAAAGTATCGCCACACTTTATTTCTATCTACAGTAATGTGACTTCTCACACCCTGTGTGTGTGTGTGTGTGTGTGTGTGTGTGTGTGTGTGTGTGTGTGTGTGTGTGTGTGTGTGTGTGTGAGAGAGAGAGAAAGAGAGGGAGAGAGCTGCACAGAAGCACACAGGTTGACTGTGAGCGAATTGTTTCCTAGTTTGAGGGGAAGCTCAATACGGGAACGCCAGCAACAGGAAATGGAGGCGAAGCGTTGTTAGCCAACGCCAGCGCCAATAGACGCTGGCGGAAACGGTTCAGCCAGACTAGAGCATGTCTGACTCTAATTTACTCTGCAGAGGTAGAATTTGACAAGAGGCCCTTCAAAGTGTCAGCTGCCCCTTATTTCGCCTGATTTTATTACATTTTACATAATGAAATGTCTGACGGTGTTGACTTACAGTAAAGTGGTCCCACCACTTAGAATCCTTATAAAACATGAATGTGTTGTAGAAAAACTGTTTTTATTGATATGAGAGATTATTTAGTGTTGCTTTTAATGAAAAAAGCTATTTTTAATCATTAAAGTAAATTTTTAATAGGTTTTATTGCATAAGAAAGATTGAAACCCTCTCTGAGGACACACTGTTTTGGACGTCGTGAGAAGATAACGAAGTGTCATACTTGACATAATAATGATACAATTAAATTTAAGGGGATAATTGTGCTCCAGACATTCTATTCTTAATCCCTAATAACATCTACAATTTTAAATATTTTTAGTTTTAAACAAACAGCAGTTACATATGGAAGACGGCCTTTTGTCCCGGTTCTCAAGAATCACTGATATACGTATATATAGTGGGTGTCTGCCAAAAGCAACTGCAGGATGATGATACGTACTGTAGAATAAATAACTAAATACATTTTCACCTCATCACCTGATATCGTGGAAAAACACTAGATGACACCAGAATACAATTTAATTACACAAGGCACCTATAAGCGTATTTATTCACCCTGTCTCTGATACATTCAATATAAGCTGTATTTCTTTGCAGGCACAGTTCAGTGCATACACTAACTCACCATCACAGTTAACACTGAAACAGCTAGTAAACTTATTTGTAGGCTGATGATAAGCCAAAAGAAAGAAAAAAACGTTTAGTCTGGGGTTCTGAATTGACAGACTAGCTATGAAACTATTGCCTCCAGTATCATTAGCAGTGTAACAGAATCACGGCCAGCCAGCAGGCAGACATATGTTGTTGAATGTGGGACTCTGGTTAATTTACAGCATTGTATTGGACATTATGGGAAAAAGGTGTACTGTCCAGTGCCGGGTATCATCCACCCCCACCTGTATATTTTATTTGAGGTTGTGTTTATTTATTTATTTTAAATTAAGCTGTGACTGTATACTTACGTGCAAAGTGAAAGGAATTAAGACATAGTTATTGTGGAATTGTTAGGATTTATGGGGAAGCCACGCACAGGCATGTAGGGGCAGCCCGCAGGGGGTCTTAGTGGTCCTGAGGAAAGCGCGAATGTTGATAAAGTTACCTAGAGAGCTGCATATGAAGAAGTGTGGTTTTCCGACCGTGTGTTTAATGTGTTGCAGACCGACGACAATAAATGCCACGTAAAATCATCCCAACGTCTGATTAATCCAACCATAAGTGTGCTACATGAACCTGTTTGCCCTCTGTGAAATGTTGTGACCAGAATGAATGTGCTCCTGTATGAGATCCAAAACATACTCATTATGTATTATCTCATGTTGCATTCTTTGCACCAGAAACACTTTCTTCCTGACATTGTATTAGTGGCATTGCAGTCACTCCCAGCCTGCAGGGCTGGGGCCAGCTCAACCTTGAGTTGAGGCCTGGAGCCCAAGTCTGTTGATGCACATCCACAAAGAGCCATTGTTTTCACTGACATTCACTTAAAATGTACGAACTTGGACTACGTTTCACATGGACATTCAATATTATAACTGTAAATAAATAAGACACATCACGAAGGCATCATAGTGGGCTGAACAAGGTATAAAAAAAACAGTCACTGTATATTTATGGACTGTGCTGGGCTCTACAGCCAAGTGCATAGAGAAAGACTGAATGATGATTTTCCACAGAGTATGACAATTCCCATTTAAATCATTTTACAGTCCAAAGGAGTGATTGAAAATATAGATGTACTGAACATAGGCATAAACTATTTAACATAATTATTTAAATGTTGTCCTTCCTGGACAAAACCAGTTGTCCACATTCAGACTTTTGTTTATCTAGAGAGGAAGAACATTTACTTCAAAACAAGGTTACATAAACATAGTTTTGATTTCATTCTATAGTGGCTAAAGTGGCTATAAACCTGCTGAGAAATAAACTACAAAGCTTATATCGTTGTACATTAAACAATAAATTGTTCAGTTGTATTTCAATTGTTTAAGTGGGTAATTCCCAAATACACCACAAGCTGGAAGTCTCAGTTCTAAATAAAAATAAGAATTAGACGGGGAGCACAAAGAAACAACAGTTTCTGCACAAGGAGCTGTGCTGATTTATTACTGATTTAGAAGGAGGCCCCCTGAGTTAAACCATGGTATGGTAGAGGAATAAATCTCCTCTGATCTGACTGAGCCTTGGAACTCAAATACAACCGTTTTTTGGCCCCATGGGTCAAGTCTGCTGGCCTCGGGCCACTTGCAGTACTTAATCTTCAGCCCTTTGGCTGAGCTAAAGCGATGGATAATCCAAGCGTACATGGACACATGCAGCCCCCACACCACTCACAGACTAGCACATCCATAGAGGCTTTCACTAGCCACCTGTTAGTCTTATACAGATCTCTACAGTTCAAAGCCTCTGGTAACAGTACAGTAGTTACAGAGCAACAAGTAGGTAACATACTGTATAGAAAATAGTGCTGTCAAACAATTCAAATATTTAATCGCGATTAACCGCATTAATGTCATAGTTAACTCGCGATTAATCGCGATTAATCGCATTTTCATTTATTCTTGCCAGAATGTCGCCTGATTTCTTTTTGTCCCATTATTTTTTCTCATTTTAATGCTCTTATCACACCCATTCTAATTATGATATTTTAGAATAAATACACTGAATTACAATGGTGTAATTCAGTGTATTTCTTCTAAAATATCATAATTTGCAATTCAGTGCAAATAACAATATAGACCCCCCCCAAAAAAAAAAAAACATAAAACAACATAGGGTATATAAAACAAATTAGTATTAAGGCTAAATTAAACTGGTTGTTGTAGGCCTAAATGTTTTGGGAGTCTTTCATCCACGGCTTATTTCAGACTGTGTGTGGAGTGGACACACTATGGTGGTTGCCATGGTGCTGCTGCAGCCGAGGCTTCGTAGCGAAAATTTAAGTGAAAATGAATGACTGGCAGCTGCCACCAACATTCATGGAGGTTTTTGGTGTGCGCGCAGGGTTATAAGTAGGACTTTTGCAAATGGCAGGCTTTCTTTTCTGCTTAGTCTCATGCTGTGTCTGAAATTGCGCACTTACGTAAGTGCACTTACATTGAGTGCACTTTATTATCCCAACAGTACACTTTCTTGTAGACGCAGTGCTCTCATTTCTACAGTGCACTTTCCAAACGAAAATGACTTTGCATTTTGAAGGTTCTTCTTCGGTAGTATTTTTTTTAAATGGTCGGATACAGTCTAAAACAGTGTAGTTGTACAGAAAAACAAAACAAATGTGTAATTTAACTTTTGTAGAGCACGTCCGTCTCCATGGTTGCTTCAAGCTCCTCTATTTTGATTTTAATGTCCCGCCCCTCTCCGCTACGTGCGCAAGATGGCGGCCGTTGAGTGAGGAAAGTGTCCATCGCTCCACACTCAAGTTTTAGACCGTTTTGAGTGCATGACCGAGGAACTTACAGTGCACTGCATTTTGGCACACTCTCTGGTTTTGCGCAAAGTGCACTCAAAAAAGTAAGTGTAAGTACAGAAGTGCGCGATTTCAGACACAGAATGAGTCACACACGGAAGACTCTACTAGTGAAGGTCGTGTAGCTGGGCTAAGAAGTGCTAGGTTCCGGTTTCTGCTTCAAAATAAAAGTCAGAATTGACTTGACGTTTTGCCGTTTTGCTAGTTAAATGATTTTAATGTGAAATTACGCTGTACATGTTCCTTTTGAATTGACAGTAACTTAAATGCGAGCCATATGTATAGTTTGTGGTGTTTCAGTTGTTCTAACATTACTAGTTGATACAACAGCATGTGAAAAAACCACAAGGTTTGCTAGACCATGACGAGCGTTAATCGCGCGATAAAAAAATTGACGCCGTTAAAATGGGTTTGCGTTAACCCCGTTAATAACGCGTTAAACTGACAGCACTAATAGAACATAATTGTTAATTATTGGATAGCTTTCAAATCATTCCAAAATGATTTGCACTGCACTCTATGACCTCTGTGATGTCATCCTAAGGCATACAGTACAAACATTACAAACTGCAGTTACCCATTACCTGCCTGATGCTAAAATTGCTGACGTCTTGCAGCAGATCTAGTCTCTGCTTTGGGCAAACACCCATACATCCGTCTGAAGGTTTAAAACAGGATTTAAACCGTCTCAAACACACTTTTGGTTGGCGGCTCTCTCTGCACACACTAAGTGAGTCTGTCCCTTGTACTGTTTGTCATTTATCGACAATGTTAATCTCTTCTGGTAAAATGCTTCTTGTACTTCCAGAGACGGTCTCCACCCAAGCTTTCATGTCCTTGTACACTTTCACCGAACAAGTTTGTCACCACACGACATTGCTGGCCCACACACACCCTCCTGTTTGTACCACCCACTCCCCTATAAACGAAATAACTCCTATAAATACATGCCGTAATGCAGTATGCAAACTTTACAACTCCATTCCTTAAAATTCCTGATACTAAGTATGTACTTTAATTTGGTCTATTAAATGTCAGCTGTGTCTATAATAAGACAATTATCTAAACTACTGAATTTTGACCCAGAAATCTGATTTGTTTTTCAACTGAAACTTGAGAATGTAAATTTGAGAACAATTTATTTTAATACTTTCTCCTTACTTAACAATGAATCAATAAACCCAGCTTGGAGGCTTTCATCTTATCAGCTGTACCAATCCTGTATGTTGCACTACCATGGAGCTTCCAACAAGTCTTCAGGCAACTTGTCATCTAAATTCTCTGATTTTATTCCTGATGTGGTTTTCAAGTTGAAAAAGATTGGTGAAGAAAAAATGGTTGGTGTTTTAGATGATACATCCAACATGTTTTACATGGAAGCACACTGTAAACATGATGCCTTCGAAACAGTCAGTCTATAGCCATATTTTCTTCATTTCCATCAATCTTCCTCCGCTTTAGTCAAATAAAAGAAGTGATTGTCTTGCTTAATCAAAATATTAAGGATGCTCGAACAACCTATTGACACAATCTCATCATCACAGTCAAACACAATCCTAGATTTCTAAAGGGTTTTATTGCGCTAGTTTTCATGCTCCCTATCTGGGCTTTTGATGCATTTAACCATTGGTGGTTTGTATTGTTGTTGTTGTCATTGTCTTCTCTTTTAACCTTTATATATTTTTGTAAAGAACTTTACAACTGAAAGCTGGGGTGGAGGATTTGGGGAGAAAATGGCAGTTGGGATAGGGATTCGAATCCAAATACCTCAACTGCTCCACTTGTTCTCTTTAGTCCAGGGGTCTCCAACCTTTTTTTTAACTGATAGCTACTTTGAAAAATAACTTATATTTATTTACATAGCACACATCAAATGAATTAAGCTTCTGTTTGTACACGTGTGAAATTGCAATACCCAATGCTTATCATAAATAATTTCCCATCAAAGGTCCAAGAAAAAATTACTTACACTTTTTGTGGGCCACATATACATCACTGAAAATTGACATCAATGTCTATATTAGACTTGTTATTGTGACGCAACAGTGTTTTACCCCAGGAAATGTCTTAGTCAAGGTGGTCACTGCCCAGAGGCCTGTTTCAGGTAGCTGGTTTTACATACTCTGAGTTTAATCCTGCGCTCTGAGTTGGTCAACTCAGAGCGCAGGGTTGACGAGCAACTCTGGGTTTTGGGTTTCAGAACAGTGGATCAGCGTTGGGTCAATCAACTCTGAGCGTGTTCACTCTAGGTTGATCGCGTGCGCAAAAGCCATCGTCAATGGATCGCTGATAACATGATTCACCATGGAAACAGAAGAAACAAATGCTTGATCCTCCCACTTCTCCCCTTCTCAAAAAAGAAAAAAAAATCTCCGCTCCTCCCACTAGAGTTAGAAATATTAACGAGAGCAAACATTTTTTGTCAAGAGAATAATTTTACTTCCTTATGAGAAGGCATAGTCTATTTTAAAAAGTTACGCATATCAGCAGTAAAGTATAAAGCTGGCGCGGCACAGCATTACTGACAGTGTTTTATATTCGCTGGATAACATGTTGGGAAGCTATGGCCTAATACTGTGCAGTAAACAGACACATTAGGTGACAGTTTCCATTAAAGAGCCTGATTGATTTATTACCAGATCCATTTTCCTCAAGTGATCACAGTTTAAATTATTATATAATTTTTATATTCATATTAGGCTATTTAACGAGGCTCGTCTGTGACTTTAGGATCGCACAAGTGAACAGTAACGATCACGTGCAGCCGCAGCGTTACATGAATCCACCTGACATACATCTGTTCAGTGGCACAGACGTTAAAAAGCATACAATACAAGTAGGTTTACTCATCTGAATGTAGAGCATGTCACGATGTGTAACGTGGCCGCCTATATGAACGGCTGAGAACAAGGCTACTGATCAGATAAATGATCGGTCAAACGTAAAATCATCAGGAAATGATAAAAACATCCCGATGGAGATTTCTATGGAGTGATTTTGCTTCAAACTGTACAGGGACGCGTGTGACAGTGACACTCTTTCTTCAGTCGGAGCTGCAGCGTAAAGTGAAAACAAACTCAGGGTAGGTCTAACCACCTCCCGAGCAGGTTAGACCCATGGCGTATGTTGCCGCAGTAACTGACTCTCGGTTGCGCTGAACCTGCTACCTGAAACGGAAAACCCAGAGTTTCCACTAACTCAGAGCAAACAAACTCTGGGTTGCCTCAAAACCAGCTACCTGAAACAGGCCTCAGGTGTGGAGGAGAAATTTTGGGGGGTATTTTGCTCAAAGATGACAATACGCACTACATAAATAAACAACTGCTTATTTGATTAAACAGACAATTTTATTAGATAGTACAGAGTTGAAATGGAGAGACAGAGAGAGAGAGGGGGAATGACCTGCAGTAAAGGTCCACGGGTCGGATTTGAACCCGCGACTGCTGCAACGAAGGCCGGAGCCAATATGGTACACGCTTTATCCACTACGCCACTGGAGCGCCCACAGTTGTAACTTTTTAAAGTTCCTTTTTGGATGGGGGGCTGTTGTGCGATTATTGTGGACAATTAGGCCTACTGTGATGCGATAGCCTATAATTCTTTAATGGTTATTTTGAGCCTACTTGCTTGATTTCTTTTTAAATAGCCTACAGAGGTTATTGGTCGTTTTGAAACATGTATTTCCCAGTTTAAAACATAAAAATAAAGCATTGAAAATTCAGAAAATCAATCTTGTATGGCTACACTAGCATGCTGTTTGAAAAATAACTCAATTAGTTAAAATAATAAATAAAATGTGTTTTTCCCCCTTAAAATGACTAAATACATTTATCCAAAGGTCAAAGACAGTAACAGTGTGGCACTTCTGTAAACTTACTGAAAGGTGCCTGGTCCATCACTCTCATCACTCAAATTTACACATTTCCCGTTAATTCAGGATGTTTCCTAGAAATGGGCATTAGCAGATTTTTTTCAAGACATAGGGCAGTGAAAATATGACTGTTTAAAAAAAAGTTGTCATGTGGCTCACTTTACCCCAGCTCAGGGGCAGGCCGTCCATTGAGGCAAACCAGGCAATTGCCTGGAGCCCCGGGGCCCCAAAATGCCCTCTTTATATTTTGCCCCATATCTATTGTTTTTTATAAAAAATCTCTTCACAATAGTATCATCGGGATGTCTAATTACTCGCGTTTTGACGGCCTTTCTGCCAACCGTGCACCCCCCTTCAGTCTGCACTACATGGACTATTCCATTACACATTACGCTCATGACGCTGCACGTTCACGCGTAAATCCAAAAAAGTAAATAACGGGAGAAGAGAGAGACGATAAACCTAACCTACCTATACCAAAATGAAGTGAACATACGAGAGCGGCTCACAAAACAAATAGAAGAAGGACCAAAGTCAGGACTTAATATCAAAGCTGCCGAAGCTATTAAGCTTTTTTACAGCACCCAGCGCGGTGGCAGCGGGACCTGTCTACATGTCCATTGTCTACATCGTTAAACGGTAACGTTCCAAGCTCCTACTGTCAATCCAACAGGTGGCTCTGGCTCAGCCAGCAGCTATGCTAATGACGTGAATGTGTGTCAACAAACTGATGGAGATAATTAATGGTGCAACGGATCACGGTTGATCCGTGGTCCATTCGGACCAACCCTCACGGTTTGGGACCCACGTGAACCGCGGATTGGATGCATATATATGCTAAAAAAAAAAGACGCCTGTGTGTTCACGTGATCGGCGATCGTGTATTACAGAACAGTTAGTGGCGATCGGGGCCAGCCTCTAGGTCTACTGTAGGCTACTGACAAAAATCACACAACACATTGCCTGTATTTTTGTAACAATATTTAGGCCTATTAGTTTAGGCTATATTTGGCTGCTCCACTTTAAGTCAGCCCAGCCAGGCGATAGTTAAGTTTCAATTTCGTTTTCACCTGCGTGTGTAACAGCTGTTCAGAACAACAGTCCAAGGGACTACAGATGCAAATTAGCTTAAAGCTATAATCTGGTATAGTGCATCAAATGGCAACATTTATGTTCTAACTGTACATTGTCCCTTTTAAATAAATTAAATAATAATAATAATAATAGGCTTGCGACAGCAGGAGTCAGTCTAAAGCCATCAATGATCAATTTAAGTAAAAAAGCAAAATAAAGCTATCTCTTCCTTCCTCTATCTGTGTATATTTCTCTCTCCCCTGCACACGTAGTCACTACTATCCATGCTTAAAGAAGGCAGGGTTATAACCTAATTTTTTTTTTAATATTTGAAGATTTTATTTCAAATAGGCCTAGACTGTGGACACAGGCTAGTTTGTAATTCACTGTGTATTTAAAAAGTAAAACAACACATTTAATTGAAAGCAAAGTCATATTGGTCTCTAGAATTTTATCCAGGTTAGTGGCAATCATTCCTGTCAGAGAAAGCTTCCTCTGTGTGGCCCCTCTGACACACTTAATGAACTAGGACTAGGCCAGGGTTTCTCAACGGGGGCGGTACCGCCCCCTGGGGGGCGTTCGTACAACCTAGGGGGGCGCTGGGACCAGGCTGGGACACGAGAGCTTTTTTTTTTTTTTTAATAAATATATTTTAAACTTTCTTAAAAATCTTATAAATCTTTTGACTGCAAAAATAGGTTACCTGAAATAAACAGCCTATTTTAACTTTTCATGATTCTAACCCCTCGACCTCTTTTTAACTATTCTCTCCTTCTCTTCTGCGGTCTGCTGACTGTCACAGCCTTAGAAAAGAGAAGGCTCTGCAGACAGCCAATCACAGGTCTTTGAGTCAGAACAACCAGCCAATCAAAGCCTTAGCGGCAGAGGAATCAGCCAATCACAGACTAGTATAATGACGTTTACTGATATTGCTAATGCTAGCGCAGCGAGATTCAAACTTAAACTAACTATTGTCTCTGAGGTGGAGAAACACAGAGTAATCAGCCAAAGCATGGAGTTAACTAACACACAAGCAGAACCATGTTAAAGACACAACCCTCATATGTTGGAGAGGGACGATATACTAAACGCTGTGCACCGCGAGAGGCTCACTGAAGCCCTGTACAGCAGCCCTATGACAGCAGCAAAGCACAGCTTCATCATGAGCGCTAGTTCGCGGGATAACAGTTCAACAACCAATGAAAACGTACACAATTCATTGTAACATATTCAACTTTAATAACATAACATAAACAAACATGGCGGATAGCAAGAAAAAGTGCCGGCAGTACAATGCCAATTACATTAGTTATGGATTTATCCCGTCACCGATGAACACCACTTTACCAATGTGCCTGCTCTGCGATCAGGTGTTCTCTAATGAGGCCATGAAACCCTCGCGACTACAGGAACATTTAGTGAAAAAACATCCCGAAAAATCAGCTAAAGATCCATCCTACTTTAAGTCTCTGAGGGATCAACATTCAAGACGGCCCACCATCAACTCTCTTTTCGCCCGGAACGTCAATCAAAGCGAAAGCGGGTTGGTGGCGTCCTACAACATCTTTTTATGCAACCAGCCACCTGACAGTGGGTTAAATCTGCCTATCATAGAACAGGCTCATATTGGTTTTTTTTTTAAATAATTCTTATAAGAAACCAAAACAGCACAGAAAATATGTTTTATTGTTGATAGAGGATGTAGCCAAAACATATTCTTAATTGTGTGTGTGTGTGTGTGTTTGTGTTTTTTTTTTTTTTTGGGGGGGGGGGGGCGCTAGAGTATCTCGGTAAGGTTAGGGGGGCGTTTGCTCGAAAAATGTTGAGAACCACTGGACTAGGCAATGGACATGTCATGGGTCAAGTTCAGTTAATGGCTCAGTTTGACCCTGTGATGTGGGATCCTCTTAGACCAATCCAAGCTAAGAAAGCCTCTGACACGTACCTGAGTAGTCTCATCCAAAATGAAAAAAGCTAGTGACTTTTGTTCATCCCTTGCATGGAGTATCTCAGTGTGCGCGATATAAGGTACATTAGATGCAAGGGCCCCCAAATGACTGTTCGCCTGGAGCCCCAAAATGGCTAAGTTCGCCACTGCCCCAGCTGTGGGGTAAACTGAGACAGACCAGAAAAATCAAGGGGGTAAACTGATCCACTTACTTTTTCCACTCTGAAACTACCATAACAACACATATTGTAACAGTTAGAATCCTGAAAGCTAGCCACACGTTCCAGAACTAATGTCGGACTAGTAAAAGAATGATGGGGTTTGGTCAATTAAGCAAAGCAAATTTTCTAAACACTTGAAAGTAACTCTGAACAAAATCAAATACAACACATTATAATTCAAAAGGTTTTAATAAGATTCAAATGAAAGATATAACCAGTTAGATTAGAACACAGTCTGGGGGTCAGAACACAGGACCCTTAGAGCCAGCTTGTGTCTGGGGGTCAAAGCATAGGAAAATCAGAACCAGCGAGAACAGCCTGGGACTCAGAACACAGGAGAAGACCCAACTGGATATATAACTGGACATCAGCCTGTCATACTCAACTACAACTAGGCCTACTCTACATTCCAGCCCTGAAGGCTACAGGGAAAGATGAGAAGGTGCTCTTTCCGTGTGGTTGCCCCAGGTCGTCTTCCTGGTGTATTTCCTTGGCATGATGGTGTAACACTGTTGAAATTGGCAAACTGTCAATCACTTCCCCTGAGCCAATCAAATCCCCTGAGCCAACCCCCATTCCCCAGGTGAACCAAATCAGCTAATTAAGCAGTCAGGCAGCAGGACACAGTTAAAACCCCAGTCAATCAGAACTTTTGTAAGAGAAGCACAACACAGGAGAGACACAACCAAACTTACCAACTCTGGAAACAAAACATACTTACCAACCCTGGAAACAAAACATACTTACCTGGACTGTGACTGAAAACATGGGGGAGCTGATCTGCTGCTGAGGAGGACGCTTCCAACACTGAACACTGGTGAGAGCTCCAAAATGGAACACTTAATTAACATGCTGCTCCCAAATTGAGCAGACTTGTAATCTTACCTGTTTACCTAAACAGGTCAGGCCCTATTGCCGGAGCGAGATGATGGCGAGCTAAAGGAGAAGAACAAACTCGAGTCCAATTCCCTAAAAAGGCAGGCTTAAAGCCTGGCTGCCTGGAGTGTGGTAGGATTTCCCCTGCCCAAACAAACACTGACTTCCTTGAACATACTGCACCCACAAACACATCTAACCTGCAGTGAATGAAGTGTGTGGGATGCATTGTTTTATGTTTGGTCTAATCAATGTTTAAGTAGAACTGGGAACTGTGAATCTAAATGTATGGAGTAAAGTGTGCCCATACCAAGTGTGAACATCTAAGACCGACGAGACCAACCTACCTATTAGCCCAGTACTCTGTTACAGTTTGATTTTTTTTGATAACATATTATTTACAAACATCTCAGTTAAAGTAAATTTGTGTACCCTAGGGTTACATAAAGTGGCGAGCTAGCCAGGAGCTGTGTTGAGGATTAATGAACATACTTTTCTGGGTATATTGAGTTAATTGTTGACAATATGGAAATAGTAATGCAAGAGTCCATAAAAATCCCAGATGCAGTGGTTATAGTTAGCTTAACTCACACTGACACAGATAAGGAACTAGAGGGATATCTTTCCCAATTTGGTGCTGTACACCGTATTTTCACCATTGACACACCTGAATACCCTCGACATGGTATTCTAGAGTTCACACATGGAACTGCAATGCAGTCCCTTGCACCTTTGCTTCCCCTAACATACAAAAGTCCTACCACACCGGAGGTCATCTACCAGGTTCACTCTTTAGACAGTGTATATAGTCCCCTTGCTCGCAAGTGTGCCACCAAGAGCTACATGGAGGAACTGCAGGCAATTGCAAAATTAAGTGGAAAGTCATTTGAAATTCTGCTTAAGGAGGAATTAGAAAAAATGTCCTCTCATTCTGTAACACGGACCCCGCAAATGAAGGCTGAAGAGAAACCCGCCTTGTATGATGGTGGAAGAGTGCCACGCTCTAAAACTGAGGAGAAATTCCTTCATAAAGACACTGGTGCAAATTTCCCTCCAGCACATAAAGAACAGAAATCGCCAAGCCTGACCAGTGATTTTGCTTCTTATCTTGCCCCTCCAGCAACCTGTCGTCGAAGCCATCCCACACTATCAGCTGATGTGCTTAATCCACCTGAAATTCAGAAGGTATTGGTGGAACACATTGTAAAGACAGAAAATGGTGCATCCCATTTTCATGGAAAGTTCAGACTCAGAGCCTTTTCTGGGAAAACTGCAAGACCCAGTAATGAAGTTGATTATGAGACATGGCGGACAAATGTGGATTTGCTTCTCATAGATCCGGCTATATCTGACTTGGATCGAACTCGCAAGATCTTTGATAGCTTGCTGCCACCAGCTACTGATGTTGTGAAACATTTAGGCCCTCGTGCCTTACCCAATGCATATCTTGAGCTGTTAGAGTCAGCGTACGGCACTGTAGCCGATGGGGATGAATGTTTTGCCAAGTTTTTGAGTACCTTGCAAAACATTGGGGAAACGCCCTCTGACTATCTGCATCGTCTTCAAGTAGTCTTGAACACAGCCTTGAAGAGAGGTGGGGTGTCTCCCACTGAACTAAATCGGCATCTCTTGAAACAGTTTTGTCGTGGCTGTTGGAACAATGCCCTCATCAGTGATTTACAGTTGGAGAAAAAGAAAGACAACCCCCCATCCTTTGCAGAGTTACTCCTGTTAATTCGTGTGGAGGAGGATAGACATGCTGCTAAAGCCTGTCGTATGAAGCATCACTTGGGTACAGCCAAACAAGCATTCCCCAGTTCTAAATCACATGGTGCCTCACCTGTGTATACTGCTGGTTCCTGTACTGTGGTTGAGCAGTCTTCAGAAATTGAGCAACTGAAGAAGATGGTGTTTCAAATACAAAGTCAACTGTCAGCTTTGACCACCTCCCTTCATTCAAACCCAGCAAGTAACCCAGTGGGCAAAGGCAAGTTTTCCGACAAAACCACTCTTAGACCAAGACCTAGTCAGTCTGGAAAGCAATCCAAACCATTCCCTCAGTCAAGTACTGTACTTCGTGCTGGTTACTGCTATAGTTGTGGAGAGGATGGTCATATTGCTACCCACTGTGATCAAACACCAAACCCTTCCTTGGTAGCAGTTAAGAGGACACAGTTGCACGAGAAACGGCAACAAATGAAATCCCGACCTTCCTAAAATCAGCTCTTGTAGAGGGACATTCAGGAGCTGATGAAAATGAAAAAAGTCCCACTGCAAAGCGGGTACAAATGAAGGAAACCAAAGTAAACGATTACCCTTCTAGCTTTCCTAAACGACTAGTGGGAACTAAAAGCACAGCCCAAGTCAAAATTTCTGGTAACCCAACCACTTGTCTCCTCGACACCGGGTCGCAAGTAACTACCATTCCTTCATCCTATCATGCAAAGTTCTTGGCCGATCAACCAATTAAGCCTTTAACTACTCTTCTAGAGATAGAAGGAGCAAATGGACAAGAAGTGCCTTATCTTGGTTACGTTGAACTGTCTGTAACGTTTCCAAAGGACTTTGTTGGAAGTGAAGTCGAAGTGTCTACTCTTGCTTTGGTGGTTCCAACTCATGAAGGCAAGACAAGTGAACAAGTATTGATTGGCACCAATACACTTGATTTCCTCTACTCAGACTTTTGTCAACACAACCCCAGCTTTCTTCCATCCCATCATGGCTATTGTGCTGTCTTGAAAATCATGGAAATGAGGCACAAGTACTCCAGTGATGGTAAATTGGGGTTGATAAAACTCTCAGGCCAGACCCCTGTAGTGATTCCAGCGTATAGTACTGTAGTAATACAGGGTGTCGTCAACAATCGAGGTCCCCACCAAGAGAAATGGGCCCTCATTGAACCACCATCAGACTCCTCATTACCCTGTGGGTTATTGGTATCCAGTTGTCTTATCACATTACCATCCAAACAGTTCAGTCGCCTTCCAGTGGTGCTGAACAATGAGACTAGACGTGACATTACCCTACCACCCAAGACTGTTCTAGCTGAATTGAGTGCAGTACAGAGTATTCTGAAACAGCAGACCGTCTCTCAACCTGATTCTACTCAGTCTGATCTTCCCAAATCTCCAGAACCCACAAAACCTACCACATTGAGTTTTGATTTTGGTGATTCAGCTTTACCCTTTGATTGGAAAGAAAAAATAACCAACCGTCTCAATGCTATGCCAGAAATGAGCAATGACGCAACCTTTAAACAGCGTGCTAGACCAATTCATCCACAAGATGTGGACGCAGTTCGCAAACATCTGCAAGAGCTAGTCGAGGCAGGGATAATTCGAGAGTCAGAATCACCCTTTTCTTCACCAATTGTGGTCATTCGTAAGAAAAATAATTCTGTCCGTCTCTGCATTGATTACAGGAAGCTTAACTTGCAGACCATCAAAGATGCTTATGCCCTTCCAAATGTCGAAGACTCTTTCCGTGCTCTAGCTGGTTCTAAGTGGTTTTCTGTGTTGGATCTCAAATCAGGATATTATCAGATTGAAATGGAAGAAGCTGATAAAGAGAAAACTGCTTTTGTTTGTCCCCTAGGCTTTTGGGAGTTTAACCGAATGCCTCAAGGAATTACCAATGCCCCAAGTACCTTTCAACGCTTGATGGTGGTTAAAAGAGGTGTTAGTGTTCATAGATGACATCATCATCTTTTCTGACACCCTGGAGGAACATGAAACACGCCTTTTTAAGGTGCTCCAGCGGCTAAAAGACTATGGTTTGAAGTTGTCAGTGGAAAAATGTAAATTCTTCCAACCCTCAGGACGCTACTTGGGCCATATTGTGTCTGCCAACGGTGTTGAAACTGATCCTGGAAAAACTCAAGCTCTCAAGACATGGCCACGACCCTGTACTCTCAAAGAACTGAGGTCTTTCCTTGGCTTCTCTGGGTATTACCGGAGATTTATTAAAGGCTACTCCCAACTGGTTAAGCCCTTGACTGACCTCACAGCTGGATATCCACCCCTTCACAAACATGGAAAGACAAAAGTTAAAACTGTCCAGTATCACAACCCAAAGGAACCGTTTGGATCTCGATGGACCTCAGCTTGTCTTGGCATTTGAAACAGTAATTGAAAGACTATCTACTGCCCCTGTTCTGGGATTTGCCAACCCGAAACTCCCTTACATTCTCCATACTGATGCTTGTACCACAGGATTGGGTGCTGCATTGTATCAAGAACAGGAAGGGAAATTACGAGCTGTTGCATTTGCCAGCAGGGGATTAACTCGCAGTGAGTCGAAGTACCCAGCACACAAGTTAGAGTTTCTGGCTCTTAAATGGGCTGTCACTGAAAAATTTAATGATTACCTCTATGGTGCTTATTTCACAGTGGTCACTGATAGCAACCCTCTCACCTACGTGCTAACAACTGCTAAGCTGGATGCCGTTAGCTATCGATGGCTATCTGACCTCTCCACCTTCACATTCAAACTGCAGTATAGAGCGGGCAAACAGAAGGTCGATGCCGATGCTCTATCCCGACGTCCACATGGTGACATATTGAATGATTATTCTTCCCAAAAGGAGAATGAAAGAATTCGGCAATTTGCCTTACAGCATTTGTCTGAGTCAGAGGTAGAGGCCATTTGTGACAAACACATAGTCTGTAATTCCCTTGTTGCTGATGTTAGTTGTGGTTATCATTCATTACCACTGGTGGAATCACTGGCACTCCATTCTGATGCGGTTCCTAGCACACTCCTTGTTGAACACCAGAGTGGTTTTCCTGTAATCTCTCATTTTACGGAAGATGACATGAGGGAGAAGCAAAGAGCTGACTCCTGTATCAGAGAAGTCATTCAGCAAATGGAATCAGGAGTGAGCCCTTCCCCCACAGTTCGAACAGAACTTCCTGAGCTTCCTCTTTTACTGAGGGAGTGGAATCGCCTCACGCTGAGAAATGGTATCTTGTACAGAAAACGACTAGAAGGTGCAAATACTACCCTTCAACTCGTATTGCCAACAGATCTGAGAGCTCTGGCCTTACAAAGTCTTCACGATGACATGGGACATATGGGAGTTGACCGTGTACTTGATCTTGTACGAGCTCGTTTCTTCTGGCCCAAGATGGCAGCTTCAGTGGAGAATAAAATACAAACATGTAGTCGTTGTGTACGCCGTAAAACCCCCCCAGAAAGAGCTGCTCCATTAGTCAACATCCTTACCAGCCGTCCCTTGGAGTTGGTATGCATGGACTTTTTGTCCCTGGAGCCAGATTGTAGCAATACCAAAGATATATTGGTGATCACAGACCATTTCACCAAATATGCAGTTGCTATTCCCACTCCCAATCAAAAGGCTCGTACTGTCGCTAAAGCACTCTGGGATAGTTTCATCGTTCATTATGGATTCCCTGAACGACTCCACAGTGACCAAGGACGAGACTTTGAGTCTAAAACAATCAAGGAACTCTGTGAAATGGCTGGAATAAAGAAAGTCAGAACCACTCCTTATCATCCGAGAGGAAATCCTGTGGAACGCTTTAATCGAACTCTCCTTCAGATGCTTGGTACTTTGAGTCATAAAGACAAATCTCATTGGAAAGACTTTGTTAAGCCATTGGTTCATGCATATAACTGTACCAAGAATGACACTACTGGCTTTAGTCCATATGAACTAATGTATGGTCGACAACCTCGTTTACCAATAGACTTGGCCTTTAGTCTTCCCTCTGACCAATCCGAACCATCACATTCTCAGTACATCCAAAAGCTTAAGGCCAACCTAGAGGAGAGCTACAGAATTGCAAGTCGCAATGCTGCTAAAGCTGCAAGCCGAAACAAAGCACCTTTTGATAAACTAGTTACTGAATCCACTCTCACTATTGGCGATAGAGTTCTTGTCAGAAATGTTCGACTGCGTGGAAAACATAAGCTGGCAGATAAATGGGAGTTTGACATCTATGTCGTTGTAAACCGTACAGGAGATCTTCCAGTATACACGGTCAAACCTGAAGGCAAAAATGGCCCTCTGCGCACACTGCATCGGGACTTGCTTCTGCCTTGTGGATTTCTGTCCAACAATGACTCAGAGGAACCTGTCACTCTCAACTTACCCCGAAGACCCCAAACTCGTAATAATCCGAATCCCAAGAATGACACCTTTCAACAAGATGATGTTGATTCCGACTCGTCTGATTATGAAATCCCATTGCAAAGAAACTTACGAGATTCACCTGCCATATTCACCACAGTTCACTATAGAGACCGAGTGAGAAAATCCTCCCGGGACAGCCCCCACCATCCTTGTGCAGCATCCTCTCCTATACCATCCTCGGCAGAGGAGGAGAGTGTCCCTGTCCCTATTGAAACCATCCCTGTCACAATATCCCATGAAGTTGAATCAGGGGAAACTAAATCTACACCAGACCCTGACATAGAACCAGAACCTGACTCACCTCTACAAACAGAGCGTGCCTCACAGCCTGATGCAACTTTACCCAAACCAGACAATAACACAGCTGTTGAACAGAACTCTGAAAATGAAGACTTACCTGAACCAAGCAATGAACCTAACATGACACCTGAAATAAACTTACCTGAAATATCTACTAGTGACCCGAATGAAATCCCAAATGAGCTGCTTGATGAAGAAAACAACCCGTTACCTCCGGACCGAATGGAAGAGTCTGGCAGGTACCCAAAAAGACAGAGAAAGGAACCTGAACGACTTCACTACACAAAATTAGGCAATCCACTCATTTCTGTCATTCAGTCATTGTTCCAAGGTCTAAGCAATGCTGTCACCACATCTTTAGTGGATCCAAGTTTAGATCATGTGGTGTCCTCTGTAGCAATGCCTATGTTGAATATGCCTGTGACTAACCAGCCACAACGAGGATGCAACGGGACGTGCATTCCTTCAGAAGGGGAGGATGTAACACTGTTGAAATTGGCAAACTGTCAATCACTTCCCCTGAGCCAATCAAATCCCCTGAGCCAACCCCCATTCCCCAGGTGAACCAAATCAGCTAATTAAGCAGTCAGGCAGCAGGACACAGTTAAAACCCCAGTCAATCAGAACTTTTGTAAGAGAAGCACAACACAGGAGAGACACAACCAAACTTACCAACTCTGGAAACAAAACATACTTACCAACCCTGGAAACAGTGAATGAAGTGTGTGGGATGCATTGTTTTATGTTTGGTCTAATGTATGGAGTAAAGTGTGCCCATACCAAGTGTGAACATCTAAGATAATTGAATTGAATTGAAGGCCTAATTTTTATTTATGTTTGTTTATATTTCCTTGATTGAGTCAAGTGATTATTCTTTGTTTATTTGAAATACAAAACCGGTACCAAATATCTGTGTCGTGTCTTTAATCCTCCACCAGCTCCACGAGACCAACCTACCTATTAGCCCAGTACTCTGTTACAGTTTGATTTTTTTTGATAACATATTATTTACAAACATCTCAGTTAAAGTAAATTTGTGTACCCTAGGGTTACAATGGCTTTTCTACAATGGGTATGACATTAAAATAAAACATATGTTATGTAATATTACATTACAATATGTTTAAGACTAAACTTAACTTGTGCCTCATGGTGGGGGAAAGTGAGACAGTGTCTCATTTTCCCCCACAGCATTTGGTTCACTTTCCCCCACCACCACAATTTGAGAAAAAACTACCTCTCTTAGCATTTCAGGCTAATCTTTAGCTAATATCATCACATGGTTTTTATATGTTGGTAGTTCATCAACACGTATGATAGAAGTTGATTAAGTTGACAGCAAGAAAATTTACTTTAACATGCAAAATACCTATTTTGGTGAAAAAAACATGCTTACAACAGCACCATGAGGTCCTCTCTTTCAGGGCCATGGGGAAATGAGAGGGGCTTGAAAACATATATCTCACATGACCAAAAATGTTTTCCGTTGCCTTGATAGAGGGGGTGGCTCACATTACCCGATGCCTCAGATTCCCCCGTTCTATATTTTTTACAACACAGTTGGTCAACCTATCAGGCGAGCTACTGAAAAGGTGCCCGGTAGCTCGCAATCGACGTGTTGGAGACCCCTGCTTTAGTCCCTCCCTGACACGCTCTACATCAACAAAGTTGTGCCAAAGTGAATGGACAGTCCCAACAGCCAATAAAAACAGAGAATCAGAGCCTCACTATGATTGATCAAAGCTCATGTTAACTTTGACCAATCAGAAATCATATACCCCAGCTTTAAGTTTAGAAAGTTGCTTCATTAACAAAAAAGGTACCTATGTACGTATACGATTATTTCAGGGAATACACCACATTATAGATGAAACTTTATCATAGCTTAAATGACTCATTTGACCCCTTCTAATAAAATATGAGCAGCCGTGCACCTGTCACTAAAATACACCTTACACTATTAGCTGAATCATGCAGTTAGTTTGGCTTTGAAGTTTCACTGTAATTGCCATAACTTTTGAAGTTAGTCGGCCCTATATCCTTTATCAATTCAATGTGGCAGCTTAGATTTCAGGTAAAGTAATTTTTATCTTTGGAGCAGTTGCTTGAGGTTATCTCCCAACCTTGGCCCCACCTGGAAAGACAGTCCTTGGGGTGTAACACATATTGTTCCCGTACTTTATGCTAATAGACAAATGCAAATATGGTGCCTGACAACAATTTCTGTCACGGTCCTCGCAAGTGTTATCCAGAGTTTATGACCTTTATCAAGGCATGTGCATGTAAGTATCTCTACGAGGGGACAGAGCGAGCAAGAGAAATGCACAGAGAAAGAGAGAAGGATAGTAATAGAATTAGGAGTGATTGAGTTCAGTGGCATGCACAATCCTAATCACCTCACATTTAAAAGACCCTTGAGTAATTGCCAGTTATTTTCAGTTGGGCAGATGGATAAGCAGCACTGTCTTAGTGGGCTAAATGTCAAAGGCAGTCAGAATCCCCTAGAGCAGCACATGCACACAGCCTGTCTGTTCTCCCAGAAGGACACTGTCAAGGAGAAACCAAACCATGTATTTGATGCCACAACATTGTAAAATTATACGTTATTTCAAATCAGACTTAAGTCTATTTATCCACTGGTGTGCACTTGTTATGTGATAATTGTTTTAAATCTATCTGGCATTTGATTGAATTGCATTTCATCAGAGGAGTTGTCCTTTCACACTTGCTAAAAAACTGAGAAACAAAAAGCCTAATTGCAAGTTTGTAGTTGTGGCTTTGTTTATGAGAACTATTGTGAAATTCAAATTCATTATTGTTTAACCTTAACACACCCCTGCCTGTCTGCCTATGGACACACATGTTCCCAGGACTTAATGGTTGCGTTCCGAATCTCAATTCAATTTCTATTCTACATACTACATCTTACGATAAAAATAATCTAGTTAGGATGCAGTAGGCATACTATTGGGACATACTTTACTCTCTTATTTCATCATAACATTGCGCCTTGATCTTGCCTTTTGCTTTTATATCCGTTGCATCCCTGTTTGTTTTCATATGGAGGCTTCGTCGATGTGATATCACTTCACTTGCGCACTGGATTGTGGGTCAGAATCGACCAAATAGGATGCAGTTTTCAACACTAACAATCTTGGCCTCATGAAGTAGGACATCCGGGTACTTCTAACCATCCTAAATTTGGCCACAAGAATCGGGATTCTTGTGGCCTAAATCTTTTTTCTACTTACTATATAGTAGAAAGTATGCGATTCGGAACGCAACCAATATCTGCCTCCCACCCTTCTTCAAGCAAGTCCCCATTGGATTTTGATGCTTTTTCTTTCTTTTGCCACCTATGTTGTTGATGGCGCTAGTGATCAAAATCATTGATATGTTACCTGACCTTGCAGGCACAAATGTGATTGCTGCAGGGGACCACAATGTAATCCTTGATTGGCATATGGACAGTAGGGCTGGCCCGAATACCATTTTTCAGGCTTCGAATATTTGCTGGTTTTTCCGAGCGAATATTCGGATATTCGCTCCAGAAAAACACACCATCAAAAACAAGATTAATAATAAAAAAAATTAATAAAAAAAAATTAATAATCCCTATATCCGATTTTGACAGTATCTGCATATTTTGTTGAAGATTTAATAGCTTTTGAACGTTAATTAGTAGGCCTAAGTAAGTTGGAGTTCCTTACTTTTTCCCCATGGACTTCGTGAACAGCTGCTGTTCCATTCCAAATCAGCTGTCCTCTCTACCATCGCAGCCCTTACGGGACTTTTCAATTCATCCTGGAACGTGCATCTTTGTTTTCAGGGAATTTGTACAATAAATCCATAACAAGTACCTATTATTGATTGTCTTATGTGTCCATATTATATCCATTATATTGACCGGGTATTGCCAAGACGTTCATGCTCTGCAGCAAGCCAGTCACAGTTTATGGGTGCGACGCTGTACGTAAACAAACAGCTAAGCTAAGGTTAGCATTTAGCTAAGCATTACTTTTCCTCCCGAGATCCCGCTAATGTTGTGTTATAAAGTTAAGGGAACCAAGTTATCTATTCTTCCTCCACCTCTCTCGCTTCTCTGCTTGGTGTCGCTTATAGTTTGCATCCCTCGCTCTGGTAACGTCACATAGCATATAGCTGGTGTATCACCGGCTTTGAAAAGGTCAGCAGCCAACTAGGTCAAAGTTCAAAGGTGGTTCTGCCGTTCCAAATGGATCCAGTAGATGGCACCATTGTGTAATGCGAGACCTACTGGACAATCAAGTCGCCCAGTTACAACAACAATCATACCATTCATTAAATTTTCTCAACAATTTAAAAAAAAAAAAAAAAAAAAAAAAACGAAGCTCCAAATACTAATTTAAGCTCCGAATACTAATTTTCCGAACGAGTATTTGAATATTCAAATAATTCGGGCCAGCCCTAATGGACAGGTCATCAAAGAACACAAGCTACCCTTCTAACTCATCTACAGTTCTGAAAAACTTGATTTCAACTACTTATTTAGTTGACATCTGGAGAATACAGCACCCCACAGACAGAGACTACTCCTTTTTTTCCAAAATGCACAATTCGTATTCTCGTATTGATTATTTTTTATTAGACTCAAGACTCATACCCAATGTAATAGATACCAAATATCACAACATCCTGATCTCGGATAATGCCCCAGCGGCCATTATTCTTGACTTTTTCAAACAGATTCAAACAACGAGCTAATTGGCGGCTACGCCCTTCACTGCTCAACGACAGAAATTTTTGTAAATACATGTCGGGAAAAATTACTGAATATTTAGAGACCAACGATACCTCGGATGTCTCTGACTCCACCTTGTGGGAAACTTTTAAAGTGGTCATGAGAGGTTATATCATTTCATATGAAGGGTCTTTAAAGAAATCTAGAGTAAGACGTTTAAAGGATATTGACTCCTCCTATCCAACTCGCTGGAGACATTGTACAGAAACACAAATAACCCCCAAACGCTGCAAAATATTTTTAGTCTTAAATACGAGTATACCACTCATACTTTGCTGGCCCGCCAGCTCAGAGGGCAACAAGCCAGCAGATCCATACATACAATACAATCTAGCAGAGGTGTGGCTTTAACTGACCCGAAACAGATAAATAAACGCTTTAAGGAATATTATCAGGAGCTTTATAAATCCAAAGCTAAGGGTGATATCGACGCATGGTTAAAAAAGCTAGACATACCAAAACTAGACAGCGCTTCCCGCGAGGCCTTAAACTCTGAACTGTCCCCTGCAGAAATCACAGACGCTATCAAATCACTGCATAACGGCAAGAGCCCTGGGCCAGATGGCTTTGTTGTTGAATTTTATAAGAAGTTTGCTGACCAAGTAACCCCGATCTTGCATAGAATGTTCTCCCACTCAACCGAAGCGAACAGACTCCCACCAACACTGTATAACGCAAACATTTCTCTTTTGTTAAAACAAGACAGGGATAAAACTAACCCATCCTCATATCGAACAATTTCTATGCTTAACTTGGATTTCAAAATTTTCATAAATTCTGGAAAATAGACTAAACAAATTTATATAATCCATTATTTACACAGATCAGACCGGGTCGATCCCCAATAGGTTTTAATTTTTTAATGTTAGGAGAGTCCTAAATATTATGTATAACAAATTCGACAGCTCTTCCAAACAAGCTGTTTTGTGTCTGGGCGCGGAAAAGGCTTTCGACCAGGTTGAGTGGGGGTACTTGCTCAAGGTGCTGGAGGAGTTCGGTCTAGGGGCCCCTTTCATTTCATGGGTGCGTTTAATATATGCCCATCCCACCGCCTCCATTCTAACAAATCCTTTGCCCTTCAGCCCCTGGGCTACAATCTGGCACATTTACATGTTGGAATGACTATGTTTATCAATGTGCATTGTCCTGAAACAATTAAATAAAATAAAATAAATAGAAGGGCACGCGCCAGGGTTGCCCCCTCTCGCCGCTCCTCTTTGCATTGGCCATCGAGCCCCTGGCTATTAGCATAAGAGGGCACGCACTTATAAAGCCAATATCACTAGGTGGGATGGACCGTAAGATTTCTCTGTACACAGATGACATCGACCTTTTTGTAGCCGACCCCGAGAATTCCATCCCCCACCTACTCCAGCGAATTAATTATTTTGGCGACATCTCGGGCTGCACCATAAATTGGCAAAAAAGTGAACTCTTGTCTTTAACAGCAGATCTGGACTCAACATTGCTAGCCAATACACAGTTTAAGGCGAGACACCCCAGGTGAATAGGGATTTTTTTTAACTTATAGATATCATCATGAAACTTTGCCAGTTGATTACTGACACTAACACAATTCAGACAGGAATACTTTAGTCAAAATTAGAAGTTTATTTCAAATAGCAGAATACTTTGCAATTATTAAATTTGGCGGTATGGTTCTGATCCATGATCTCCTCCCCCTCCACGCGCTCACGTGGAAAGCTTTTAGGCAGAGAGAGCCATCCCTCTGACCTCCATGGCTACATGGATTACCGAAAGGTGAGGAGATCTGCAGCAAGGACCCCCTAGGGTGTAGAACAGAACAAGCGTCAATGACAACAGAAACTAGAACTGCAAGCAGTTGTGACCGGGGGCCAAGCCTCCCACGCGACTCGGGATCGGACGTCGTCGTCCGCGGCGCCGGCCCCTCGCTTCACGGAATCCGGGGATGTAAAGTTTTTGAATGTGGGATGTTTGGTTTGGGAGTTATAGACCAAAAGGCAAAAAGATCGCAGAGAAAGACGCTCAAGTGTGTTTTTGGCGCCCCCTTTTGGAGCAATTTAAGGAAAAAGTAGAACCAACCTGAGAACCATAGGACAAACACTTGTGTGAAGTTTGGTGTTAATAGGATGAATCGTTTTGGATTTAGGAGCAGTTTGGTACAAGGTAGCTAATGTGCAAATCTTTAAAGCGCTACCGTTTGGTCTTCCGATGGTCGTAGAAAAATTCCTTATCCAAATTTGGCTCGTGGGAGTCGGTAGAGCATAATGCTTTTGGTTTCGTCCAAATCGGGCAAAAACTGTAGGAGTGTCTTTTGGTGACTGACACATTTTTTGCGATGTAGCGAGAAAAAAAATCCCATACGCAAATGGGCGTGGCCTATCTCAAAAGATGCAGCTGACTTGTGGGCATCTGTGGATATGTGGATATAAAGTGTTTGACTGTGGGATGTTCGGTGTGGAAGTTATAGCCCCAAACGCGTTTTCTTTGCTTTTTGTGGTTTTGGCGCCCCCTATGGATGACATTCGCAAAACTACGTTAGATAGAAAGATGCAGCTCAATGTACCAAACAAGTGGATGTCAAGTTTTTGAATGTGCGATGTTCGGTTGGGGAGTTATAGCAAAATCAAATTGTCAACCTCTCCATTGTAATACACTTTTTTGAATTTTCCCGCCTAAAGACTTAGAAAATGGCGAAAACAGGCAAAAAAATTGAAAAACTTTTTTTTAATAAGTCCGGCCCACATTTCTTGCCCATATTTTTGCCATAGACTCAGGTATGCCCCATGATAGTCTCCCTTGAGTTTCAAGAAAATCCCTCTCTTTTTTTTTTTTTACGGATTTTCGCAAATCTTTAAAGCGCTAGCGTTTGGTCTTCCGATGGTCGTAGAAAAGTTATTTGACCAACTTTTGCTCGTGGGAGTCGGTAGAGCATAATGCTTTTGGTTTCGTCCAAATCGGGCGAAAACTCTAAGAGGAGTATGTTTTGGTGACTGACACAGTTTTTGCGATGTAGCGAAAAATGTATATATACGCAAATGCGCGTGGCCTATCTCAAAAGATGCAGCTGACTTGTAGGCATCTGTGGATATGAAGTTTTTGACTGTCGGACTTTCGGTGTGGACGTTATAGCCCCAAACGCGTTTTTCTTTGTTGTAGCGCCACCTAGTGGTTGGCATGTCTGAATTTTTGTGTCTGCGTACCCGGCACGGACCTGGCTAAGCCCGACAAGTGGCATGTCCAAACACTTTACGGTTAGTTTTTGTATTACATGTTTTTCTTTAATATTTTATTAAATATGCAAATATGGCAATATTTAACCAATTATGCGTAAATTTGGGTCATTTTTTGAGAAAACAATCGAGATGTTGGATAAAGCCAGAGTTAAATTCTCTATTTTATTTTAAGCACATATTAGTTTCTAAAGTTTTTACACAACAGATTTTGGATACAGCCTTTTTTCATTTAATAAATCAAAAAATTCTATGTACATGTCTTATAAATGCATTTTAGGCATGTTTTTAGGAGGAAAATGTATCATAAATCAGACAATTAACAATATATTAACAAATCCTTGTGTAAAAACCTTTAAAATAGTGCTATGAATGATTATAGAAAGTTTGGTTGATGTCAGTGGTCTAGAAGTTGAGATATCGTATAAAAACGTGAATTCTGCTGATAATCACTGATTATAGCTAGAGTAATTTATTGAATTAGGCCCTGCACCCCTCAATGCCATATAGGCCTACCACTGCTTAACATATATAAACCATAGCATAGTAACATTTACATCCACATGCTAATTTAAACGTGATTCATTCATTATTAGCCACTGTCTGTCAACCTGCTCCGGAGTCGGCACAGACGCTCTCTCCCCACCATCTCCCCTCTGATCCTCTGACAGTCTGTGTCTCTCCGACGTGATCGGCGTGATTTACATGTCTTTAACACTTCTCCCGAGACCACTTTATTCTATCCAATGGTCAGAGAATTTGAAACCAAATTAGGAAGGCCTGTAAACTACCGAGCACGACCATACATGCCCCAATCTGGCATAACCATGCCTTCCCCCCATCGTTCACAGATTCACTATTCAGAGATTGGAGCCGGAAGGAAATAGTAACAGTAGAGGACCTTTATATAAATGGTCACTTTGCTTCATTTGATCAGCTAGTATCAAAGTTTTTACTGTCGAAAACTCAATTCTTCAGGTATTTACAGGTGAGGAATTATGTCAGACAGAATATACCATCCTCTGAGTCCATGCCCGCAGATGATCCATTGTCCAAAACTTTGCTAGGCTCACCAGAAGCTAAAAACCTGATTTAATCTTTTGTGGGAATATTTTTAGACCGGCAGGACAAATCCAATTTAAAAATAAAGCAAGCCTGGGAAAAAGACTTAAACATTGGAATAGCTGATGATGTCTCGGAGGGAGGGAGCGCTAAAAAGCATAAAATCCTGCTCTATAAACTCAAGTCTTCAGTTAATTCAATTTAAGGTCACACTTAGATTGCACTATTCTAAGGTTAAACTGCACAACTTTTTCCCAAATCTTTCACCTTCATGTAACAGATGTAAGATTGCAGAGGGCACACTTGCTCACCACTTTTGGGAACGTCCAAATCTTTACAACTTTTGGTGTATTGTATTTCAATGGTATTCTAATGTCTTAAATGTTTCTTTCACTCCTGATCCGGAAACTGTTCTGTTTGGACACTCCGCAGCCTTGGACAAACTGGACCATAATGCTCGCACAATCATGGTATATGGCATGGTAATTGCTAAAAGATGTATTTTAAAGCTGTGGAAATCGGACTTGGCCCCCCAATTTGACTCTTGGCTAAGGGAACTGGTGAGCATTTTGCACATTGAGTGGCTAAGATATGAGCTTTCAGGCAGCGCTTCTGGCTTTCTGGCAGTGTGGGGCCCAGTGCTACAGCACATCGGGGCCTGAAACGTATGCCCCCTTGGCGCCACCTGCAGTGGACATGAGAGGTTTGCCCCAGTTTTGTTTATTTTTCTCTTTTTTTTTCTGTGTGTGAATTCATAGCTTATTTTCTTAATCATCTTGTCTTATTTGCTTATTTCATTTTCTTTTTGTATTTCTTGTCTGTCTGTGTGAGGGAGGGGGTGGGAGGTGGGGTTTGTGTGTGTATTGTATGTGTCCACTTATTTTGTCTTTTTGTCTGTATAAAAAAAAAATAAAGAACTCTTGAAAAATAACAATTCATAAACCATTCACACAAACGTTATGAATACATTTGCATTAAGCAATATTCAGGAGTATCCTATACAGAAAATGACAGCATTGGTCATTTTGTTCAAACTAAACAAGTAATGTTTTTGCTTTAGGGACAAGTTCTTGTTGTAAAAGTGACTGTTCTCTCCATATAGTAAAGCTGCACTTCTGTGATACTTTGACAACATATCCTAGGGGAAGGTTGGGCTGCATGGTTGTATAAACAAAGTTTATGACTTTATTTGAAATGGTTCTTGCTCCAACAGTCAACATTGGCTTCTTTTAACCCCACTGGCAATGTTACTCACATTCCATACTTACATCTTAAAGGTTATGTGCTGCTGTAGTCATTCCCCCTCTCCATTGAATCAATAACTTTATAGCATATGTGATTTGTAAAGGAAGGGGAACTAAATTCTTCTGAGCAAAACAATACATTCTAACAACTAGGAGGATTAAACAGTTTGAGTTAGCCTTATTTGGAGCACCAATTGGAACAATGTGTCTAGTTTGACACTGCAGTAATATGTCAGATGTGCGTTTGCACGTTACGCATGTTCACATGAACAACGCACAAGATGGCAAGACTACCAGACCTGCTGACCATTTTAAAGAAGCTGAGAAAACTGTAATATTATAAAAGATATGAATGAATTTAAAAAATAAGCCAGACTAAAAGCAACACAGCTGCTGCTGCCAAAGGCTAGAAGGAGAGCAAAATAAGTTAACAGGCTTATCAATATTATTGCCTCATCACTAAGGCATGAGAAGATCTGACTAAACTTACAGTTATGTGTTCCATTAAATGAATGCACTGCTAAGATGTATCCAAATGGTGAGTAAGACAATTGTAGTATTATTCCTCCAGCTGCAGCCCGGGCAGTTTAATAATAAAGATAAAGAACAAATATAAAAAGTCAATGCAGTAAGTAGGCTACAAATTGTAAGAGTTCAGTAATTCCAAGGCTTTACTAGTCTGGAGGGATATACTGTCTATACTATAAGTTTAATAATATACTTTATATTGTAAAATATATTTACTTTCTCTACATTTGATTGGCAGTCATTGCTAATGCTGCCAGCACCCTTTTCCCAATGTTGGCTCTGTGGGTGAACTGGAGGGGAGCCAGGAGTGGAGCTGTGATTGCATTGATGTGGGGCAACACAAGGGGCCAATCTTCTAACCTATAAGCCTCCTTTCCTATACCTTAACCCCTAAACGTCATCGGGGTTAAGGAGATATGAAAGGTGCTTCCTATCGAACATAGGAAAAGACAGCACTGTTTCAAATGAATTTGACTCTTTTCCTAACAGACGTCATTGCGCGACGGCGAGTATTGCTGACGTGAGTCACTAGCGTGAAACTACACTAGCCGAAAATTGACTGCAACAAGCGCTCGTTTGATCCATGCATTCTTTTCATATTGATTTTAATCGCCAACAGAGTGAGAATCACTGGCATATATCCCAATTCACAAGTGGAATAAAAAGAGGCTACACTTATGTTGATGTTGAAATGAACTGCCCCTAGTAACTTCATTAAATGTGAAGTTGGTATTTTATTTTCTTATGGTGTAAATTATGAGCTACGAAAATAACTATTATGATGTTGGTCTTTTATGAGTTCTTTATGGGGGGGTATTTTGTTTTAGCCTTTTTTTCTCTTCTCTTCTCCTCTCCTCTGTTCTGTTTTACCTCTTGTTCGTATTCGTGTAGAGTCGGTAGACTCCGGCGGTGGCCTGTTGCTTTAAATCTTGCCGCCGTTAAGGATTATGGGATACCATTATCTCCTTTCCTTTCGCTTTGGTTGGTCCGGAGTAACCTATGCTAAAGGAGGGTTAAAGGATGAATCGAGGCTCCTTTCCTATGCCTTTCCTAAGCATTTTGAGAATTCGAATCACCTATCCGCTGAGTACTTCAGGGTCATCTCAATAGGAAAGGAAATTTCCTATGCAAAAAAGACTATTCGGATTGGCCCAAGGTGCTCAATTAACTTAATTGACACAGAGGTCAGGTTGATTGCTCTGTGCTTCTTTGTTTTATGTTCCCAGATATTTTGGAGACAGGGATGATTGCTGAGGTCTAGAAGCTGGTTGGTACACGGCATGTCTCCAGGGTGGAGGGAGAGACTGTGTCATACCTGAAAAGCCTTAATTTATCTGTTGAAAAAAAAATTGTCCATTAAAGTAGCATTTCTATTTTAAACACAACACTGCGATAGCAGAATTTGAAGGCTGTTAACACCAAAACAATGATCTAAAAGATGCTAAAATGCTCCAGGGCTAAAGAGAACTGCAGAGTCCGGTGTTACATCTCAGTGGTTCATCAATATACTGTAAGGAATCCACTGTTCATTTAAAAACATTGATCATTGTTGAAAGGCAAATAATTGGAGCACATCGTTTTGATGGTGATGAAAAAATAAATAAAACGTTCCTTTGGTACAGCTGGTGAACTCATCGCAGCAGAACAGTGGGAAAACAAATGAATAACGGCTTTTTAACTTTTTCTTCAGCAAGAGTGCCTCTGTTCTCACACTGTTATTGTTAGTGCGGCTTTTAGCTCTACAAAGTGATGATTTGCTTTCATGAAATACAGTTCTTTACTTTCAATCAACACATATTAGGATAAAAAAAGTCAGCCTTGTCAAGCCTCAAATGATAGCACATTCATGTTGCCCCCGCTTTTAAGGCCTTCTTGTGGTGACAAATGGCTTTTCATGAACAGATTCAAGTTGTATTGATCATTTGGGAGTGAATCTAGCCTGTCTTGTGACTGATGTATGACTCTACACGTACTGTATGGGCTATTCTGTCTGCAATCATCTGCAGAATGCACAGTGCAAACTATTGATCGTCAGGTATTCTCTTGACAGTGTGTGCCTCATAAGGACTCACCTGACCACTGGCACATCCAGGCTATTAGACAGACTGAAGTGTAGGGGAGACATAGCAGGATGGCTTTCCAAGGCACCTCTTCCTCTAATTGGCGACGCACGGTTTCTGCTGTGTCTCACAATAGAAGCCCGGGAGAGCGGAGTGGTTTGTGTCAGTTGGGAGCAATGAAGTGAAAACAAGGGGAGTTTGGGAATAACTGCACAGTATGAGGTATAAAATAGGCACACACTGATCACCCTCCATTTGCTTTAACTGCTTCACTTTTCCCCATATTCGAAGAACCTAGACATGTTGTAAGATATACTGTTTGGTTAAAATACTCTTTCCAGCCGAACAGTGTTTGTAAGGATCATTGGCTCAGCCATCGAGAGACTTGAGCTCAGCAATACGCCGGTGACTGGGAATAAGCACTTAAAAGTAGAAAAAAAGACTTACACCATGGTCACATAACACCACATCCATCTACACAAGTGTGTATCTTATAGCTGGTGCAGGAAGCCCCTGTGGTGATTATGTATAGTGGTGTAACCTGAAGCATATGGAGCACAACCTATTTTGGGAAGTGACTTTTATTTGTTGCTGATGGTGACAATTGCTTAGCCAAGCTGGTGTGTAGGTTCAAAGGCTCCTAATTCGTCTAGCATGGATTAAATAGGTTTCTTTTTTGACTGTCCATCCTGATGGCAGAATGTTGCTGTGGTTGCATTTGCACCCGGCAGTCCTTCGGGTTATGCAAAGTGACAGTATTAAAAAGAAGCAGTGGGTTCTGAAGGACAAAGGAATTTTGCAACCAGTTGTCAACTGTCACTTAGAGGTAATGAGATGCTTGATGCCAGTTTGAATTTGTTCCGTTTCAATAGGTGAACGCAGTACAGGATGTTTGATTTTTAGTAGAAAAGTGAAATACAGTGCTGTCCTATGCTAGTGAAGTATTAATACATATTAATATACTACCAACGTCAGGCATTTAACTTTATGTGCAATGCCTGATGTTGAACACAAGCTGAACTCTCAAGGCCACTTTAAATTGCTTCCCTTAGTAAATTCATCATCTGCTTTAATCTAAATACACTCATATTGATGGAGGAATAATTACTTTTATACCCAACACTCCATTTGTTGATGGATATATTAAGTTAATGCTCAAATATACAAACCTTCATAATGCTGGTCACATACAGTATACTGATCCTATGGTGTTGAATGAACGGTCTTGAATGTTTAATTATCCATATTCACTGATGCTGTTATATTCACTTCCCATGCTTCAGTGAATAGGCTGTCTCACCACGTTGTTGTAGATGAACTGAGCTTCGGTTAGCTGGTGTTAAGCACCCAGACATCATCATCAGCTTCAACCGCTTATCCGAAATCGGGTCGCGGGGGCATCAGCTTGAGCAGGGAACCCCAAACTTCTCTTTCCTGGGCCACCTCAACCAGCTCTGACTGGGGGATCCCGAGGCGTTCCCAGGCCAGCGTGGAGATACAATCTCTCCACCTAGTCCTGGGTCTTCCCCGAGGCCTCCTTCCAGCTGGACGCTCCTGGAACACCTCCCTAGGGAGGCGCCCTGGGGGCATCCTTACCAGATGCCCGAACCACCTCAACTGGCTCCTTTCAATACAAAGGAGTAGCGGCTCTGCCCCGAGTTCCTCACGAATGACTGAGCTTCTCACATTTTGGCCGCTTGTACAGCACCCAGACAACTGAATATTATTTTTAAATCTTTAAAAGAACCTGCTATTGACCTGCAATAATTATCATCAGCATATAATCCATAGTCATAATACAGTGCGATTTCTTTTCGGACACGGTCACTTTGTTGCTCTCATCAGTTTTCTTTATATCCTAACTTTTTATATTTTAAAAATATGTATGTATTAATTCATTAATTAGCTGGTCTTGATTGCAGGTCTTGAATAATTAAGAAATTAAGAACTGCATGCTTAATCGTACACAATTCAGTTTTAAATGTAAAGCTGACCACCTTGCAGTGCACTGACTAAAATACTCTTGGTTGCCCTGGCAATGCAATGAAAGTGTGCCAACCAAAGAAATGAGGCTTAACACTACTGTGTATCTTTTGGATCTAATTGGGAAGACCACTTGAACAAGCAAAAATAAAAACATCATGCTTGAATGGAAGGGGATACTTTTTAAAAAAAATTAGAGTACTGTGTTTGTGTTGCTTTACTTTAACAAACACAATATCATATTGCCATAATGTTATTGTATGAATGAGAAACAACACTAATAACTGCATCAAACTTAACCGAAATAAGTATAAGGTCGGTTGAGGTTTCTAATAAAAGGCACCGAGATGAAAGCCAGCAGCAGCAGACATCTTACTGGTATGGACATGCGATTCTAAAATAAGCTGTCACTCAGGGCAGGACTCATGGACAGAGATAACAATGTAGCATCGGCACATACTGATTCAATGTGTTTGTTTATACCTGCTGGAAGCCACAATGTCTTAAACCCTGGTCTGCACCTTCACCATCTCAGGACAGCAAGCCGAGTGGGATGCCAGCGGCTGGTCTTATTTTATATCAGCTGATCTGGCACTAGCTACGCTGTGTTTGTAAAAGCCTGCCCTGTGAGAATGATAAATTGAAGTGATACATGTGTGGTTTCACCTGTGTGGCTGGGGAGTCTCTTGGGTGAGTAACTAGACCCTGTTTGTTTGTGTGTGTGCTAAACCTATCCTCTCTCCCGTGGGGAGCTGGGTACTGGGCTCGGCGGGGCTTCTGGGAAGACATTAAGGCCCACCCACCTATCCCCCAATGGGTTGTAGATTTCTATACCTCTGCCAGAGGGACTTGAGTGTCATTTGTTACTCTTAGCATTTTATTAAATTTCCTTGGGCAGGTGTGGTTCTTAATGTGTCTGCCACTCATTACAATGTGGTGATTTATTAAAAAAACTACATTAGTTTTCAACAGTCCCTTTCTAGATATTTTCAGTAAGCTTTTTCTTAAAAAAGTGCTACATAATACACTGTGCTACTATCTAACTTTTACAGATGAAATAATTGCCACTGAGTGGTTCATGCATAGCAGTGATTTATTTCTAGTCAATGGAGTGCACATTTTAGTTTTCTGTGTTTTGATATCTTATCTTCTGGGTTATCTGGTTATCGCATGTGATTACAGCTATTTTAAGCTGCAGACATTCAAGCCCGAACGTAGCAGGCATGGCATTTCAGCTTTGGAATAATGTTGCAAGAAACACGTCCCCTTACAGCCAATTCATTCTAAGTTTTCTTCATTGTTTAGATATATATATATATATTTATGCTATATATTCTAAACCATGCAGTCATGATTTTTGAATACATAATATATGTTTTATCCTGACAGTAATATTATTATCATAAAGCTAACCTAAAAACAAAAACAAACATTGAGCTAACAAACTGATGCTCAGCTCTGAATGTTTCGGATGCAGAGGTAAAACATACGTAATATTTAGGTGATGGGAAAGGGTTCAATTGTAGAATCAAAGTTGTCACTTCACTGATATTTGGCTGAAGACAGATTCTCCTCCCCATGCTCGAGGAGTGCAGGGCAGATGGGTGGCTGTTTACCAAGGACATGGAAACAAGCTGGAGGCTGTGAGTAAGTAAAGCAAGTTGATACACAGTTACACTTCCTTGACCCTTGTACAATAAAAGACATGAGTGTGACATGCAGTGCGGTTACAGGCGGAGATGGTGGAACTGGTGAGTCAACCTAAAGCTGCAGGTCCAGTGGCCATCAGAGCAGAGAGAGGACAGGATGATTTGAAAAAAAAAGAATAAACCCCTGAAGAAATATTACCTTTTGTCATCTTTTTTTGTTGTTGTTGTGTTGACATGTGCTACAACCCTATGGGAGCAGAATTACTGACCATGACTTGCTGAAAAAAGCAAACATTGAATTGTCCAATATTAGGTTGTGAACATTGGTTTCCACTCTGGAACGAGGTGTCCTCCAAGTATTTAGGGTCAAGCAATACAAGATGTACGTCTGACACACACCATGCTTCAACTGGATCAATCAAATATTCCTGTTTTCAGGATTGACATCTTTAATAAACGTGAAAATCAGTAGGCACGGTTTTGTCACAGACATCTGAATGCCAAGCACTTATTTAATGCGTCATACGTTGAGGCCAATCTTAAAATTTTAGTAACAGGTAATAATGCATTTTGAAGGTACTGGATCTAAAGCGAGAGCAATGCTTATTAAGGTTAATAAATCCTTTATTAAACAGGTAATAATGCATTTTGAAGGTACTGGATCTAAAGCGAGAACAATGCTTATTAAGGTTAATACGTCCTTTAATACACTTAGAATTAGAAAAACTACATGTAAATACAATGTTAGAGCGCTTAAGCACAAAACACACTTTAAGACAGCTCTTTTGAAAAATATATTTTTATTTCCCTTTAAAATATTCAGAACTTCAATGAAAAATATTCTTGAAAATCAATAATTAAGGAAACAAATCACATAACAACTGTGCATTTGTAAAAATCTGATTTTTTTCCAGAACTTTCAGAAACAACATTTTACTAAGTGTAAAAAAAAAATAACTTTTGTAAAATTAAAATGCTGCCTGACATCGATTCAAGTGTCCCAATGATTAAGACTGGACTATTAATTAAAAATATTAAATGAATAAGAACAACAAAATAATTAAACAAGTAGAGCAAAAAAAACTTCCATCAAACAATAATTAAAAGAAAAAAATGTTGTAGGGAAAACAATATAAAACGACGTGGGGTTTTATGAGTTGCTTCTGCATATTGAATCTGTAACCTTATCGAGATGGCAATCATCACTGTAAGACTTTAGGCGAGACGTTGCTGTATCAGAGGTCATCATTATACTGTTGTAGATAGGACAAGCAGAAAAGTGCCTTTCCACCACATATATAATTGCTAACCTAACAAATACAAGTCCATTCAATTGTTCTCTAAATGTTTGATTTTGTCAGTTTGGTTCGGCCATGTATTACTACGTAAATCAGCTGCTTTAACTCAAATTTGATTATTTATTCGCTGCTCTGCACCGACACGAGATGGTGTGTTAATACATGGCTGAACTACACTCGAAAAGAAGTGCAAAAATAAATGGCTGTCTGGTTGCAAACTAAAGCAGTGAAATTATTAATGCATACATTTGAACAGATCATTTTATATACAGTATGTGGTTAAAAAAAAAAAAAAGCCCTCTACTGCTGGCCCCCTCTGCAACAGTACAATGCTGACTTCTGCTATACTTCCTCTTCCCATCGTCTGAGGAGGAGTCAGACGACAACGGACTTGACTCAGACGAATCCGAGTCGGGCTTTTCCGTAGCCTCAGGGGAAGGTTGAGACAGGCTGGTCTTTCTTGTTACTGTATAAAGACAATACAAAGAAACATTGATCACAATTAGACAGATAGCAGACAGGTTACAATAAGCATTTAAGCCATTTGGACATGGAATCTGCAAAAGGTGGTGCAGTATCAAAGTAAATTGTGTCTGTAATGGTGAAAATGGTTGAAAAAAGTAATTATTTTCTTTCATTCAGATAGTTGTCCCTTCAAGAAATCTCTCTCCGTTGTCAAGTCTTTTATTTTTTAATCCTGGCATTCTAATTTAAACCTGGCCAGCTCAGGTTTATATTTCTGTAGACCCAGTTTGGCAGTTGGGGACATTTGGGCAGCACCTGGGGTCAGCACAGAAATAACCATTCAGGATTATTTTGAATCTGTATCATGGACTAGACCGATTTTGAAGCATTACTTAGCCCCTTCCTGACAAGCTAGCATGACAAAACTGTTAGTAATAGATACTATTCTGCTCTTGCTCTCGGTGAGCTTAGCTTATCAGATAGCTAACAGGAAGTTGGTTCCTTGAAATAAAGCCCAGGATACAATATAGGGTTTAGGCCTTTGATAAGTTTCCGATTACTTCAGATGTTTTGTAAAACTGTAGAAAACATACAAAAAACGGACTTTACAATATATTCATACAAATGAACACACACTATACAAAAGCTACAACTAGCTTAACACTAGCATAAAACAAATGAGCAGCCATTAACAAGGCTTTTAGGTCCCGCTAGCTTCAATGCTAATTTACAATGCATTCTCAATGTAAAATGCTGCCGCGATTAGCATCACCGAATTTAAGTTCAAATTAAACACTCAGAAATTAAACAAACATAGTTGCTATGCCACAAAAGTGATTAAGAAGCTTTAAACATAAATACTCACAGACTGAGACTTTCTCAGGACAACAAAGCTGAGAATTAACTGACATGCTGTGCTCTCTTGCTGGTTGCATCAAACTAAACTAAGGTAAACCAGGAGGGTAAAAAAAAAAAAATCACACATGCAATGCCGTTTTTAACCACCAATTGTCTAAAGCAAAACCAAATTATGGGGGCAGAACAGATACGTTTGGTTTCAGTTTTATATGATAGCGTAAGCTAAACTTAGCTCAAAAGGAAGCTCACCAAAGCTTCTGAAAGAAAGTAATGTAAGCCAGGCAAACAACTAGCTAGCTAGAACCAGCTAACGTTACTATAGCATTACATTCTTAAACTTACCAGAAGAGCCATCCTCCAGGACCTCACCCTCTTATTTTTCAGAGACCTGGTTTGGGGTGCTGACGACTCCGACATGTTCTCCTTATGTTCGTTGTGAAACACTTTGTCAAGCATGGGCGTTAGGGTTGCCGCGGTGCAGACCCGGCGCCAGAGCAAATATATACAGGGGGCACGTCGATTTTGTGGGAGGGCCCGCATCAATTATGACAGACAGGTGTAGCCTACAAAAAACTCAATTGCGACAGTCCACAGCAGCATGCATGGCCAACAGCATTGACGCACGCAGCTGGCAAATAATACACATTAACACACACAAACAGCCAAATACAAATCACATTTGCATAAACAAACATACAAAACATTCGCAACATTGAATCATGTGCTCGGCAAAAACTTTGTCGCATCATGTGAACAGACTTCGTCTCTTTTCACCAGAATTTGTAGGAAATGAGCGACAAAAACCAAAACAATTACCATAACAAGTTGTGTTTATTTTATTTTTTTTATCGGTTCACTGTCTGTGCTCTCGGGAGCGGACGCTTTGTGTGGAGACGAAAAAGGAGGCACGGGAAACGCCGTTCAGTTCTGAAAGTGGTCCTGTAAAGGAAACAAATAAAAAAAATAAGTTGACGAGGCAAAAATTATTTTTTATGAGCTGGGAGATTTTTTTTGATTTTATTAGGCTAGATTTTATTTTGAGAGAGAATGCTGTGAGCAGGGGAGAAAAAAAGCTGATCGTCATCTTGTCCACTGCCTATGTTAAACACTGGTTAACTGTTTTAGACTAACTGTTCTCTTTTTAAAATCGTTACATTTTAATATGAGTAGTCTTATGAAACGGAGAATACCGGTACTTTCCACCATCCTCTGTTTGGATGAGGAGTTATCGCGGCTCCTGCAAACACACACGCGGAGCAAGTAGCCTAGTAGGCTGATGCGCATGAAATGAGATAAAAAATAAAGCGAATCAACAGTGTTTGCCAATCTGCTCCCACAATAGGACTCTCCTCCTGCAACAACCCCATTCTCTGCAACACTGACTGAACAGCGTGACATGTAATCATAATGAAAATAGTTAACTTACCGATTGATGCTAGTAAAGCTGGAGACGCCTTTTCCCTGTGGAATGGAACCTCCTTAGCAAACGGTCCTTCCACTGCTCCCTGCATTTTCGAGTCAAGTCCTTCTCAAAACTGAGCTGGATGAGGTGGGCCTTCCGTGGATGCAGCATACTCCGCCTGTGATCACTGAAGATGTTCTTCAAAGAGGAAAAGGAGTTTTCGCATGTGGCAGTGGAAGCTCCGAAAGTTAAAGCAGACTTAAATGCCACCATGACACTGGGCATTGCTTCCAGGGTCTTGTGGAAAGTGGTGAAAAGTGTTTTCACAGTCCAGTGTTCATCCTCTGCGCGCGTGGAGCCTTCCATTTGGGTGCGAAGGAACTGTCGAACTCTGCATCGATAAGTTTTGTGCCGGTCAAATCTAAGAGGGGCCTCACTTTTTCTGCGTCCAAAAAAGTGTCACTCTCTGGGTCAAGTGAAGCCAGTGATTCTATCAGCGCGCTGTTGCGCTCTCCAAAGCGCCGTGCCATCTCTCCGCACACTGCGTCTATACATCCATAATACAGTCTGAGTCTCTGTTGTTTTGCTGTGTTTTCCTGGTCAATTCGTGCACCCACAGACTGCTCAACAACGAAATCTTGTAGACGTGTGTTGGTTTCTGTGCGTCTCCTCTTGCTTTGTGGGTTATCCTCTGGCTCCGCACACTGATCCCATAACGTACTGAACTCGGTTTCGGTGCGGAGGCCCTCGATACACTTTGTAGCGGCGTTCACCAGTTGGACAGCTGTGTGAAGATCCATATCTTTTGACTGGAGCAGTCTATTTGGTGCTTCAAACAGGGTCAGAATCTTGCTCATCAGAAGCGCAATAAATCTGAAACTGGGTTTGGAAATTGCGCGCAGCAGTCCCACCGCTTCCACTCTCACATCGGCTGGGAACAAGTGTGTGTCGAGTTCTGTTAGCAGCTGGGAAATGTTTTCATGTGCTTTGTTTATCACCTGCACTGTGGCCAAATGACCCGTCCAGCGTTGGTCAAGCAGACGTTTTAGCGTCTCCCCTTTATAATGAACAGCGACTGTGGGTCTTCTTATGAATTTGTACAACAGGTTACACACACTGAAGAAATCTATGACAGGCTGCTCTGCGGACATTGCCTGCACCACCACCAAATGGAGCTGATGATTGAAGCAGTGGACATAGGGGATTTCTCTCTTCAGTTCCTCTTGAAGGAGTTTCTGTACTCCACCATGTTTTCCCGACATCACGGAGGCCCCGTCGTACACTTGGCTAAGTATTTTGTCGGTGCTCAATCCAGCCTTAGTGAGTTCGGAAATAACGGTCTGTGTCAGAGTCTTAGCATCCCCCTCCTCTGCCGTGGCTATTGTCAAAAGCCGCTCTCTTATTTCATTGGTGTGTGCGTCAATAAACCGAAGAACAATTGAGATATTTTCCCGGCCGGTAGGATCCCTTGTTCCATCAACTTTGATCGAATAAAATCCCCCACCTCTTCAACAATATGCTCCGTCACTATGGTGCTCATCAATTCTATTATTTCGTTCTGTATGTCATGAGAGGTGTAGGTGGCCGTGCGGGGAATAGTTTCCATTATTTTGGCCAACTCTGCGTCTTTCTGCAAGGTATACAGAAACAGTGACAGGAACAGCCCACTGCCTGACTCTGACATGCTTTCGACTGAATCGTGGTCCCCTCTGAAAGGGAGTTGGTTGACAGCTAAAAATGCTATCATGTCGACAATAGTAGACACGTAGTATCGGTTCCGAGCAAGCTGATCTGTGTGCACCAGCGTACTTATTTCCTGACCTCTTGCTTCTCGCATCTGTCTCTCCCTCCACAAAGTCTCGCATGAGATGTGTTCTTTTGATGCGGCATGCCTGAGCAGTCCTTTATCAGTCTCTAAAGCGTGTTTCCAGTCACAAAAACCTTTAACGGTGAAAGCTGCATCACATGACGTACTAAATTTTCTGCATGGGAAACAAAAGGCTGCATCCGCTTTCACTGAATACTCTAGCCATGGTTTGTTGTGATACCACGCACTGGAAAAATTGCGCTTCTTCCCAGAAAACAATCTGGCTGGAAACGTATCCAGTTTCACCTGGTCGGGTTTACTCGTGCCAAGATCGTCCGGGGCTGATGCTCTTAGAGCGTGTGTAGCTGGCCCTATTGCAGCAGCAGTACCGGCTGTTGAGCCGGATCCCCGTGATGGAGGCGAGTCGGAGGCGGAGATTGAGGCGGTGATTGCGGGGGCGGAGGTTGAGGCGGAGGCTGCTCGTAGTAGCAGGTGTGGTGACAGCGGCGATGGTACAGGTAAAGAAGAGCTGGATGCTGGTGGAGGCGAGGAGCAGGCGGAGGGTGTTGTTACTTCTGGCAGGTCGGAGTCAGAGGTAAAAGGCAAGGTCTCGGAGGAGAGGGCTAGTGGCGGCTGTGTTGATACAGCTAGCGGTGGGAACTCAAATCCAGCTCCAGCAAGAGGCCCAGCCCGGTCAGGGTTTAAGCTAACTTTACTTACTGTAACTGCAGGGTTTTTTTCCGGATAAGTAGTCCCATTAGTTTTTAACCAGCGTCTGATATCCATGTTCAAAACACCAGAGCAGGCTAGGCTACTAATTTGAATTTGCCGCTTAACGCTGTTGTTCGGTGTGACGCATTCTGAATAGTGATAGGTTTACACATATGTCAATCACATAGTCTCTATTTTCTACACATTTTTTATTTAGTTTAACAATTATTTTTGGAGATTTGAAATTGTATCTGACATCATATATATCTTAGCTTAAAAAATAAAATAAAAAAGTAAAATACATTTTATTTTTACAAGGGCAAAGACATCAAATGGGCGGGCAAAGACACCAAATGGGCGGGCTGGCCCGCCCTTGGCGCCGGGTCTGCCGCGGTGTGGACATTTTCATACCGAGTAATACACGTGCGTCAACACCGGTGTTACCGGTAACACCACCAGACAGGGTCTTAAAAAAATAAAAAATAAAAAAATAATTATTAGGCTTCACCACAGATTTCAAGAGAAGACGGTCCGTCGGCTCTGTAGGCGCTTACTTTGATCTTAAACATTAGATCGCGCAATTTATTCTTGAACAAAACAAATGCTTAGTGTTTGTAGATCATTTGGTTAAATTATTATGCAATTTGTTCAATATGAGCCACAAGAGCCACCGTACTGTGTTGCCTCATCGAATCAGAATGACTGGTGGGCTACTTCACTTTTACCTGTCTGTAGGCTATCAGAGCCATGATCGGAGCGCAGTTTATTGAATGCTTGGATTAAATTCACTCGTTTAAACTCGGTGTGATCCTTGACTCATACCAACCCATATGAACTTTCTACAGTGTTGTCAATACTGTTGTTGTCGATACTGTTGTCGTGCACTTTGAGGTGTGTCGGTGACGCGACGTCATTTCAGCTCCAAATGTTTTGAGTGAAGCTACCACGGATAGGCCTATATTTGCGGCGTGATTTCCACTGGGGACTTAACATGTTCTCTCCCCCCCACACTTTATAATTTATAATTTTTTCACCACAAGCTGTCGTCGACACAGAGCAGCAGCACAGACAGCCTGCCGCTGTGTAGGCGCGGGTGTGTGAGTGTGTTACCTCCGGTTACCTCCCGTTGCTGAATCTTCAACAGTTTGCAGACTACCTAGTTTAGCCTACGTTTTCAGGTTCCCTAGTATTGGGGTTTCATCAAAAATATTTCCAAATAGGCGCGTTTGCTTTGGGCTTTGAAGCCAAGTTCTCCGCCATCGTCTTATAAACTCTCTACGGGAGACTCCGCTGCTGTGACGCGGCTCTGCGCTGCACGGACCGGAGCAGACACTTTCAGTTTCATTGTTTTTTGAGTAGCCTTATTATAACTTAGAATTTAGAGTAGCCTTAGACATAGCCTGCTAGTTTTTTATTTAGCCGAATGAACTGCCATCGTCACGCAAAATTGAACCAATTGGCTTTTATGTCTATTTTTTTTTAATAGGCATATGCCTAGACTATCCGGTGTTGCTCGGTGTTGAGGCTCCCACCGGTGTGAGCCTCAACACCGAGTAACACCGGTAACACCTACTACCGCGGCAACCCTAATGGGCGTCAAGCATGGGCGTCAAGCTGGCGTCAAGCCATCAGCGACTTGCATAAACGGAACTTCCGGTTTTACAACTACCTTCAAAATAAAAGCCTTTAATGATCTGAGGCACAAAACCGATCATACGAGTCATATTCATCATAGATTGTGAAAAATATACTATGTTCTCGGGGCATCTAATTTTAACACTCACTCAACATGTGCGCGCACTCAAAGAGGTGAAAGAATCACTTCAGAGCAAAAACAAATACAGGGCTGTACAGTGCGACAGTTTTGATCGCATTTGCTACTGAAATTGATCACGTGCGATGATGAATACAAATCCATTCGCACTCGTGCCACAGCTTGATAATGAGGAGAGGCTGTCTTTGAAACACAGAGGAGCGTTGCACAACACTGCTTAGAGGGCTCTACATTAACACTGCGGGTAAATGAGTCTTAGTTAAGTTATTAAGTTATTGAGTCCACCCTTCACTTTGGCTGGTGAAAGATGTGTGCTCGGGATCTGTGCTCGTGCAGCGATTCTAGGTATAAAAACTTCACCTACGGCAATTACCGGAAGGAGACGGCACATTACCGCAGTTAAGTTAGCGTGTGTACAAACTGCTGTTACTAGCCAAACGTGAGTTGACTTTTATTTTGAAGCCGGTAAGAACAGGAAGTTAGCGCTTTTTTATAGCTTGAAAGGCAACTCCTTCAGCTGCAGCGAGCAGTCAACAGTAGCCTAGTCTATTTAAACAAAGTTTTAAATAAGCCACTGAAAAGCTACTCCCAACACATTCACAACAACCTATTTAATTTATCCTAAATTGTACCAATATGTATACTTATTTATTTAATAGGCTATGTTTAATGTTTTAAAGTTTGGTTTTAATTAACAGAAGGACATTATAATAATAATAATTCTGAATAAGCAAAAAATTGCAATTGGCAGGTTAGATTCTTTTTTCTGCACCCCTATTCATTTTTCCATAATTATTACTGCACACACTAGGATATAATATTAATTGAGTATCTCAAATGAGACCAAGATGACATGCTCAAAGGTAATTAGAGCGAAATGCAAGGGTTAAGGTTATGCAAGTTTTCGATCATACTTTGTGTGCTACCAAATTTATTTTTGTGCTACTGAATTTTTTTGCTTGCTAGCACCAGTGCTACCACCTAAAAAAATAAGCGTACAGCCCTGAAATATATTGCTCATTATGCTGGATGCCAAAAGACAACATTTTGGAAAGAGGGATAAAAATCAGTGACTTTACTAAGATATGGCGCTGCAAACCAAACTCAGAAAACTCATTTTTGAAGGTACTTCAACTAGAAAAACATTAAAGCTAATCAAATACCTTCACCACTCTAACATTGTGTCGTTTTTCTAATTCTCATTGTATCCACCTTGACAAGATATAGTAGCCTACTTAGTAACTGTTAAAAAGGACTTACTACCTTAATAAGCATTGTTCATAGAGCATAGTTAACTGCTAATAATTGATTAATAAAGATGTGTTTACCTTCATAAAGCAACAAACAATGCTTTAGGTTTAACAATGACATAATAGGGAAGTTAGTAAGACTCAATAAATAGGTTTGTAATGCTTTTATTAACAGCTATCAGAAACTCATAAGACTTTTATTAATGCTATTAAGCAATCAATAAATAGTTAAGAAGTTTCTTATAAGTGCTTATAAAAGTCTTATAACCACACTGTCAACGTGTTTATTATGTTATTATTAACACTTATATATCGTCTTATATATATCTATAATGTTAATAAGCATCTAATAAGGTCCTTATTACCTATTAACTAAGGCTTACTACAAGAAACTTAGTATAAAGCGTTACCGAAGCCATTTCCAGGGGCGCCGTAATTTTTTCTACTTTAGTCAAAACTATTCTAATTAATTTTGATATTAATTTTTATAGAACCTTATTAGTTTATAATGCATGTTAATTTATATAGTTAATCTTTTGGATTGGATCATTACTTTACTGCTACGCTTTTTCATACTTCATTTATTCAAATAAAAAATCAATCAATCAACCTTTTTTTTTAAATGTAACTCTCTCTCTCATGCCACCAACATTCATTCTCAAAATATTTGATGACCTTGATTATGCTGTTTGAGAGCTAGACATTTCAACAGCTGGACAAGTGCATCTTTAAATCACTATAACATGGATTGGATTGATAATGAGCTGCCACACATACAGTGCATTGTGACCGTTTTGTGAATCATGTCTGGTCTACAACCTCCGCATATACATTTGACCTTCAACGTCTCCATCACGGGAGATTGAACCCTTCAAACTTGACAGAAAGCGCTGAGCTATTAATCCTTTTGCATCATTCATTGTCATGTGGGGCGGAAAAGGGGTTACTGATGGCTACATTCAGACAGCAGGGATTTCCACCCATACAGAGGATTTAAATCAGAGCCTTGTTATTGAGGCCTATGGATTCACTGTCATCATAATCTCACTTTGACAGACATCTTAGCTCCTATTACAACACATTTGCTGTTGTTTGTTTACCAAATAATTAGCCTCCTGGGGCCACAGATGACTGAGGGGCTTAAATGTTATTCCACATATTACATTTACAATACCTGGGAGGTGAAGTGATATTGTAATAAACTGTGGTTGTGGTATTATTCTATTTCTGCTAGAAAGTCTAGTATGTTGGAGATGCACACACTTTTCTGTAGACTTTGGTTGCCTCGTCTACATATTAATGGCTCCTTTTATTGCCAAGAGCTTCCGCGATACCACATTTATGACTGGAAAGAAATATACGACTCAGTGTGTTAGTTTTAATAATGCTCTACACTCATTTGGAATAAGCAAATATTCATTTGGACTAATACGATTCTATTTCTATAATTTATATATGCTGACACAATTGTCTACAGGCGCAGGCGGTATGATGTAAAGCCTTAGAAGACGAAAAACCTGTAACTTAAATGGATACTGAGCTGTACAGAATCTGGCTGAATACAAAAAACGAGTGTGCAACTTCATCTAAAAGCGATATAGCTTTGAAAATGGAGTTACTGTGATGCACCTTGGCTATGCATTGTGATATGCAGCCCCCTCAAACTGCCCCCACCAACCTACCTACTGCGGTGCATTTTTCATGAGAGCATAAACCAGTCCCTATGGACAGAACTCCCACAGCAGGATGTAGGATTTTATTCCTCCGTCTTTTCATCGCCCCTCCTTCCCCCAATTTGAATTTCCTCTGTGTCTTATCATATCTTAGTCAGAATGATGAGACACAAGATTATCTTCAATCTCTTTGATTCCGGTCTTGTCCAGGTGTATAGGCAGAGATGGGGGCCACTGGGCAGAGAGTGGCGTCAAAGTGTTATGTGGGTATGCGGCCTGAATGCGTGAAGACAACACGCCTGCTCCATTACCCCCTCTGTCACATTCTGTTTCATATATCAAACGGATAGTGGGGCCCATTTGGCTGTGAGACATGTAGGATTATGCACTGTGCAAAGATGGACAAATAGAGCAGACAGATCTGTTATGCTTGGTTATCAGGGGGCTCAGGAACTGTCAAAACATTGCCTCATCCGCTTTTGAAATTCCTCCGGACTGCTTTGAGTTACACCACTCATATCCAGAGAATGTTGTTTTGTCTTTTCAATTAACGTGGAGCACCTTCTCCTGCATTGCGCACAGCGCTCTGCTTGATACCAGGAAACCAGCAGCCAGTTTGAGGGCATGTACACATGCACGGTTAGTCATCTTGTTAAAAGAGCTTCTTTGTACTTCAAATTGTGAAAGAGGGTCCCCAAAAGCCATGAACCAGGTTCATGTTGCTCAACATAACAAGCAAGCCGTAATCACATACTAACATAATCATTGCTTTTGTAGTGATTCATAAAAAAATAAATAAACTCATCTATGTCTAAAGCAATTAACTCATGGCCTGGAGGAATGAGCTCCAGGTTGACCCTGATTATAAATATTGTGTATGACACTTTATAATTATTGTTGTTTCGTGTTATGTGTATATGTATGATGTGTCATACTTGCTTTTGTTAATTTTTTTTCTCAAAATAAAGACGAATTGAATGATTACTTTTTTATAATTTTTTCTGTATATCAATTTAGACCCCTGTCAATGGGGCATTGTCAGTGGTTCAGGCCAAACACTAGGTTATCAAGCTTTAGCATGCATCATTTGGACTTTCAAAGTTATTTTGCTTTCAGCCACACTTGTAGAAAACAGTCTGATGTATTAGTATGCGGCGTGAAAGTCACTCCTCATCCAAAAAGACTGCTGTTGACTGGTATCGAACCGCCAGCCTTAATGATATATTATTCCTCCCCCTCCCTGCAGTGGTGCCAGAAATCACCTTGAACATCACTGTGTGCATTTCCCGTATACGTTCACAGCATTAATCTATGCTGCAATATGGTGCTGGAACCCAAGCTGTGCCAGAAAAGAGATGTACTCATCTGGTGCTTTCGTGATTGGCTCAGTCTTCTAAATTAAATTACATTTCACTCAAATCACACTATTAAAAAAAACAATGGCAGCGACACTGTGCTTATTCTGCAGAGAGTGGACGATGTTGAGAAGTGGATTAGCTCTGTAAAGTGTTTATTTTACTTGAGCCCTGGTTGTTTTATCCACCTCATTTAACACCAATCACTAATGCTTCCATCATTTGGAGGATATGCTAAGGATGCTCGCGGCCCTCAAGCTTGAACCGTTCAACCTAGCAAGGTTGCTTTAAGGCAGTCTCCACCAAACTCTTCAGAGATTGAAGAGAACAAAAGGTGAGACACAAAGTGACACCCACACCTGAATAAAAGCATGTGGAACACCCAACTGTCTCCTTAGCTTTGATCTAAAGGTTCGAGAGCCGACAGGTTGGTCCGCCAGTTAGTCTAGTATGTCACTTCGGAGAAGTACAAAAAAAAAAAGAGCTGAAAAGATGCTGTAAGTGTCTGCTTACTCCCCATGCATAAATTATTCTGACAGAAAAATGTATTCAAAAGAGTGTTCAAGTGATTCCAGGATAGAGCTTGTCTTTTTCAGCGCTAAAGAAGAACAGGTAAGAGTTTAAAACGGAGACAAAACCCTGTGGAAAGTTTTCCGCGCTGCAGGGGGACGTCACGGCTCTCGTCTGACGCGGGATGAAAGGAAAGCAGCGGGGGGGGGGGGTTGGATCCAGACACAGCATGCCACCAGGAGTTAACCGGGCCATTCCTGCAAAGCTCATGTCACCCAAAGAGATTAATTGGCTCGGGTCTCTTCAGAGTATTTCTGATTGGCTTTCGCAAACACAGTGGCCTTTATCTCATTGGCTCAGGCACTGCCTTGGGTAGGACGAAAGACCAACAACCCTCAGCCGTCACAAAGTCCAACTTTATATCTTGACAGCCCCTCTCATCAGTCTACTTTGTGTCCCTCCCAGTGTTGTCTATTGCTTCGCTAGTGTCTTTGAGGTGAAAGTGCTGCTTGCTGGCTGTGAGTTGAATTCCAACTCATTTGAAAAGCCAAAGATTTCTTTAGCACCATTTTGCACGTACCTGCAAATGTCCCCTCGTGCAATCTAATTGTGTCATCTTTGACAAATACTGTAATATTGAGTCTCCCCTCTTTTTTCTGGACATTTATATGGAACGTGTAACACTCTACATATTCAAGGAGTAATATGTAGTTAACACTCATTAAGAATGAGTTAATATTTTGCATATGAGTCTTATGAGTCTTATGAGACAGACAGGACCAACTAATATGCTGGCACATTTCTAACATTGCTGGTTGACAGTTTAATTACTCACTCCAAAACATGTTATTAATTAATTATTAATTCATCATCTGAAACCATGAAATAACAATATTAATTTATTAAGTAGGTCAGCAAGTGCAACCGCAATTCTGAAGAAGTTGGGACGTTATGTAAAATGGGATTAAAGCAGAATGTGATCATTTCCTAACCCTTTTCAACATTTATTCAATAAATAACAGTACAAATATGTATGTATTTGTTTAAACTGATAAACGTTATTGTTTTTTGTAAATATACACAAAAATACCATTTGAAAATTGCAACACGTTTCACAAAAGTTGGGACAGGGGCATGTTTACCGCTGTGTTACATCACCCTTTCTTTGAACAACACTGAGTAAGCGTTTGGGAACTGAGGACATTATTTATTGACAGTTTGAAAGCAAAATGATTTCCCATTCTTGCTTGAAATACAATTTCAGTTGCTCAACATTCCTGGGTCTCCATTGTGATATTTTGTGCTTCATAATGCACCACACTTTTTCAATGGGAAACAGGTATGGACTGCAGACAGGCCAGTCTAGTACCCGCACTCTATTCTTACGAAGCCAAGCTGTATTAAGACGTGCAGAATGTGGCTCGGTATTGTCTTGCTTAATAAGAGGACGTCCCTGAAATAGACGTTGTGCAAGTTACCCATGCCATGGGCACTAACCCACGCCATACCATCACAAACACTGGCTTTTCAACTTTGTATTGGTAACAATCTGGATGGTCCTTTTCCTCTGGAGCCCGGAGGACACAACGTCCATGATTTACAAAAACTATTTGAAATGTAGACTCATCAGACCACAGCACACTGTTCCACTTTGCAACAGTCCGTCTCAGATGAGCCCAGGCCCAGAGAAGTCTGCTGCATTTGTGGATGTTGTTGATATATGGCTTTCACTTTGCATGGTAGAGTCTTATCTTGCATTTATGGATGTAGCGTCAAATTTACCGACAATGGTTTTCTGAAGTGTTCCATGGCCCATGTAGTGATATCCTTTATAAAATCATGTCATTTAATGCAGTGCCACCTGAGGTCATGGGCATTACGTTTTAATTTTGGACCTTGCCCCTTTACGTGCTGAGATTTCTCCGGTTTCTCTAAATATTTTAATTATATTATGGATTGTAGATGGTGCAATCCTTCAATTATTTGCGGGAATGTTGTTTTTAAACTGTTTAAACCTCTACAGGATGCCCCTTTATATACATTCATCATAATATTACCTGTTACATGTTAATGCCCCTGTCCCAACTTTTTTGAAATGTGTTGCAATTTTTTAGTTGCATAGTTGTGTATATTAACAAAAAACTATAAAGTTTATCAGATTAAACAAATACATATGATGTGTTTGTACTGTTAATTATTGAATACATATCGAAAAGGATTAGGAAATGATCACATTCTGTTTGATTCAAATTTTTACATAACCTCTTAACTTTTTCGGAATTGGCGTTGTAGGTTAACGATAAAACTGTTCCTTTTAGTTTACTCAATAGTGTTGAAGAACTGGGGTTTTAGAATCCTTTAGAAGCATTTTAAATCCTTCATTATTAACATCCATCTACTATCAGTGAAACAGTATGACACAACTGGTGGAATTTTGATTGCATTACCTTTGGGCATGTGCCAGGGATACAATTAAATAAAAACTGCTATAGCATTAGTAAAGGTCAAACACTCTACATAGTGCCTTTAAGAGAAGGTAAAGACGGTGTGGGATACCTATATGAGTTCTGCACTTCAGAGATAATACCCAGCATGCCAAAGTGCCCTATCTTTGTTCAACTTATTACACTTATTATGCTTTGCATACAGATGTGAGGTGATCAGGGGTATAAGGAGTTTAACAACATTTACTCAAGTGCAGTTTAAGGTTTTCTTTACTTGAGTATTTATTGTCACATATGCCACTGTACACATTACTTCCTGTACATCTCACAGGCAACTATTGCACTTATCCATCAATGTCAATTATGATATAAAACCCATCCAGGGACCATTTTTATTCAAAAAGTATACTTTTAGTTTAATACTTAAAGTATATTTTAGGTAAATATTTTATTACATGACTGTGGAATGTATTATTATCTGGTAATGGTTTTCTTTGTAAAAGTAAGAGGTAAGGAGGTTCTCTTAACATTAGTGTTATTAATACTGTATATTTAAACACAACCTTACACCAAAAAGATGTTTGTACACTGCCAAGGAAAATTTAACAAATTCATTGAACCACATGAACCATTTGATACTTATTTAATATGCATTTTGATTTGATGCCCTCATTCCCTAAATAACTATGATTGGTTACATAATGATTACATTTCAGTTATCATACATGACTTGGTAACATCTTTAATATAGCTTTCAGCTTACTGTAAATATTTATTTTTCTATATTTGCTGCATATATTTCTCAGCTTACAATATATGGCCTAAGTATGTGGTCACATCTTTTCATATAAACACCCATGATTTTGGAATACGATGTTCAACAATTACATATGTTGGATTGTTGACCGTCCACTTTGGGCATGGATGATAGCTGAAGCTTGCTATTGCATTCCCAGCATGTAGCTGAATCTATTGTCAAAGAGATGAAGAAACAATAAATCAAAAGCTTTCTGAACCACATTCTGAACCTTTTTCCCCCGTCAGATGTGTCATTAAGTTCTTTTTGGGAGGTAGTGAACCAGGCCTTTCTATGTCCCAATGTTCTCCCAATCAAAAGTGGAGCCATGGGGATTCGGCAGGTATTGACCTCCACATTGTGAAAGTCACACTCTTGAGATTGAAATGTCAGCCCCTCACCATCAGAGCTGGACAATAACCATAATGAAGACTTTGTTACCACAGCCATTAACCGTTCATCAACTGATGGAGTACGCTCAAGTCTTCCCTTGGCAATAGGAGGTGGGGGTAGTCCTGATAGGAGTTGCACAAGGGGATAGTTATTGACGATCAGCCCCCAGATAAAAACCATCAACCTCCCTCTATTTGATGGAGACTGCGCATGATGAGACTATAAGGCCATATGGGATTGGGTTCACCCAGAGGCTGAACCAAGATGTGTTAACATAAAAAAAGCATACAACTCACTAAAGCATTCTAGCAATTACATAGCAGTGTGAGACAGGAAATTAATTGAAGCTAATCAGTTCTACAAACCTTGTCAGTGGTGGGGTAAAAATCCAATTATATATATATGATGTCTGAATAATTCATAACAGTAAAGAATAAGTAAATACACATTGTTTTGTACAAAATGTTCTGAACTACTGGAACAATTTATTATAATTAAATAATGAATGAGACAAATACCAAGTATGGCACACTTGACTGTGTTTGCTGGTGGCAGGCCAGTTAGAGATCTCACTACTGTGCTGTTTAGTTAGGGTGCTTGCATTGTGGGGGTGGAACTGGGGGGATATCATGGGATAACATGACTTTCATGGATTGCACCATGTGAAGCTAATTGCTAACAGAAAAAACAAAGCAGATTGTTTCATGTGTAACAGCGCTAGCATGTCAGTCTGCAGCCATCCTCAGGTCAACAGCAGTAGTAATAAGACTACAGTGCATAACTGACAATCCCATTTAAGGGGAGAAGGTAAACTAATGACATTCACACAAAAATAATTTGAACAATGTGATGTCCAACTAGACCATCATACTTCATTTAATTTGTACAGAAGGTCTGGAACTGCTCTATTTGGCAAACGTTCACTCACTTGGAGGCGGGTGTCTGTTGAAGTTAAAACTATTAGATCTGACTTCCGGTTACGCCATGGAGGGATAGGTCGCACGGTATCAGAGCTCCCGATAGCCAGGTGCTAATACCCCTGAAAACTCGAATATTCAGAACTAGAAATCATCTCTGCTGTAATGACAAAGGGGAGAGGTTCGAAGGGTAGGAAAACTGCGGTTAATCAGCCTAAAAATACGGCGCAAGACGAAGCTGAAAACGCGCTAGCTGACCTCGAGATGGAAGAAGATGGCGGCCATGAAACTACCTGCTTTGAACCAGCCGACAGCGAAGCTGGAATGCGCTCGGGTCTGGCAAACATTAGCAAGGACATAAAGGACTTAAAAACAGAAATGAAAGCCTCATTCCGCGAATTTGGTGAAGATTTGAGGAGGGATGTGAAACGAGACTTGGATGATTTCAAAAAAGGAATTAACCAAGAGTTCACTAAACTTGGCACTGAACAGCAGCTGCAGAGCGGAAGGCTAAACGAGGCAGAGACGCGGCTGGAGAAGCTAGAATCTTGGGCACTGGAGGCAAACAACGCTCTCATTACCTCTTTGAAAGAACAGAAAACCCTGCAAGATAAGTTAACTGATTTGGAGTCGAGGTCGAGGAGAAATAATCTCCGCATCTATGGGGGTACCTGAGGGAGAAGAGGGCGAATCGACAGCTAAGTTTTTGAAAGACATGCTCAGGCGTGAACTTCAACTGCCGGATGACTTAAATCTCCAAATACAAAGAGCGCACTGATCGCTGGCACCCAAGCCCGCAGCCGGCGCTCAGCCGAGACCCATCATCGTTAATTTCCTGGAATTCACCACCAAAGAGAGAGTCTTACGGGACGTGTGGAAAACCAAAATACAGCTGAGAAACAAACTTCTGTCATTCGATCACGATTATGCGACAGAGGTTGTTCAAAAGAGGAAAGAATACAACGCTTCTAAAAGAGACCTGAAGGAAAAAGGCATCCGGTTTCAGACACCATTCACCAGGATGAGAGTCCACTGGAGCACGGGAGCCCGAACCTACAACGACGCGAGGGAAGTGAAGGAGGAATTGGTGAAACGCGGACTCATTGAACCGACACCGGCTCGCGACACGGAGGAGACCGGGTTGGAGACACGGCTTTCCGCGGCGATGGAGTGGCAGCGCAGAGAGGGACCTTGGAGGAGCACCGCTTCAGCAACGACCATGGCAACGACACGCGCAAAGGAAAAGCTACAAGAATTCAGAAGATCTGGGGCCTGTTTCAGGTAGCTGGTTTTACATACTCTGAGTTTAATCCTGCGCTCTGAGTTGGTAAACTCAGAGCGCAGGGTTGATGAGTAACTCTGGGTTTTCGTTTACAGAACAGTGGATCAGCGTTGGGTTTATCAACTCTGAGCGTGTTCACTCTGGGTGGAGCATGTGCGTAAAAGCCATCGTCAATGGATCGCTGATAACATGATTCACCATGGAAACAGAAGAAACAAATGCTTAATCCTCCCACTTCTCCACTTCTCAAAAAAGAAAAAAAAGAAATCTCCGCTCCTCCCACTAGAGTTAGAAATATTAACGAATTAGTTTATGGTAGCCTATGGAGAAGAATTAACGGGATATTGTCACATAACTCTGATCTAATCTCCTCGGCAATTCAGAAAAAAAACAGAGCAAATATTTTTTGTCAAGAGAATCATTTCGCTTCCGTATGAGAAGCCATAGTCTATTTTAAAAAGTTACGCATATCAGCTGTAAAGTAATAAAGCTGGCGCGGCACAGCATTGCTGACAGTGTTTTATATTTGCTGTATAATATGTTGGCAAGCTATAGCCTAATAGCCTACTGTGCAGTAAATAGAACAGACTGTCGCTTCTTTTAAATGGGGAGTGAAAGACATTAACGTCAAGACACATTAGGTGACAGTTTCCATTGAAGAGCCTGATTGATTTATTACCAGATCCATTTTCCTCAAGTGATCACAGTTTAAATTATTATATAATTTTTATATTCATATTAGGCTATTTAACGAGGCTCGTCTGTGACTTTAGGATTGCAGAAGTGAACTGTAACGATCGCGTGCAGCCGCAGCGTTACATGAATCCACCTGACATAAATCTGTTCAGTGGCACATACGTTAAAAAACATACAATACAAATAGGTTTATTGATCTGAATGTAGAGCATGTCACGATGTGTAAGGTGGCCGTCTATGAACGGACCGAGGGCTGAGAACAAGGCTATACTGATCAGATAAATGATCGGTCAAACGTAAAATCATCAGGAAATGATAAAAACATCCCGATGGAGATTTTTATGGAGTGATTTTGCTTCAAACTGTGCAGGGACGCGTGTGACAGTGACACTCTTTCTTCAGTCGGAGCTGCAGCGTAAAGTGAAAACAAACTCAGGGTAGGACTAACCACCTCCCGAGCAGGTTAGACCCATGGCGTATGTTGCCGCAGTAACTGACCCTCGGTTGCGCTGAACCTGCTACCTGAAACGGAAAACCCAGAGTTTCCACCAACTCAGAGCGAACAAACTCTGGGTTGCCTCAAAACCAGCTACCTGAAACAGGCCCTTGGAGATTGAAGTAGGATAAAGACAACAAACATGATAACCTGTCCGGTAGGAATGTTCGGTTTTAAACTACGTCTACAAAAGGCTGAATATTGATCAGCTTGTTTACCCTATGTAAGTATAAAAGACTATCGGGACCTGAGTGTTACCCTATTTTGTATTCTTTTTCTCTCTTTTTCTCTTTTTTTATCCGTTGGACTCATTTAGAATGACGAAAACCTGTACCGTAGGCCATTATGTCATTACTAAGTTAGGGCCCTCTCCGAATGAGAGGCTTTTGTAGTAGCCGGATGTTTCCCATGACTTGACAAAGACTCGAACAGGCTGGACTCTTTAAATCCATGTTCCAAGTTTATTTCAGAGGTTCCAACAGACAATACAGAGGACTTGGTGATAGCATGAGCATGGGGGGCTGTCCCCCAAAGGCTAGGCTGTATACGGCTGTGAACAGTTTTTATATCAACCCTTGGCCTGATGGTACTCCCTAAAATAGGCATATGGTTTCATATCACAGGTCCCAGCAACAGATGATGTTTTTCTATTAAAAGGTTGTTCTCGTCTCTCAGTGACCTCTAACATTTACAGGCCTTTGGTCAGCAAACTCTTGATATTATATTGGCTATTCAAATCTATCACACTTTCCCTTCGGCCCCCCAACGGGGCCTGGAATTCTGGAGGACGAAAGACCCTCCTTCTTTTGGAAGCTCAAGTGTTTTATTTGTTTAGTTCGTATTGTGCCACTGTTCAGGCACGGTTAGTGGGGCCACTGATGTTCTTATTTGTCCTTAAGTGATGCATGTTAGTGATGTGAGGATAGCGTCCTTAAATGTGAATGGTTTAAATAATCCAATTAAAAGAAAAAAAGTAATAACCAAAATGAAGAGGGAAAACATCCACGTGATATATTTACAAGAGACTCATCTCTCTCAGCAGGAGCATTCTAAGGGGTGCATGCTGACAGTCCGACAGGCCCCCACTCCGACAGCCCCTCTTTCCTCCATCCCTCCACTCCGACGTACTTCCATTCCTCCAGCCCCCCACTACGACACACTTTCGTACCGCCATTCCGACAGAATAATTTTTCCTGTAGCCTATTTCCCCAACTATGTAGATAACCGCCTCGTTTTTTTAAGCGACTGGAAAACCGTTTTGCTGAATAAGCGCCCAGCGCAAATAACGGCAGGCGATTGTTTAGGCCTACACTATTTTACAATGACGGTTTTCTGCGCCAATTTCCCGCCAAACATGAATATTTTCAACAAAATAATATACGAAACAGGCACGGCGCCAGGATTTTTTCTCTACTGGGGCTAAGGAGGGGCTTGACCAAAACGTGGGGGTGCTAAGAAAATAGTTGAGTTTCCATAGCTCCAGTTACATTAGAAGGAATTTCTTCTTTTATTCAATAAAAGCAGATATGGCACATACTATATTCGATATAAATGTAGTTTTAGATGAGTTTTGCTAAATACTTTTCAACAAATAAGTGTTATTTGGTTGGTTGATGTTGTCGCATATTCCATGATGATTATAGACGCAAGGCACGCAACACAAAGGCTAAATGTTTATGTGTTTTGAAGGCTAATGTCCGGTTGAAATCAATCCCGCTGCACAATTTGAATTGTGTTAAAATATGCTACAGTGATTATCAAATATTCAATTCCACTGAAACGATGAAAACCCCTGTTTCATTCATTTAAAACAATGACTGTATGTAGACTGTATTTTTCCTTTTACGCATACGCTACAGTGTAGCGTATGCGTAAAAGGAAAAATCTACATGACGCTCTCTATGGACTGGTTAACAAACTACAAACAGCGAAAAGCAAGTGGAAAAGTCAAAGTCTAAGCCATGGCAAAACAAGGAAATATTATATAGGCTATAAGAATTACTTAACACCAAGCAGCAGCGAGTCTGAAGTAAGTGAAGATGACTCTGACTCCGAAGAGACGGCTGAGGCCATGCCCAGAGATGCAGCAGACGGCACTTTATAATATATAAGCCCGTTTGTTTTAGGCATATGAACAACTCATTATTTTGCATAGACGTGTCAGAGGCATTTAATCACAAATCGGTCGATTAACTGTGACTTTTTGCAGCGGCAGAGCAAAGACATTGCGATCTTCCTTTAAGCACCACAGACAGCGACCACTGTAATGATCAGAATTTGCACAAAAGCCCTAATGATAACAATGAAGAGAATCTCTATTTAAATGTTGTCCATGCGACGGTGGTGTCTGATTGCGGCCTTTTCACTTTACATGTTCTCCTACCGCGCAGTAAGTTTGGCAACATGTCACTGTGTTTTTCGGGCTTTAGAAATGCCACAAGATCGTGGAAGCCGCAGCCCTTAAGGGGCAGAATATCCCCGTTTATCATTTTAGCCGTCAAACCACAGAGTTTTTATGCTGCATACTTTTCACTGCACTATCTCATTTAGTTTGAAAACAAATCTCCAAACCATTTGTCTCGCCGCAGCAGCGGTATATCGATATCCCATTGCCAAACCTAAAAAGTGTTTTCCAAATAGGCAGGGACAAAAAAACATCAAATGCTCGGACTGACAAATGCTGCTGAATTAGGCCATTTCAGCAATAAACGTCCGACACCGACAGCGTATTGCATTTTATACAACTTAAACCTTGAAGTAGGCCAATTAAGACATAGGCTTGACAGCTGATGCAACTGTTTATTAACTAGTCCAGCGGTTAACTTATTTGAACGGTCTAAAAACCTCAACAACAAATTGAGCTATAACTTATCAAATACAACACATTCAAATAGTTTAATTCGTAGGCTAACCCTTAAAAAAGGGAAATAATAAATAAAACAATAAACAAATAAATAGCCTATATTATTCAAAATATAATCCTAAAAAATAGCAGTAGGCCTACAAATTAAAAGAGCAAAGAAATTAACAAAAGAAAAAAAAAAGAAAATAATGCGACATAATGCGAATGCAATGGGCGGATGTATTGTCCAACGGTGGCAGAAGTTTCACATGGATAGTTCATATTTGACAGGTAATTTACACAGTACACATTGATCGGACCCGGGGAACTTCCCCGGGTCCGATTGTTCTGGCCGGGGAACATAGGACCATTTTCCCGGATCGAGCGGGGAAAATAGGTTCCAGCGCTGCCCGACTCGCTGGCTCTCCCCGCGGGGAGAAGCTCCAGTGATGCCCGGCGCAGTCGCCCTCCAGGCCGAGCAAATCTGCGGCCGCCGCCCGCCACCCTCGCTCGCTGTGTTAATAATATGTTAGTTATTTTCATATATTTCATTCTACTGAAACCACGATCAATCAGGTTTAATTAATTTAAAACATTTTTACAAAAAAACGGTGACAAGCGAGCGGAAAAGCCCCAGCCATGGAAAACAAGGAAATAGCCTATTGCAGTTTAAGAATTCATAGCAGCAACAAGCAGCAGCCAGTCTTAAGTAATAGGCTAAATACATTCATATAGCTCTAATGATTTAATAATAAAGAGAAGCTTTATTTAGCCTGCCCTACTGTAGCCTATAACTAACACTATGTGACGGAAAAAGGTAAGACACCCGTAGCCTAATATGCAATCAAACATTCTCCGACGTTGCGGGCATTCCTCTGCTACTTTAAAAAAAAAATAAGAAACACTTGAATAGAACTCTAGGAGCCGAAGTTTACACTTTTTCGTTCGAAAACAATTTCATTTGAATTATGGACTGCCTTTGAATCAAGTCTGATCGGATTTTAAGTTGATAGGAGAAAGTTTAAAGACGCTATAAATAGAGACAGACATTGGCCGCGTTTCCCAGATTCGATCGTTCTTTGGGGCCAAAGAAGGGTCGAAAGAAGGGTTCGCCAAAGAAGGAGCGTTAAGATACGGGTGTTTCCCAGATGCCATCTTAAGTGCCTTCTTTGGAGAACGCGTAAGACGAAGCGAAAGAAGTACTTTGGTGGGAGCTGTCCACCGCGGTCGTGCTGAAACTGAATAAATCGATGCCAGGCGAATCGATCACCCACCTCTTTATCAGCGCATAAGTCACACACAGCGCCCCGTGGTCACCCCCACACAGGTGGAATTAGGCTACGCATGTATAGTGTGTGTGAGGGGGTGTGTGGGTGCGGGGGGGGGGGGGGGTGGCAACAAGTGTATCCAAGTAGTAATCAAGCCCATTAGCGCATATATACCCCGTGGATAGGCACACACATGTGAGAGTGGAAGAAAGCGGCAGCAAAAGAAACAAGCGGGCACCGTCGTTTACCGCGGAGGAGATGGGCGTCTTAGTGGACGAGGTCTGGCAGCACCGGGCAGTTTTATTCGGGGGAACAAGGGGCAAAAAGAACATCACAGTGAAGAACCGTGTTAGGCAGGCCATAGCCGAAAAGATGTCCCCCTCCAGCCCATGTGGCCTGCGTGACTGGCGTGCTGTGAGGAAGAAGTGGTAGGAGTTCCAGAACCAAACAAAAAGGAAGAGTGCGAAGGTTTCACTAATCAATCTCCCTTCGTTGCAGGTGATGCAGACGCCCAGTAAAGACAGCGCGGAGTAACCCCTCCCCCATATGGTTTCAATAAACTACTTTGGTTTCCTTTTCAACCATGTATTGTGTGGATCATTTTGCATTGAAATGAGAGTGTCAAACCTATAGCAACAAAAACTCCCAGGCAATTTGTAATTTAAGCGTAGGTTAATGCCGTGTGCGTATAGTGCGCCCTTTCAACAGCATTCCAGTGCCAGACTTTCAGGTAAAGCACTCGGACACTGCAGCAATACTCATAGTGTGCAGGACGTTACATGTAGCCTACATCTGCTGGTTCTGTTTATTTATTTCAGCCTTCAGGCCTGAGAGTTGATATGGGTGATGTGTGGTGGTTGTGGGTTTATGGTTTAGTGATCAGTGCTTGGTGGTAAAGGGGCAGGGGCTGGGGGTTGTTGGACCTCAGAAGAGGTTGATATGTTCTTAAAAACGCAGCGCAGCCAGAAGCTGCATCTCCGGGCTGAAGGAAAAATTGCATATGTGTGGAGACACCAGAGTGATCAACCGTTGGATCTCCGCACGGCCGGGGCAGTCGGTACTTTGCCTGGACGGCCCGGTCTGAAAGCACGTCCAGTGGGGAGAAGTGCCGACGCACGTATGCATTTATGTAAACCGTCTGGCTTCGCGCACGGCGAGGCTGTTGTATTGCAGCCATGGTTTCTCACACGCGCGGACTTTGGCAACGCCTTTATAGCAGGTGGAGCCGCTCTGGATGAGGTTCAGCTGAGTTCAATTAAATCTGTTTCCTTGATATCTGTCAAATGCCACAGGGTTGTGGATATTTTTTTATGTGTAGTACTATAAACTCACATGTGTGTGGAAAACGTAAACGTGTAATTCATTAAAACATTTTTTTCTCTACTATTAGTTTATGTTTATTGCGCCAGGTCCGCATTGAACATTGTTTTATTATTTCGAAAAGTGGAGGAAATAAATTTCCCTGACGCGGCATGATCACTGATGATTTGGTCGCTAAGAAGGTTGAAAGAGTGGGTCAGCGCCGTCGTACAGTTCCATCTTAGTGAAAGTACTACTTTCGCTAAGAACGAATCTGGGAAACGCATTCTTCTTTCACAGCGTTCTTAAGAGCGCTCCAAAGAAGTACTTAGCCCAAAGAGGCTCTTAACGAATCTGGGAAACGCGGCCATTGTTGCCCATGTGGAAGTAGGCTATAGCCTAATTAAAGAACGGCGAAATATATATATTTTTGAAGGATACTGTGGTATGTAGCCTATGGTTGTTTGTGTATTCTTACATGTCTTTTTTGGCCTATATCTTGAGTTTATTTTTGTTATTTTTTCGGGTGGAACACTGGCTGTCCCGGAGGGAAGCGGCATGCGTTTGTGAGCTGGGAGAAAGATCCCTGCACAGAATTCAACTCATAATGTTCCGAGTCGACGTGTCAGAGAGAGGCATGAATCGGCAGAGCGATCGACTTTTACTGTGGCTTTTTGCTGGGGTGTTGAGGAGAGATTGCCAACTGCGCTGTCGCTTTACGCACCACTACTGCCACCGTCATTTTCAGATTTAAGCAAAGCCCTCATAAGCCCACAGTAAAAAGCGTTTACGAGCAATCCCTGGTAATCATTTCAGCCTTAAACCACAGTTTTTTTCTGGGCGGCGGCTCGCGGTGCAGCGAGGACCCTCTCACATCATTCAGGTGGCCTGGCAAGTGCGGCCCCTTACCAAGTGGACCGGCCGAGACGTATCTACAAGGGTTATCATTCATATTGCATACTACGTTAAAGTAGCAGCCTACAGTAGGCTATATAAAGCTATAACGTGAAAACCATAGTGCCTATCAAACAAAAACATGAAGTTAAGGAAATGGATGAGCCCGATATTTTCATATAGGCCTATCCTACAGTTTATGGAACTTAGCCTGGGGCGGGGACTGAATCCTGGGGGGGCTGAACCGGGGCTAACCAGATTTCTAACGGGGCTATAGCCCCGGTTAGCCCCGGTGTAGCGCCGTCACTGATACGAAATACTGTAGAGCAACGAAAATTAAATCACAAGGCGTGAAATGATGGTTCTAGGCCCAGGGAACCATCACTGAAATAACGTCGGTAGTAGGCTATGCATCCGTCTGTCTTGTCTTTGTCTTGAGACTGCTATCTATCTATCTATCTATCTATCTATCTATCTATCTATCTATCTATCTATCTATCTATCTATCTATCTATCTATCTATCTATCTATCTATCTATCTATCTATCTATCTAATTATTTGGTCAGAAAAACGCACGCAGACTATTTCATCCCGATGCTTGTGGGACAGTCAGTTTTTTGACAGACGCACTTCGGCATTAATATAAACCGTTTGAGCCCCTGGTTGTTTCTTAGAAAATCAAAGCGAGTCCTGTTTGGTTTTAATCAAATGCAAATAGGCTAGCCTATGAGTTGTATTTTAGGATATAAATATTTGAAGGGGGGGGGGGAAAGCACAGTGTCCATTAGACCTACGTTTGCTTCTTTCATTAGTAGGCCTAGGATGAACTGAACAGCGAAACAGACGCATTTATGAAGCACCCAAAAGCTACACCTGCACCTTGAAATCAGCACCTTTAATTGAACAGCGACACAGAGGCAGAGGCGACATGACCGGCGACACAGAAGGAATCGCTTGTCGGAATGATGGGCCGTTTCTTATCGACAAAGGAAACTTAAAATGTCGGAGTCGCGACCCCTTTTTAATTAAATAAAGTGCCGCCTTTGCGACAAAGGAAACTTAAAATGTCGGAGTCGCGACCCCTTTTTAATTAAATAAAGTGCCGCCTTTGCGACAACAAGAAGTCAATTGTCGGAGTGGCAGCATGTCGGAATGAACGTCCGCCCCCATTCTAAGCTTGGGTCTTTTGGATAAAAAAATGCCTTTTATGCAGGGGCGGATCTAGAAAAATATTCATGGGGTGGCAAGAGGGTGGCAGGAGATTTTAAGGGGTGGCAACCTGTGGCGGATGTATACAGTATGTCGATTTAATTAAAGTCATATAAATAAATATTTACTTGGGAAAGCCCCCACATTTAGATATGTTGACTAAATAACATAATACTTAATGTATTGTAGCACGAGTGAAGCCTTACATTTAAACATAAAAGGTGTCAGACAAAATGTTAAAGATTATTATTACTGGGGGCGCCTTTAGCTCAGTTGGTAAGGCGTCCCCCTCCCGGGCTGGGCCCAGCAGCAGACCCGGGTTCGATTCCCACCCGCGGTCGTTCTCTGCATGTCACTCCCCTCTCTGCCCCATTTCATCTCTGTCTCTCTGCACTATCAATAAAGCATAAAAATGCCCAAAAAATATCTTAAAAAAAAAAAGATTATTATTACTGAATAATTACTGCATTACCTGCCTCACAACAAACACCTGCACTAATACACCAGCATGGGGCTCAAAATCTATGCAAATAGGGCTGCAATAAGTACTTAGTTAACAGTGAGTCTTTGGTATTTGTCTGTGTTAATATGAGATACTCCCATCAGATGTCAATCATCAGTCTAACTTGAGTTTAAATATCAAGTTATTCAAATACTGTAGTAATTTACATACAATACAGATAAAATCATTCATATAAATATTGTGTGGCATGTTCCTATGTTTGGTCACAAACAGTGACCTGTTAAACACACTGTAAATGGGAAGAGGTTCAGTAATGTCCAACACAGAAATAGGCCTACTGGTTATTATGAGCAATTGATAAGCATGACCTAAGACTTTAATTTAAAATAGTGTGATAAGAATTAGGAAGTATCCTTATACAAAGGCCTATAGATACAATTAAACAAAATAATTGATGAATTTCAAGGGTGTAGGTTATGATTAAACCTTGGTTTAGGATACTTTTTAAATGGGGGATCTGGGGGTGACCCCCCAGAAATTTTTGAGCATTCATCACTTCATTTCCTGCATTCTGGTGAATTTGTTTGCATCAAGTTTACGTAAAGTAATTGACAACATTTAGAATAGAATAAAATAAAATGCAGTAATATCATGCATTCTGTATTGCTTTCAAATATTGATTCTCCTCTATTGTTAAAAAAAAATTGGTTTAGATAGTAAAACAATAAGAAGTGATTATTCACGTCTATCATTGAGAATGTAGTGGCTGGGTGGTATTTTACTATAGCCTGCAATCTTCAAATATTCAAAAATAACAAAGTGCAAAATGAGGTTTTAATCCTCATGTACTTCCTTTAAGCTACTAGTGACTAAGTGTGCAGTGGACAAAGGGAGGAAGAGATTGCTTTATTTTATAATTTAGCTTTTTGATTTGAGAGTGATCCTCGTTGACTTTAGACTGACTCCCGCTGTCTGCTCCGTGAGGCTCGAGCCCTTCAGCTGAGCGAACAACTGTCCAACACGGAGATGAAAAACGAAACTTAACTATCCTGTCCTGTCTGGGCTGACTTAAGGTGGAGCAACCAAATATAAATGAATAAATATTGTACTAAACTGTAACACAAGTAATGAGTTGGAATTTGGATCAGTAGCCTACAGCAGTGCACAATCGTCGCTCATGTGAACGTTATTGTAGTTTTTCCGAAGCATTCACGAGTTCCTAACACTTGTCACAACACAGCAGCATAATAACTTTATAGGAAAACTACCACTACATTAGCCCTGCTCTTTTCTCATTATTGTCATTTCTTCATAGATAGACAGTTGATCAGTAATACCTGGAGAGTGTAGTCTCTCCTGTGCTGCTTGCTTCGTTAGTCTAGAGAGGTTTGGATCCGTCTCTCGCGCGCCTTGTATTCAAAATCAGTGCCGTTGGGAGCGGTTAGGAGTCTCGGGAGTGGGTCGGGGGGGATCGGGTTTGGGCAATATTACCTGGCTGCATTCACTTGCAGTCGGACATTTGAAACTCGCGCTCGTAAATGTCTCTTAACAGCCATAAATAAATGTTTAATTGGGCGCTGCCAACTGGGGTGGCAGCTGGGGTGGCAAGGCTTTTTTTTAGGGTGGCAGTTGCCACCCCATGCCACCCCGGTAGATCCGCCCCTGCTTTTATGGCCCCAAAAGAGGAGTTGCCATATTAATCTCTAATTATGTGAACTTTGAATTCATTAAAGAAATAAGGGACAAAGAGGGGAGATATGTCATCGTAAAGGGAAAAATTGACATTAATATAGTTACTTTGGTTAATGTCTATGTGCCACTCGGTAGTGATAAAACTTTTCTGAAATCAGTGTTTGAAATTATAGTCTTGGAAAATGAAGGGACCCTGATTTGTGCAGGGGATTTTAGTATGATCTTGAATCCTAAACTTGATTCAACCAATGCTAAAAGAAGTAAGACCCAATTATCAAAACTTGTCTATATCTCACTAATTGAACTGGGGATGTTTGATGTGTGGAGGGAACTCCACCCTTTAGAGAAGGACTACACGCATTATTCTGCTCCTCATTCCGTTTACTCTCGAATAGATTACTTTTTTATGGATACAGCAGACAGACATAGAATACAAGATTGTAGTATTGGGATAGCTGATCCGTCTGACCATAGTATAGTCTATCTTAACATTAAATTGGAGGCAAGGAAGAAAAATTCACTTTGGAAATTAAATGCAGGTATGTTAAATAATTGGGACACAAAACAGGAAATTAAAAAAGAAATTAAAAGTTGCATAGAAGAAAATATAGACAGCCCTGTTGATGATACCATTCTTTGGGATACGGTTAAAGCGGTTATGAGAGGGAGATTGATATCAAGGGCAGCATACCAAAAGAAAATTAGAGAGGAAGAATATAAAAATTTGATTAATCAATTAAGAATACTGGAACAGAAACATAAAAACCATGAGGATGGAGTCCTTCTACATCAAATAAACATTATAAGACGACAGATAGACGACCATTTAAATAATGAGATTGAGAAAAAACTGAGATTTACTAAACAAACATATTATGAATCGGGCCCCAAAGCGGCTAAATACTTAGCTAGACGCCTTAAGGTGCAGCAAGCTGCTAATACGATACACAAGATCAGAGACCCCTTAACAAAATAAATTTTATTTAAACCGGAGGAAATAGAAAAGGTCTTCAAAGAATACTATGAAAACCTGTACTCTCAGCCCCCAGCAAAAGAAAAACACGAGATGAAAGAACTTCTCAATTCATTGGACTTACCGGCTATTGGAGAAGATCAAAATAGAAAATTAAATTCTGCTATTACTAAAAAGGAATTAGACAGTGCTATTAGCAGATTAAAATTTAACACATCACCAGGCAGTGATGGCTATCCGGGCGAATGGTATAAAACATTGAAAGAGGAATTGTCACCACTTCTTTTGAACTCTTTTAATGTAACTCTGACAGAGGGTAGAGGAAAGAGGCGGTGATCTCAGTGATACTAAAGGGAGGTAAAGAAAAGGAATTATGTGAATCTTATAGACCTATCTCGATTTTAAATGTAGATTATAAGATTTTCACGTCAATCATCTCTAAAAGGTTTGAAAATGTTATGTCTGATTTGATCGATGAGGATCAATCAGGATTTATTAAGGGGCGACAGACTCAGGACAATATTAGACGTACTCTACATATCATAGATCACATCCAGAAACAGGGACTGGAAGCAGTATTAGTGAGCCTTGATGCCGAGAAGGCCTTTGATTGTGTCAATTGGGAATTTTTATATCAGGTACTGGAGAAATTAGGTTTTCAGAAACAGTCAATACAATGTATTCAAAGCCTTTACAAAGAACCCACAGCAAGGATAAAAATCAACGGCCACTTAACCAATAGTTTCAATCTACAAAGAGGCACTCGCCAGGGATGCTGCCTTAGCCCCACTCTATTTGCCATATTTATAGAACCTTTAGCACAGCTGATCAGACAGGATAGCAGTCTGAAGGGAATCCAAATAGGAAAACAGGAACACATCATAGGACTTTTCGCCGATGATGTTATTGTGACTCTGCTGCACCCAGATAAAACCTTTCCTAACCTGATGGCAATATTAGATGACTTTGGTAAATACCCTGGCTATAAATTAAACATGGCAAAAACACAAATCCTCACTTTCAATTACTCTCCTAATAAAGAAACCAGAGAAAAATATATCTGTTTCAATCTATTCCACAGATGATCTCAGAAGCACAATTCAGGCTGTGGGACAAATTGATTTCTAGGTTTATCTGGGCCGGCAAGAGACTAAGGGTCAGGTATAAAACACTTCAAATAAATAAAGAGGAGGGTGGTGTGTCACTGCCTAACTTGAGGCAATATTCCTATGCAGCCCAAATTAGATTTGTAGTATGCGGAAGCTGCCCGCAATATGAAGCCAGATGGAAAGATATAGAAGTCAACATAGAGACCTCTCCAATCCAAGCAGTGTTAGGGGACACAGCGAATAAAATGTGCCAAGAAAGCAACAATGATATTATCAAACAGACCCTGGGTATTTGGAACAAGATGGTAAAAGACTACAAAATGGAGGGAGACGCAAAGATTTTGACTTGGCCTGCCCTGGATCACAAATTTAAACCAGTAACAAATGATATTGGTTTCAGACAGTGGTGGGACAAGGGTATAACGGCTATATGTACACTCACACAGGGTGGGCACTTCAAGAGTTTTGAACAATTACAAAAGGAATTTGATCTAGATAATAAAGATTTTTTTCAGATATTTGCAAATTAGGGATTACTTTGATAAAAAAATTAAACCAGAACTATCTGTAGAGGGTAATGCAGTGGTTGAAATCCTAGTTGAAGCTTATAAAAAAAAGAGTAATAAAACTATTTCCAAAATATATCAGGGCCTACAAAATGGAGAAAACACAGGATATGTTAAAGCAAAATGGGAGAAGGAATTAAACATAGAAATATCACAGGAGGATTGGTGTTCTATGTGGAAAGCACAGCATTCATCCACAAGCTCAAATAAGTGGAGAGAATATGGTTGGAGGAACTCAATTTGTTATTTTATAATATTAAAAGTAAGCAAATTCAGTTAAAGGAGCAGTGCTGGAGGCTGTGCGGAAACACAAACGCCCATCACTCTCATATTTTTTGGCTATGCCCAAAAATTCAGATATTTTGGGGGAAAATATGTCTGTCTTTAAGTAAGATTCTGGGATATGAAGTCACAAACAATGTAAAGGTGCTTTACTTCTGTATTTTAAAGGATGTCATCTCAGGAAAAGATTTGTATCTGTGTAAAATATTGCTCATGGCCTATAAGAAAACAATCACTAAGAACTGGTATCAAGCGGACACTCCAAACCTCAAACAATGGATGGACATAGTAAAACAGATTAAGGCAATGGAAAAAATGACTTTCTGTCTAAGATCCAGAGGAGCAATTTTCCCAAATAAATGGAAGAAATGGACTACCTTAGAATTAGATGACGCTTCATTATCAGGATAAGCTTTGGACAATCAAAGAAAATGTGTATAAAACTGTTATACTGGTGCGCCCCCTCACTATTGTTTATGTTATTGTACTTGTATTGTGTGTATGTCCTTTAAAAATGAGAAAAGACTCAAATAAAAAGTTAAAAAAAAAAAAATAACTATTGGATCTGCCCAGTGCCACTCTGGATCAGCCAACCAATCGCATAACGTTTGGTCGTGACGTATGTCATGAGCCGGCTTCTGACGGTACATTCCAGTTGTACTGGGAACTCGGAAATTTCCGACTTCACTACATATTGTAGTCTATGGATCTACCGGTACCTGGAAACGGTAACTAGTATTTTGTATTGTGTTTTATGTGTAACTGTGTTCTGCTGTCCATCTTGGCCAGGTCTCTCTTGAAAAAGAGACTTTCATCTCAATGAGACTAACCTGGTTAAATAAAGGATAAATAAATAGCTAGAGCCTAACGTTTAGTTATTTGGATGAGAAAGGTTGTAGGCGTCCATACTTTCCCGAGCAGATGACCTGGAACACAGACAGGTCGGAACTCTAAACTACCAAGTCGGAAATCTCCGAGTTACGAGTATAAAGGAACGCAGCATTCAACTGAAACTGGCGTGCGACTTCGACGTCATCGTTCTCAAGCACTCGCTCTGTTCGCTGATTGGACCGCCAATAGTCTGTCTGGAGAAGGAACCCATGAATATACCACAGGCCCAGACTGACTACTGAAGTGAAATGAAAATTGAGCAGAAGTAGGTAGGCGGGCCGAGCCAGGCTAGTGATGTGGGCGATCTATCGGCAAAATTCCATATAATTATTGTTGTGTTGATCCTATTCAGTTAAGACAATCAAGCAAGCATAACAAGAGCATCATCAAATAATGTTGTATTAAGACACACAGCTGCCTTACTGTACTCTGAACTAGGGATGGGAATCGAGAACCGGTTCTTGTTCAGACCTGGTTCCTAGTCAACCAATTCCTTGGAATCGTTAACATGCCTGCTTAACGATGCCGCTTATCGGTTCCGCTCGTAGCAAATGCGTCATGACTTCAGACACGTGCGGCTTTGTTTTGGTTCAGAACGCAGCAAACATGACGTCGAGGCAGAAGCGCTCTAATGTGTGGTTGTATTACACATGAAAAGGCAACAATATGGTAAAGTTTCCATTTCATCAAATGACTCGTGCACAAGCAAGCGCGCAGACTGCGATCCTGACAGTTGAACGTTTAAACGTCCGCTGCCTTACTCGGCACCAGAATTGCCCATCACTTGGATTTGAACATACAATGTAGGCTATATGAATTAATAAGCCTAGGTGTGGGCAAGTGAAAGAGGGAGATACATAAAAAGGCGAGAGCAGCATACAAACAGGAAAAAAGGATTTCTTATTCGCTTCCAAAGGCCCGCTGTTTACTCTCGTTCATCAGCTGTTAAATGCTGCCTTGAAGCACGGCAGTGGGGAGGAACGCAAAACAACACACAGCGGGACTCGGCGGTCCGGTGGTAAGGAAACTTTAACAATACGCTTTATAAAGACAGTAAGACACACTTAAAATAACGCTCTCTGCCCGATACAAAAAGCTCTGCCTTGGATTACTTGAGCGATCGATGTGTATAAAACCATCTGCTACGTGTCTGATGAAGGGACATTATATTAGCCTAATAAACAGCGCGGTGAACATAACAGCGTACATTGTAAAGCTGAGATGGAGCGGTGACTCCTTGTCGCTGGCGTGGTGAAGAATAAGCAAAGTGATACATTCTCTTAAAGCCTTTATGGCGTATTTATTCTCTTCTTGAATAGCCTACATGACTGTCTGCTGTGCAGTCGTGACAGTTTGACCTGAGGCGTTAACGTAGTGACATCATCACGTTGGCCTTTCAGAGTAAGGGCGCAATCATATAATAACACTTTACATACATAAAAGATCTCGTATCCTTCCTGAGAGGGAAAACATGATAATTGTTCTGCATAAAAAGAGTTGGTATTATCTTTTCAAAATACTTATTTGTATTTTTTCTGTCAGTTGAATTTTGTTTCAAGTGCTTCAATGTTGTTTCAATGAGCACTGTTAATATTCCAAAAGGCACAAGCTCTTCCTTGACTGTTTTAAGTATGTGTTTTTAGTTTGTAGGGCACATAAGGGCATTTGGGCTTAAAAACCAAAAAAAAATTGTCTGGACCAATTAATATGAAAATTGACAATTTCCTAATCCTAAAGTAGCTTGATAATATTTCAATGCATACACTAGACACTTCTGATCAGATATTAAAGAGAGTTAATACAAACAAACTAATTTGTACATATTCTCTCACCCAATGAGAATCGATAAGAGAATTGATAAGGAATCGGATCGATAAGCAGAATCGGAACCGGAATCGGAATTGCTAAATTCTTATCAATTCCCATCCCTACTCTGCATTGTTTTGTAATGATTTTCGCCTGCATTCTATCGATGAATATTTGAGCTTCAAATTTAATGACCTTGTTTGAATAACTTGTAATAGAAGAGACATTAGGCACAGCACATGTTGGCAAGAAGCCTAGTGTTTTTTCCACATAATTTCCTCTTATCTGGTAACAATGACAAAAAAGATTGGAGCCTCTTTAGAAAAAGGCCTTTACCTCCTTGTCGTTCACACGGAGTGCTTTATGGTGGGGGCGCCCTCTCTGCTGGGATAAGGTTATCTTGAATGGAAGAAATCCTAGGAGAGGCAGTATTGATCCAGCCCACAATTTTCACACAAAGCTCTACATTCACCATAAAAATGTTGGCAGCAATATTTTCATTGCTTCTCATATGGGGCTAAACACAGAGTTCCCTGGAGATGGTGGCCAATAGCTTTACTTAATAATATCCAGTCTCCCTTTGGGCCACATCATAAATGTCATCATATGCAAAGAAGGATATCTGAAGCCTGGCTGTATAAATGCAGCTGAAAGGGCTGAAACCTCAGTCCTTTATCACTCCAAATGACCTTATCACGTGTCACAGTACTGGCTTAACCAGTGCTCATAACCTTGACATTTTATTTATTATGCTGTACGTGTATCCTGTATGTGTTGCTGTCATATAAAAAAAGCAAAGACATGGCAAAGAAAGCAAGGTTGATAAAACAAAAATAGAAAAATCACAAACAAGTACTTAAAGGTAACATATTATGCACGTTGCTGTCAATTTTATATGGTCTAAGTAGTCCCTAATACTTATTTTTTTAGATGTTTGCTGAAAAACCCGTTCAGATCATTTATTGTAGCAAGCCTCTATACCCCGATTGTCCTCTGGTCTCAGGATGACCTATATTTGTGCGATCTGGCTGGCCCCTCCCACCTCTCTGCCGGGCTTTCTTTATATGGCCATGGGGCTCTCCCACCGTCTCTGCCGTGCTCTCGCGATACTAGAGAGACACTACGTGAGTCGTGACTGCAAACAGAGTTGTTTACTCGGAGGCTCCGGGCCGGAGCTAAGCTAAGAGAACAGTTTGACATGACCTGACATGATTAAAACAGTAGCTTCAAAGTTTGATTTCTACATATCTTCCCATCCTTTGTCATGTTAAAAACGAGTAATTTTCAGACTGCTGTGGGGAGTATAAACAGCGTGTTATGAGCAAAACTTGGTGCTACAACAGAAGCTACATGGGCGCTAACGCTAAAAATAAGACTAAAAGTACCACACAAATCAGTGAAAAAAACATTTTCAAAATTGGCTTCCACACTATTAAGTTACAATCCTTTGTCCTGTTAAAAACGAGGTATTTCCAGACTGGTATGGGTAATAGAATTATAATTATAATATATATATATATATAATATATATTTTATGAGCAAAAGCTGAATGCTTGTCCCAAAGCTAAATAGCTATACACCAGTCAGGCAAAAATACCAATAAAAACATTTCTTTCAGTTTCACTGTTTGCAAAAACCCACAAGTAGCTTCCTATCCGTTGTGTTATTAAAAACGAGGCATAGACTGCTGTAGTTAAGATAAATTAGTGGAGTATGAGCACAAGCATTCTGTGTTGGTGTATGTAACATTCAGGCTGTAGGCTCATCTTGTCGCTTAGCGGGGAAAGCAACATGGCTGTCGTTTGGAAAATTTCCCAGAGGAAAATCTCATGGGATCTCGGGCACGGGATCTCGGGGCCGTGGACCAATAAGAAATGGGGGGGTGGGGTTATCATAGACAACTGCCCGACTACTGCACGGTGGAAATTTCTGGTTACTAATGTGGGGGGGAAGCATCGGAAACATGGACATATAAAGAAAATATGGGGATGTGGCTGTGCAGTTTATGACGTCATAAACCGCGAAAATTCTGACTGGAATATATTGGGGGGGAGGGGTGGGGGTTTCAGAAAGGGGGACAGTGAGAAAAGGAGAGATTGTTATTTTTTTTGATATTTTGGCAGTCTCTAGGCACACCGTGGCCCCATGGATATGTTAGAACACATTTAAAAAGTGCATTTAGCATAATATGTGACCTTTAAGCTTGAATTTGGAAACCAACCCCTGTGTTACATTGAGCCTATCGCCATCCATCAAATCAGTTTTTAGCTACGCTAGCGCTGTGACTCTATGGATCGTTATGTCAAGTTGTCAGTTGGTGCATCACTTTTGGTCTGACCGAAATGCCTTTACATTTATTGGATGGACTGCCAGATGACAAAGCCTAGTGACTTTGGTCATCCCCTGACTTTTCTTCTTGCCCCCCAAGGGGTTTACATTTTTGTTTTTCTGTAAAATTTCGCTGAAAATATCAGACGCATTTCCATTCAATTTGGCCATACATTCATGTCCAATTGGTGTCAGGCTGAACTGCAATAACTTCGGTGATCAGCTGACTTCTCCTGGGGCCTCATTTATAAAGGTGGGCGTAGAAACCTTCCCAAAACATTGAGTTCGCACAAAACCAAGAATGTGCTGCGCAAAATTTTTTTTTTTCGATTTATAAAACTGCAGCTCAGAGTTGCACGTAATATTCCTTTTATAAATACCCACCTGTGGTGAATTGTGCGCGGACGATCTCCTGCCTGTGTCATCCCACTTCACCTCCCAGTTTCATCCCACAATCTACTATACAGTAGATGGTGAATTCTAAACAGCTCCTGAATATAATGACGCTCTTATAGACTAGCAGGAGGGGCCCTCAGATTTTCAGGTACCCCTACCCGAGGTAGAACAAACCTCAACAATGATTTTTTTTATCTTTAGAATGTCCTGTTCATGAAATTGATTCTTGAGCACTTTTATCTTTGGGCGAAATGTGTTTTTTTGGTTATTCTTTAGAACTACCCCAGTCCCTCAAAAAGAGTCAAATTCGGCCATTCCGAATAGGGGAAATGTGACAAAAAAGCCCATAACTTGGGAATGCTCACTTTTTTCTTCATCAGATTTGCTGAGGTACTAACCAGGTGTCTGTCCCACATCACCAAAAAGTTCAAATGTAATTTAGCAAAACATTTATGGATATAGGGTTCTGTATAAATAGCTTCAGTTTAGGCGGAAATTGTACTTTTGTGGTGATAGGAAAAGAGGGTTCCTTTACTTTTCTCTCAAATATCACCAAAACATAAATCCCTACCAAATATACCATTTATGTATTGTCTAGGATGCTATTGAACAATAACCAGTGGTTCTATGAAGATATATATTACAGTTCAATTTCTAATGAGATTTCTCTAGAAGTACTCCTGCACTGAAATAGCCAAATTAGGACATTCCAAATGGGGGATAGGTGGCATAATAGCCTATAGTCCAGCAGATATGTGAATGCATTGTGCTTTTTATGATACAAACATGAGCTTTGGCACACTGTTAGCATGCCACAAGGAAGATTTTTGGCTATTTTTAAAAATGGCCACCAGCAGCTGTTATAGTATCAGTAGCTTGGGTTGTAGAGCACCTAGGATCTTGATTATGGTGTCTAATCCTACATTTTCAAGGATGTACAAGGCAGTGGTGCTATTTAAAACATGCTAGAAAGTACCCAACTTCATATATCTGGCATTCAGGGAACAAAATTGTGGTAAAACCTTCAAATATTAGCAGAGTTATGCATATTTTCATGAATTACAGAATCAGTTCATGAGTTGTATGCTGACCTTATATGCTTACAAGTAAACATCTATTTCAAAGCCTGACCAATACATCAGTTTAGCCTGTTTGAGTGGTGTAATTGCTATTTTATCCGTGTAACCCACTCTGAGTAAGTCAACATTGCTCTAGGTTCCGAAGGAGCTAAGTGATATAAAACAGTTACCACATTGAAAGTACCAGGCAAGGTAAGTTACAAGCAGTAACTTTTACTTGCATAAAGTTGTAGGTAACACCCAAAACACATATGCATATACATAATTTGAAAATAAAAACATGGGCCATTTAAAATAAAAGAGTGTTGTCAATAGTCCTTTTAGTCTGTCTGTTTGGTGATCACTTCCGGTTAAAGGGGTAGTTCAGGATTTTAGACATAGGGCCTGATTCCCAAGTTAGCCTTGGTGTTCTTTATCAGTGGAGACAGTTTTCAACACATTTAATTCAGTCCTTCTAGTTGCACAGTTTGCTCGTGCTAGGCTAGCGCACGGCATTGGGGAAACACTAGCCTGCTACTAAAACAGTCTTACCCACTCCACAGTACACCCGAGGCTAATCAATTATAACGCCAGACTAAAATGTATGTAGACTAAATGTAAATGTCTGTGTTGATAGAATAATTTTAGAAATAAAAGCAACCTCGCATCGCATGAATTATCGCATTTTGAGGGACTACTATCTCAGCAGCAGCGGACTTTTACTTTGCTGTGTAACCGAATCACTACAGCAGAAAGTAAACAGAGCAGCGTGGGACAGCACCTGAAACGAACGACTAGGCAACATGGTGCGTCAGTGTGCATTCAGGAATTGTACAAATAAACCCTACAGATGGACACCACAAAGTTTTCACCAATTTCCAGTGCGAGATCCAGAAAGGACTCAAATGTGGCTTGTTGCTGCTGGCTTGGACATCAACACACCGGCGGAAACTGTTCGCAAACGGAGTATTTGTAGCGATCATTTCAGACCGGACCACTTCGAGAAACCCCGCAATCTAAAGAGCAAGAAATCACTGAAAACGAATGCGGTACCATCCGTCTTTTCAGATACACCAACAGCCACTGATGAACAGGTAATAACTTTTGGTAGGCTACTAGCTAATAAAGTGTGCCCCTTTCATAATGTTAGCCTATAGATTGATGATGACATGTATTTTGGAGTGACAACGTTAGCTAATGGTATAGCTACAGGTAGGTCTACCTGGCTGGGCTAATTGCTAACTTTAGGTATGCTGATAGAAAAGTCTTGTAAGCTTGTAAACTTTACATGCAAAACTTCCCTGGCAGAGAGTTCACATCAGGACAAAAGTATTTACGTGCGTCTGCGCGCGCATGTGTGTATGTAAAGGGCCAGGGCCTGTGTGAGTGTCAGAGGGAGAGGAGGAGAGAGAGATAATCTTGCAAACATATAGGATATATTCCATAACAAGAGCATGAGTTTATGCGAACGTTTTGTACTGAAACTTTGGGGCAAAACATATTGCATTGGCAACAGTAGAGGCTGTGCATACAGGCAACCATCATGGATGCAGTCGTCTGTTGTAAAGGGTTTTTTACTGGGAGTTTTTTCTCAGCCGAGCAAAGGGTATAAGGGCAGGGTGTCATATTGTATCACATTGTATCATATTGTATGGAATGTAAAGCCCACTGAGGCAGAATCTATTTGTGATTTGGGCTATACAAATAAAACTGATTTGATTTGATTTAGTCGTTGATTGGCAACTTTGAAGTGTAGTGGTTTATGAATTGGTCCAACAGTCTCTCAAACCTCGTAGGCTGTACAGCTGTACTTTGAATTTGTGTTGTAATACATTTTATTTGTATATCTTATTGTTGTTGTTATTATCTGAAAAGGTCACACAGGAGATGTGCACTGTACCACAGTCCACCCCTAAAAAGGACTCCTCCGGACCAGTATCATCCAAGGACTCAACTGAGTGTTCTGGTGCGTTGAAGATATTTATCACTACTCCAAAACAGGCGGTGCCACGCCCACAGAAACGGCGTTCCTCATCTGGATTCTATTTTGCCATCCGTCCTCTCAGAAATAGGAGGATAATTGAGGTAATTGTGTGATTTATATGATTGTGTCATTCATATGGTGATCTGTGACAACAACTGTATTTTAATTACATTCATGTTTTTTGTATAGGTGACCCACAGTGCAGCATCAGGCCAGCCAAAGGAAATCCAATTGCCATCAGCACAAGTAAGAGATTGAACTCAAATATATACTAGTAGTTGTTTGACATTAATGACTTCATACACTGATGACAATGATTGTACGCTTTTATAAAAGTACATGCAGTATCTTGAAAATGTTACAATTACTTGTCTGATTTATTTTAGAAAAAGATTCAGCTTCACAGTTACATTTAATACGGCCTCTCTGCTCTTATGCTCATCGGCAATAGACATCTGTTGTCCACTACACTAATGAAACACTAAATGTATTTGAAAATATATTTGAATTTTGTTGTTTATGAAGGAGGAAAAAACAGCTGAAGAAGACAACCCACTGGAGCAGAGTATGAGCTCAATTGAGGCCCCTTCGAGTCATCCAGTTGACAGTAGCTTTGTTCCGCTGAGCAGCACATCAAGCTCCTCCAGCTCTGACATACCTGACAAACTCTCGGCTGCAGGAGCCAACAACTAGTCAGAAAAGAAATGGATAGTCAACGAGTCGAAGCTAATGCAGCTCTTCCACCAGTGTGGAGTTTTAATTGAAGAGGACGAAAACAAAGTGACCCCTAGTGGGACACGCATACACATCTGGTGGACATGTATGAAAGGACACTCAGGTGAATGGGAGTCATGTTCCCAACTGCGTCGCATGCCCGAAAACAACCTGCTGGTTGCCTCATCCATCCTGTTCACAGGTTCAACATATACAGAAATCTCAGATTGGGCTCAACTACTGAATCTTCAAATCCCAAAGAAGACTACATTTTACTCAATACAATCCACCTACCTCATACCAGTGATTGAATATGCATACCGCGACCATCACAAAGAGATGATGAGGAATCTACAAATACAGACAGTTGGTGGAGGGATTTCAATCTGCGGTGATGGTCATTCTGATTCACCTGGATTTAGTGCCAAGTACACTACGTACAGTTTCATGAGTAATGAAATAAATGAAATCATCATGGTTGATTTAGTTCAGGTAAATATACAGAAATGTATATAATGCTTGTCTACTCTCATTGCATTTGTGTGTGTTTGGGAGGCGGGGGGGCAATTGAGTGATTGGTGAAGGTGAAATAGTTGCTCATAACATATTCTGATTGTCATTACAAAGGTTACAGAGGAGACCAGTTCACCAGCCATGGAGACACTGGGGTTTCAAAGGGGTCTGGACCGTTTGCTTCAGGCAGGAGTTGTAGTGGATGTCATCACCACAGACCGCTCTCCTTCTATCAGGAAGCTTATGAGAGATCTACTCTGACATACAGCATCAGTTTGACCTGTGGCATGTTGCAAAAGGTAAGCTTTTTACTTCATGCAATTAGACTCTGTTGAAACCTCTCCTACCCCCTCTTCACTCTCATCCATGCCCTCATTGTCCTTTTATTTCTTAGGACTGAAGAAGAAGTTGACTGCGGCTGCAAACAACAACAAAAACAAGGATCTGCAGCCTTGGCTCAAGGCAATTAATAATCACCTGTGGTGGTGTTGCCAGTCATGCGGGGGTGATGCAGAGGCAAGTTCATTAGACGTTTTTTCTTGTATTCTTTACTTAGCCGGTTTTACTTGGCAGGTTTTTTGTATAATGTTTGTGTGTGTCCCTGAAAAACTGTGGTTTGGCAGGAGTTGAAACACCGCTGGAAGTCCATTCTCCATCACATTTGTGGCATCCATAGATGGGAGGAAGACGGACAGGAGAGGACTTGCTTCCACCAGGACCTTACTGAAGAGCAGCGGAGAAGGAAGAAATGGCTGCAAATGCTCTACTTAAAATAACATTACATGAGTGCTTTAGATATTAGCACATCTGCCATTGAGAGTTTCTACTGTGTAACTGTTTGTGATTGAATGAATAAAGGCATAGACTGTCCAACATCTTTATACAAACAATTTTTGAATATAAACCTTCTGGATACCATTCACAAGGTAATAACCAACTAATATAAGCTGCAGGAGCCCTGGAAGTGTACCACAGTGCAATGCTCAAGTACACTGAGAAGAGGCTTCACTTCGCCTACAGCACTATGAAGGCACGCACCCTACTCTCTGTGATGGACAACAACGAGAATGTTGGCCGTCAACAAGCAACGACCAGTGATGGTAAGCCTACATATACTAGATAACTGCAAAATTGTAAGCCTTCTTTAACAAGTACACTGTAAATGTACTTGCCAAGCCTTGGTTTGCTTATGTTGCTGTGCATTTTGACTCCCTCAGGGACTCCGAGATACAATTTGGTTTTCCCTAAACAAACTAAAAGATGGGTTGCCAGTGTGACCTTCGTAACCATTCCACTGATGCTGTTCGAATGATTCACAGGGACAAACTGGATTATGCACTGGACTGGTTTTATTCTGGGATCTGGGACATGGAAAGACAAACACAACCAGTGTGCAATTACATGAAAGTCCTGTGTCTCGTCTTGCTCGCACAACAGAGTGACGACATTTTGTTTCTGAACGTGATCGTATAGATTTTGAAAAACATACTTGTAAATAAAATCTAAAAACATAACATTGCATATAAAACAGCACAAATAAACATACCTGGGAATGGAAAGACGAACACAACCAGTGTGCAATTACATGAAAGTCCTGCGTCTCGTCTTGCTCGCACTACAAATAAAAAGATGAGCTTGGCATGAGCATAGAGGTCACGTGCACCCCGTGCTGAAAGTAACTAGCTAGTACAGCTTCACACATGTTGGCTACTAGCCCAAAGACTCTTCAAACACCACGGCAACAATTCGTCACAAAACAACAAAACTACTAGTTTTACAGATGCCTCATTAGTCAAGCATGCTATACAACAAATGCTGATAGTTTACACATCATATGAACCGTAGTTTTCACTTATTACTATACTTAATGTCTGAGCGAACAGAGCAGCAACTTACCAACAGAGTGACAACATTTTGTGTCTGAACGCAAAGCAAAATGCCCAGCATTAAGGGTGAAACCAACTTCCTCTCTAGACTTTCAAAATAAAATACACAAAAAAACTTTTGTTGCAGTCCCAGGTTTGACAGGAATTTAACATTTAAGACAAGTAATTATTTACACTGTTACACCAGGAAGATGTACGAGCCAACCAGGCAGACATTCAGGAAGGATTTGGTGGAGCGAGTCCTGGAAAGGCGCCAGGATCCTACTGTGAAGTTTGCAGATGCACATTTTTATATCCAGCAACCAACTATACCGGACAACATAGCCACCACTCCAAGACCGGACAAAGAGCAAAGCATTGCAGAGCATGTCTCCCGATTTAAAAAATTATTAAAAATGGAAAATAAGTCTCTTGTTTATTATGGTGCCAAATACTGTCTGTAATCATTAGTAAAAAGACAAAAGGTCAACAAATATCTTATTTTTATTTAACCATTTATGTACATAGTAGCAAATGTTTTATAGTAGCATACAGTAGTGTCCAGAACAATGTAAGAGCATCTTGTGCTTCCCTGAAGCCAGCATATTGTCCAGTGGTTGCAGGGTATTTGTTTCTGATGCTGGTCGCTACACAGGATGGAAGAACACGTCTGTTTCCTCTTCCCAGCTTTCAACCCCCACTCCAGAACGATCCTGTAAGCCACCAATCGGTACTGCCTAAAACAAGAAGGGAAAAAAGTTAGCTTTTGGGAGCAGGCTCTTAGACAGCTAGACTATGGTAATAGCCCACATAACAACAATGGCCCTACTGCTGTTCATGGTGGTAGACTGATTTGCTGAATTGACCAGGCTAATTTTTTTTTAAAGTAAGTCACAGTTGTGTATTCTTTTTTTTTTAGTCATGGTGTGGCCTTTTGAACTTGATCAGTATTGTAAAAAGGAAACTCTTCTTAGTTAATAAAAAATAATAGCTGTTATTCTAAGCTTTCTCCATTATCAGCCACTGTGGTTATAGGCCTACATCAAGGGTAAAGAGTAGGCCGCCTAGCCTATAATTAAGCAGACTTGTAGTCCATGTATGAACATTACATGCCATAAGAATGTATTGCACTTTAATGAATACATTAGATTATTATATGGTATGTTCATGCATGGCAACACATAATTACATTTTGTTTGTATTGCACACTTACAACATTGACAACTGGCCGTTGGGTCCAGCAGGTCTGGGTCTTCTTTTCCAATTTATTTTATCCACGGAGAAGAATGTGTCCAGCACTCCTCGATTTAGAAGGGATGGGAAGTCCCGGTGCTCCGTTATGCACATTGCTCGGGAGGCGCTATGCCCAGACACGTCTAGACCCTGAAAACTAGTGTCCAGCTCCAGCTCTTGCATTTGTGGGATGACCAAGTCCCACTCCCTGCAGCAAAAACATTCGCCCTGTGTCGGCATTTCAATACATTTTCTGCACTGGCACCACCAGTCTCCTGTTGTTCTGTCCCGGTTCTCTGCTGCAGCTCCAGTGGGGGCTGTCTCTGAAGACGCACTTTCTCTTTCTGCCCTTTGCGCATCCATCTCTCTCAGTTCTTCATCAGTGTATTCCGGCTCGTACAGGTACGGTTCGGTGGTGGATACAACAAATTCCTCATAATCGTCTTCAAAAGCAGACACATCGCTAAGTCCTCCAAACGTGGCCATATCTTGTTTATTGAATAGGCTAATAAAATTCCTTCGTGCACTGTACTCTGCGTCTGTAGCTAAGACAGCAGCAGGGAAACAAACTATTATAGATCCGGTAACCTAGGTATTAGTCCGCCGCTGCCGCAGCAGGAATTAACACTGCTGCTGAGACACATCAAGTCCCTCAAAATGCAATATGCGAGGTTAGTTTTATTTCTAAAATTATTCTATCAACACAGACATTTACATCGATAGTCTGGCGTTATAATTGATTAGCCTCGGGTGTACTGTGGAGTGGGTAAGACTGTTTTAGTAGCAGGCTAGTGTTTCCCCAATGCCGTGCGCTAGCCTAGCACGAGCAAACTCTGCAACTAGAAGGACTGAATTAAATGTGTTGAAAACTGTCTCCACTGATAAAGAACACCAAGGCTAACTTGGGAATCAGGCCCTATGTCTAAAATCCTGAACTACCCCTATAATCAATCCACTGTCAGTGGTTCTCCGTTAAAATGTCTGAAACTGGTCCTGTGACAGTTCTTGGAAAGGATGTGTGTAGCAGTCCAATGGATGTGTGTATCCTGGCGACTGGTACGTCCCTACCAAATGTGGAGTATTTCATGGGTCGGTTCCTCGTCCTGGAAGGATCACACTCGGAGGCTCGCTATCAATGGAGAGGGATCTTCACAGTGGATCTCACTCTAAATGTTATACAATAATCATACTAAAGCATAAAAACATTGTTAACACCAATAAATTACACAATGTAGTGTGTACTTCCCCTTTTCTATGACCAAGCCAAAACTGTTCGCCATGATTCACCGTTCTATGAATGTGGTGAAGAAGGCAGTGGAGATTCTGAATCCTGCTCAGGTACCAATCATCACTCTGGATCAACCTCTGTATGCAGTGGCAAAACAAATCCAGTGGACTTGGCCAGCAGCTCATGGTGAAGATAACTTTATTGTGATGTTTGGTGGTTTTCACATTGAGATGGCAGCACTCAAGGTACTTGGCATCATCTTGGAAGGTAGCGTGTGTAGAGCACTTGTGCAAGCTGAAGTTGCTACAACAGGGACAGCAGATTCATTTCTGAAAGCCTGTCACGTGACGCCCCTGCCATGCTCATCAGGTCACAGCCAGCAGCCTACAGTATCTCACAAAAGTGAGTACACCCCTCACATTTCTTCAAATATTTCATTATATCTTTTCATGGGACAACACTGAATAAATGACACTTTGATACAACGTAAAGTAGCGTGTGTACAGCTTATATAACAGTGTAAATTTAATTTTCCCCTCAAAATAACTCGACACACAGACATTAATGTCTAAACTGCCGGTTACAAAAGTGAGTACACCCCTGAGTTAAAATGTCCAAATTGGGCCCAAAGTGTCAATATTTTGTGTGGCCACCATTATTTTCCAGCACTACCTTAACCCCCATGGGCATGGAGTTCACCAGAGCTTCACAGGTTGCCACTGGAATCCTCTTCCCCTCATTCATGACAACATCACGGAGCTGGTGGATACTGGAGACCTTGCGCTCCTCCATCTCCTGTTTTAAGAAGCCCCAAAGATGCTCAATAGGGTTTAGGTTTGGGGACATGCTTGGCCAGTCCATAACCTTTACCCTCAGCTTCTTTAGCAAGCCAGTGGTCGTTAGGAGGTGTGTTTGGGGTCGTTATCATGCTGCAATACTGCCCTGCGGCCCAGTTTACGAAGGGAGGGGATCATGTTCTGCTTCAGTATGGCACAGTACATGTTGGTATTCAATGAACTGTAGATCCCCAGTGCTGGCAGCACTTATGCAGCCCCAGACCATGACACTCCAACCACCATGCTTGACTATAGGCAATACACACTTGTCTTTGTACTCCTCACCTGTTTGCTACCACACACTCTTAACACTATCTGAACCAAATAAATGTGTCTTGGTCTCATCAGACCACAGGACATGGTTGCAGTCATCCATGTCCGTAGTCTGCTTGTCTTCAGCAAACTGTTTGTGGGCTTTATTTTGCATCATCTTTAGAATAGGCTTCCTTCTCGGACGACAGCCATGCAGACCAGTATGATGCAGAGTGCGGCGTATGGTCTGAGCACTGACAGGTTGACCCCCCACCCCTTCAAGCCCTGCAGCAATGCTGGCAGCACTCATACGTCAATTTTCCAAAGCCAACCTCTTGGTATGACGCTGAAAACGTGCACTCAACCTTCTTAAACTGGGCTGCAGGGCAGTATTGCAACATGATAACGACCCCAAACACACCTCCAAGATGACCAGTGGCTTGCTAAAGAAGCTGAGGGTAAAGGTGATGGACTGGCCAAGCATGTCCCCAGACCTAAACCCTATTGAGCATCTTTGGGGCTTCTTAAAACGGGAGATGGAGGAGCGCAAGGTCTCTAATATCGACCAGCTCCGTGATGTTGTCATGAATGAGTGGAAGAGGATTCCAGTGGGAACCTGTGAAGCTCTGGTGAACTCCATGCCCAAGAGGGTTAAGGTAGTGCTGGAAAATAATGGTGGCCACACAAAATATTGACACTTTGGGCCCAATTTGGAAATTTTTTCTTAGGGGTGTACTCACTTTTGTTGCCTTCAGTTTAGACATTAATGGCTGTGTGTTGAGTTATTTTGAGGCGACAGTAAATTTACACTATAATACAAGCTGTACACTGACTACTTTACATTATATCAAAGTGTCATTTCTTCAGTGTTGTCCCATGGAAAGATATAATGAAATATTTGAAGAAATGTGAGGGGTGTACTCACTTTTGTGAGATACTGTATATCTTCTCCTGCAGAGGGCTTTCACCGAGTACATAAATGACCTGGAGGAGGGTAATAATTCTCTGTCCTTGGAAGACTGGTGTAGTGAAATAGCTACGTCATGTCCCCAGTTCCACTTCTGGTCCATTGTCCTGCAGCTCGAAATAGATTAAATGATCTATGTGCGATCAATAAGAGAGGCCAACTTCCTACTCTATATAGCTGCCCTGACCAAGATCGTGCTTTGGTTCTTTGCTTTGGGACACACCCACTATGCCAGATGGATACCAGTCCACTTGTGTGACATGATTTCACTGTAGGATACACATCCTGATGTCCATGAGCAGTTTCTGAAAGGAAACGTTGCTATGAAGAAAACGACGCACTGCTTCTCAGCTATTGCCATTGACCAGGCGGTGGTGTTGTGGGACTTACAGAGAACCCTGCAGCTCTGCGACGCTGGATGGTGTCTGGCCCCGAGATGGCAAGTGTGGTTGGAGAGTTTGAGGCATCCACTGAGAAGAGAAGGGAGAATGACACCCGGGACCACAAGTAGACCAAACATGTACAATTGGCATTTGCAAGAGAAGTTAAAGAACTAACTAGCACTATACACTCACCGGCCACTTATCAGCCAATCACATGAAAGCATCTCAATGCATTTAGGCATGTAGACCTGGACAGGACAACTTATTGAAGTTAAAACCGAGCATCAGAAGTGGGAAGACAGGGGGTCTAAGTGACTTTGAACATGTTAAATTTGATGGTGCCAAAAGTGCTGGTCTGAGTATTTCAGAAACTGCTGATCCACTGTGATTTTCATGCACAACCATCTCTAGGGCTTACAGAGAATGGCCCGAAAAAGAAAAAAATATTCCGTGAGCGGCATTTGTGTGGATGAAAATGCCTTGTTGATGTCAGAGGTCAGAGGAGGATGGGCATACTGGCTCAAGATGATAGAAAGGCAAAAGTAACTCAAATAACCACTCGTTACAACCAGGGTATACAGAATACCATCTCTGAACACAAAACGCGACCAACCTTGAAGCAGATGGGCTACAGCAGCAGAAGACAGGACAATAAAAGATTGGAAAAGTCTTGCCTGGTCTGATGAGTCTTGATTTGGTTGCGAAAGTCACATGGTAGGGTCAGAATTTGGAGTAAACAACATGAAAGCATGGATCCATCCTGCCTTGCACCATTAACTATGCCACGTTAAAAGTCGCTTAAACCCCCTTTTTCCCCATTCTGATGCTCAGTTTTAACTTAAGCATTTTGTCTTGACCACGTCCACACATACCTAAATGCATCAAGTTGCGGCCATGTGATTGGAAGATTAGCTTTTTGTCCACATAAGCAATTCAACAGGTGTACCTAATAAATTGGTCAGTGAGTGTAGAAAGAAATGGGCAATCCATTCTGTGAAAAGAGCACTTGTACTTGATACTAGGGATGTTGCAGATGAAGCAGTCATTGACACTGTCAACCAGACAAAGCCAATCAAAGAACACATCAAAAGGAAAAAGCTCCCTTTATTCAGCCGGCCTCCAGTCCGAGAGAAGTCCAGGTCCCAACAACAGCTCTCATCCCTGAAGAGTGACTGCTCCCTGTTCTATAGGGCTGTGTTCGGAAAGCCATACTAGCGTCCTACATCCTACACACTCAACATCTATATACTACATACTCTCTACTCAAAGATCGATTGTGTATGCGAGGTGCGTCGAAACATTCAAACTGAAGTATACTCAAGCAATAAAGACTTTCTTCTTCTTCTTATAAGATTCCGGCCATTTAGACGCTGTTTAGCGTATTGCCGCCCTCCACAGGTTAGATATTGAACTATATTTTTACATACAGTCCTGTGTTAAAGAATAAAAAAAAAACTTCCTTGGCGTTTGAAAAGACCCGATGCATTGCGAGTAGGAAAAGTATACAATTGATTCATACCCAAAATCTTCCCGGAAGTTAGTACTCATCCAGGAATTTCTCGCATACCCAAACTCGCATACCCAACCGTCACATAATCAAATGAGGTCAAAATTAGTATGAGTAGGACGTTAGTATGGCTTTCCGAACACAGCCCAGGCTTTATATTGTATCCCAGATACGTGATGGAAGTCTGGATGAGTTTTTTTTTTAGTACGAAAAACCAGGCATGTCCACTGGCATTGTCACAAATGGGCAAGCTAAGAACTGAAACCAAGTCAGACTTGGTTGGCTGTTTGGAGAACCTGATTTCATCACAAGTGAACAAATCCAACCCCATAGTACAGGTTAACTACTTGATGGGGCTGCTCTCGTAAACATGCTACGACCTGGTGCTGCCTAGACCTTTTCTAAATATGCACAAAAGGTGTTCTCACCATACATCCTGTCTAAGCTGGAGCATGTCAGCTGAGTGGATTTTGTGTGGGATCAATATTTTCCTGACAGTCTAAAGGCGGAAACACGCAGCAAGAGAGATGCCAGGAAGGAGAACAGTTCATTTTCGAGGAATGACACTTGACAGCTCAACTCGTCTACTACTCTTCTTTTATTTTCAAATGATGTATATGCATATGAACTGTCCAGGGTGTACCCTGCCCTCGCCCAATGCAGCTGGGATTGGCTCCAGCCCCCCCCGCGACCCCTAACGGGACAAGCGGTAGAAAATGGATGGATGGATGGTATATGCATATGTGTTTTGGGTGTTACCTACAACTTAATGCAAGTAAAAGTTTCTGCTTGGAACTTACCTTACCTGGTATTTTCATTGTGGTAACTGTTTTATATCACTTAGCTCAGGGGTGTCAAACTCATTTTGGTTGGAGGGCCACATACAGCCTCTCTGATCTCAAGTGGGCCGGACCAGTAAAATAATGGCAAAATAACTCCAAATCCCTAACTTTGTTTTTCAGTAATATGCTTTATCACTCAGCCTACATTTGTAACCTACATTATCAGGGATCACAAGGGATCTCTGTACCCCCCAGGAAATGTCTTAGTAAAGGTTGCTGCTGGCCATGGGAATAGGAAGTGCGGCGCGTAGCGCCGCAGCAAAAATGTTGGGGGTATTTTGCTCAAAGATGCCAATGTGCACTAATGAAATAAACAACTGTTTATTTGAATACACAAATACAACAGGCACTGACCTTACAGTTGTCCAATTTTGTTTACTATATGTACAGGTACACATTTTGTGCAAACATGCAGACTGTACAAAATACAATTAAATAAAAGTGCAACTTCTACTGTTTTGATTTATTTTTAAATACAGAGGTTATTGGTTGTTTTGGAATACGTTTTTCCCAATTTAAAACATAAAAATAAAGCAGCATTGAAAATTAGGAAATAAATCTTGTAGGCCTACACTAGCATGCTCCTGCTCGTTTTGCGCACACAGAGCCGCAGACACACCGCGCTTGCTAGTACATTAATTGTTCAGCACTAAAAATAAAAATAGTTTTATTTTTATTAAAAAGTAATAAAATAAAATGTACAAAATAAAAATGTTTTTTTTTTTGGTTTTTACTTTGCCATAAAGCACTGGAGGAAACATTAATAGCGGTGAAGCAGGATTGCCATTTACCATTTCCCACGTTGCTAAAATGTGCTTTTTTTATTTAGGCTGCCCCCTAGCGGCAGGAGTGAGCATTTCGGTTATTTCTTTAAAAATTCATAACTCCTCACAGGAATGGGCTAGAGACTTACTTTTTTTTTGACATACTCAGAAATTTATGCTCTACAGGTCGCGGGCCTGATCAAATCATCTCGGGCCGTATGTTTGACACCCCTGACTTAGCTCCTTCGGAACCTAGAGCAATGTTGACTTACTCAGAGTGGGTTACGCGGATAAAATAGCAATTACACCACTCAAACAGGCTAAACTGATGTATTGGTCAGGCTTTGAAATAGATATTTACTTGTAAGCATATAAGGTCAGCATACATACATGAACTGATTCTGTAATTCATGAAAATATGCATAACTCCGCTAATATTTGAAGGTTTTACCACAATTTTGTTCCCTGAATGCCAGATATATGAAGTTGGGTACTTTCTAGCATGTTTTAAATAGCACCACTGCCTTGTCCATCCTGGAAAATGTAGGATTAGACACCATAATCAAGATCCTAGGTGCTCTACAACCCAAGCTACTGATACTATAACAGCTGCTGATGGCCATTTTTAAAAATGGCCACCATGGGCGCCATAGGAAAAATTGGCGATGGCCCTATAGCCAAAAATCTTCCTTAGGGCATGCTCTAACAGTGTGCCAAAGCTCATGTTTGTATCATAAAAAGCACAATGCATTCACCTATCTGCTGGACCATAGGCTATTATGCCACCTATCCCCCATTTGTAATGTCCTAATTTGGCTATTTCAGTGCAGGAGTACTTCTAGAGAAATCTCATTAGAAATTGTACTGTAATATCTTCATAGAACCACTGGTTATTGTTCAATAGCATCCTAGACAATACAGCAATGGTATATTTGGTAGGGATTTATGTTTTGGTGATATTTGAGAGAAAAGTAAAGGAACCCTCTTTTCCTATCACCACTAAAGTACAATTTCCGCCTAAACTAAAGCTATTTATACAGAACCCTATAGCAGACACCTGGTTAGTACCTCAGCAAATCTGATGAAGAAAAGAGTGAGCATTCCCAAGTTATGGGCTTTTTTGTCACATTTCCCCTATTTGGAATGGCCGAATTTGGCTCTTTTTGAAGGACTGGGGTAGAGAATAACCAAAAAAACACATTTTGCAAGTGCAAGAATCAATTTCATGAACAGGACATTCTAAAGATAAAAAAAATCATTGTTGAGGTTTGTTCTACCTCGGGTAGGGGTATCTCGAAAACTAAAGCCTTTTTTGAGCACTTGCTGCTAGACTATTAATAAGCAAGGCATTTTTACTGACATGAGGAGCAAAGGGAGGTGACCGGCCACAAAGAAAGCGACTGGGGAGGAAGAAAGCCTGTGACATGCGTCGCTGTAACTGGCACACACACACACGCGCGTGCGCTGATCACATATGATTGGCACAGTCATTATAGTCTTTGTAAAGCAGTTTCGCCCAACTTTGTACTGTATGAAAAACATACTAGACTATGTAGGCCTATACAAAATGTGTCGTGAGAAGTGAAATAATGCATTAGCCTGTAGTCTATGCCATCGCATTGTTTACCTACCGTGAGATCTACACATTTCCAACAACGCCAGATTATATTTTAATCTTCCAGGGTAAATTGTTATGGGAAAGAGATACGTGTAATAATTTGCTAAATTCATAACATGATTTTATCAGTTTTAATTAATATTGGTGGCCTTAACTTTGTACAAAACTACTTTTTACACACTGCTGAAAATATAGATTATTCGCTCTCCGGCTGGCCACACATAGAGACACCTCCCGACGTATATTGTTATAGAGTAGAACTATAATATTCAATTTAAAAAATATAACCAAAACAAGACCAACTTTATAAATAATTTAACCTACATCATAACTGCATGCCATAGACTACATTAGCCTATATTCGCAAGGTACGCTTATAATTATATTTGATTAAATATATTGGGTGCTAAGATATCACAGTAATGTAGTGAATACTGTATATAGATGTATTTCATTCATTGACCTTTTGGATTTTATATAGGGGAGAGTGGCCTAAGTTGTGCATTTTGGAAGTTGTTCCACCCCTTGTTTCTAGAAAATCGTGGAAGAAATTGGAAATGTGACCACATATTTAAGAAGAGCCATCCATTTGACTCATCCTGTAAAGAAGGGAGACACAAGGAATAAGATATAAGCACATTTAAGCTCAAAAAACTGTGTGACGGCAGTTAGAATGGATCACGATGAGGTAATGCGTTTATGTTGTTTTAAATAATGACTATTTCAGATGAATAATGGTCATCTGATGATGCTGGTGAGGCAAAGTAAACTTTGTTTTAGTAGGCTACCGCTCATTCATTTAGGAGTAAACACTGCAGTCTAATTCGCTCCCGTGAAATTGTGTATATACGTTGCTTGGCAACACCCTCCCGCCCACCTATCACTCTCCCTTTTAGCTTTTCTTCATTGCATTTTCTTTTTTTTCTTTGATGGTTCAGCCCCGTTATCAGTCATTATGACGACAAATAACTGTCTCAAACAAGGCTCCCGCTCCCCTTCCCTCACCTGGAGGGATAAGCTTCTCAAATCGCGTTGCAGCGCCACACTGAAATCTGCGACCAATGCGGATATGTGACCATAAAGCATGCACGCGTGAACCGAAAATTGGACTGGGTGTACGACCAGACCAAAAGCAGTAATAAAAACTATATGAAAACGTCTTTCTTTGCACTGATGGTCTCGTTTGCTATTAAAGGTAATTTATGATTATGAGAGGAAACATGAGGCTGTTTAAAAGATATTTAAATGTTACTCAGAGCTGCTTTAAAAGCACACATGGCTAAGATTATTGTTATTTTACCTTGAAATGTATATTTACTGATTTGAACTGTTCATTGTTGTTTTGTAATTGGGTTTACACACCGGTCCGACTACCAACCGTCGCCCGAAAATGGAGTCTGCCGATAGAGGGCAGCTCCAGTCTTCCCGTCGCGGCCAAAAAAGTCCCAAGAACACACTGAGCCGACTACTGACTTTCCGTACGCTCTGCGCTTGTGCGGGACTTAATGCCTCCATAACAGTATGCAGCGCTAATCTGTATTGTGACCCAAAAAAATACGGAAGCCGGAAATGATGGGACAGCTCTCTAGCCCATGAACATAGATATAAATACGTATTTATATCTATGGACCATAAAGAGCACCATTTTTAGCAGAGAGTGTCGAGCATGGTGTTTGAGCAGTCAAGAAGGGTTGATGCATGTGAGTACTCGCTGAACGAAACAAACAAACAAACACATTAAAACAATGGCTAACTGTTGTTAGCTGTTTGTGCTACCCGCCTCACTTCCAGGCTTCACTGATTCGCTAGCCCTCCACCAATCAAATTGCTCCGACTGAAAGACTGCCCGACGACATCTACGCCCCCTCCAGACTCTCCGACCATATACGATGGCCGATTATCGGGCCGGTGTGTCCTGGCCTTTAGGGGGACACACAAGCCCCTTTTACACAGAGATTGCAGCATATTGACGGAACGAAAGAGCGGCAATTTGCTGGCTCTGCTTGGTTAGGTGTTATTTACACAGAACGAAGCAACGCCGGCCTGCTGGCGCATCAGTAGCCCCTTTTACACAGCGTTCCGGAATGAAAGAGGTGCTTGTAAGCAGTGTCAGGTGTGACGTAAACATTTAGCGCCGCGCCGGTCAGCTGCTTTACAACAACACTGGCCGGTGAATTGAGTGCAGGAGTGCTGGGGCTTGCACTGAGAGGGTCGTATTTTACTGACCCCGTGATGTGCCCGTTGATCTCGCTACGCGCTGAGTCCAACATCACTGGGACAGTTAACCAAACTGACAACATCACTCCGTCACCTGTGTGTGTGTGTGGGTGGGTGTCTGTGTGACAGGTTGGCTGTGAGCGAGTCTATGAGAGCAGTGCTCTGCCATTCAGACATACACATACACACAGTGTGTGAAGTTACGTTACTGTAGACAGAAATATAGTGTGGATATACGCTCAGATTTAGGATAATAATAGGGGCGGCGATCTCGCTACGCGCTGAGTCCAACGTCTCTGGGACAGTTAACCAAACTGACAAAATCACTCGACTCACTGCGTCAACTAACTGTCTGTGTGTTTGTGTGACAGGTTGGCTGTGAGCGAGTCTCTTCGGGGGCAGTGCTCTGCCATTCAGACATACACATACACACAGTGTGTGAAGTCACGTTAATGTAGACAGAAATATAGTGTGGATATACGCTCAGATTTAGGATAATAATAGTGGCGGCGATCCGGTCGCAGCCTAGCTTAGCCTAGCCTAGCTTTCCTACTTCATTGTACAACTTCTCCCTGGCAGAAATACACTCATAAACTCTGCAAAATGAAGCGTGGGGGTTTGGATTGAGCAGCAGACCATATGATCAGCTAGATTATACGCCGTTCGTTTTATTTGGTGATTTTTACTGGACATCAGGCCGCCGTGGTAATGTTAAACACACGTCCTTCAACTGCTAACATGGTCGCATGTTTAGAACGTAGGCTATGGAACGTCAAACGCCCCCCTGTTCCGCATCAACAAGCTGGCCGCATTTATACAGAGAGGCGGAACTGATTGTGTCGGCAATCTTACTACCCCCCGAGGTAGTAAAATTCCCGGAAAACAATCTCTCTCACCTTTCTTCCCCTGTTCCGCAACGGTCGCATTTATACAGCAGGGCGGAGGGCCGAAATTCCTGCATATTCCCGGCTTTCACTGGCTGTGTAAAAGGGTCTACAGAAGCCTCAAGCTCTCCCCCCACAGAACAAAGGTTTTTCACACCTCCACACACACACACACACACACTCGAAAGCTAATTTGCATCCAAAGACATGCACCCACAGACACACACACACACACACTCTGTGTGCTTAGAGTAAGTTTGATTTTAGATGTGTTGATTTCATTACTTTCTGTTATTACATGAATTTTCTATCAGATTTATAAACTCAATAATAATTGATTTATTAGTAGATGTTATAGAGAGTGATAATTTGACTAGGTTTGATTAATATTGATTTATTTAACTGATCACTACATTAATCATTTAAGTCAAACCATTGATAAAACGAGACAAACTTGCTATTATTTTTCCATTCTCAAGTGAATGGTGGCGTCCCTACATAACTTTAGTAAATTATTAATGTATTGTTATTTTCAGATTAATTTTAAATTGCAGAAGTAATCTGAATGAGCCCATAACCACTACAGTAATATGTGTTTGTTTTTCTGATGACTGAACTTTATTTTGTGGTGTTGCCATTGAGTGTCGCTGATTCCCCGAGTCGGGAAAACCTTGCCGGAGCTCTACGCATGGTCGAAAGTTGGCGTTGGAATACGCACATTTCTCCGCAAAGAATTTTACGCAATTCTAAAGAATCTACGCAAGGTTTTTGTGCGCCCCTGGAATGCCGTCATCAGGTCAAAACACTAATTTGTCCAATAATTTGGTTTATGAACAAATAATTGAAAAACAAATTACAGTTGCATCATCCCTCGTGTGTGCATGCTCATCTTAGCATTGAGCTCAAACGGTGCCTATGTAAAGCCGTATGCTTGATCTAGTTTTAGAACAAATTGCAGATCTTTTGAACAATGAATGTATCTTAATTAATGTTCTGATTTAAGGCTTTATGGATTTAATACACAAGACACACATAAGAATAAAACGATGATTAAAACAAGACTCCTGGCAGATACGACCCCAGTAACAAGATGTGATCAAAACTAGGCCTTGACATCACAACGTCTTTGTTTGAAGTAATATAAATGTAACATTCACGTCAAATCATCCAATACAATCAAATATCCAACAATGGAAAAATTACAAAAGCATGGCTAGTTTCCAGGGAAAATAGGCTGGGAAAAACTGGGTGAGAACGGCATGATTATAGCTTTGGATCCACATAAAATTAAATCTTTGACTATGGCTTAATTAATTCAGATAACAGAAAAAGACATACGTACTGTATGTTCCACCTTACAAATAGGACAGATGAGCTAAATCTGATTTTTTTTTGTGTTGGTGCGACCGGAAAACAGGACCAAAACAGGATTTCATGCATTTCAATTCAGACCCTTGGTTTGGAGTCTGTGATGGGCTGTCAGTGTGACCAAGCCACAGACCCCCAGGTTATTATTTGTAAAGTATATTTCCATGGTGATGGATGGATCAAAGGCTCAAGAGAGTTTCATATGGAAAGCTGTATTCTACCTGACCTTGAGAATCTCAGTCATTTATTTTCAGTATTACCAGAAGAAACATTAACATCTGTTGGTTCAGTGATCCTAGGATCATCATAAGAGCTTAATAATGCTGTCTGGAAATTTCTTTCATGAGATGTTTTCAATAGAGATAACATGACAGGATATACAGTAAAAGACTATGGTCAGATAGGACAAAGTGAAGCTCAAGTTAACATTGCACAATGTTTCCTGATGTTAGTTATTAGTTTAACACTCCTGTTGTGTTCTACTTGAATTTGAGCGACTCAAGCGTTTTTTTTTCTCGGAGAAATGCAGTTAATTAAATCATGTCATGTCCCAGATCACGACATGCATGTCTGAGCGCTTGTGCGCACGTGTGCACACACACACACCTGTGTATAGCTGAGCGTCCTGGTGAAGATAATCATGGCCCTGTTGTCCCCAGCTGAAAGGCTCACTGCTGGGTCTTCTGGTACTAATGCGGTGCCAAACTATAGGGTCCACATTTGGCCTAACTATTTCAGCATGCATTTCAATAGAAAAAAAATCCATTCCCCATTAAAAACCACTAGCAGGCTATGATGTAGGCCTACCTCCCTCGCAGGTGAAGCCCTTTGAGCTGCATTTCCTGTATGAAAAGTGTTAGACAAACCAAGATTATTATTATTAGACTTCCTGTAATGGCCTTAAAGAGTCCATGCCATGCTACAGAGAAGGAGTGCTCACACAAAGAAACAATGCAATGTTCCAAAAAGCACATGTTGGTAAAAAGGTCTGACACTAGAAAAGGTGAAAACACGGGTATTATTATTGATATTTAATCAGCTATAAACGGGGTGGTCATCTTTGCCCGGGAACGTAAATGTAGTTCAAATGAAACAAACACTCTAGATTATTAAACATACTGCTGTATTCAGTGATATTCTATCAGTTTATAGCGTGTACAGGCCAAGGTGTTCACAACAATGTCAATGAATTAATAACCTAATTCATTCAGATCATTAACCATTAACTAAGCTGTCATGCTGATATCACTCAAAGTGAGTGTTGCCCGTGGCAAATATGCCTTTGTAGACAACAATGTTGGGATGCTGGAATGATAGACAATACAGCTGCAGGTCATTTTCTAGTCTTCTAATTTGTTAAAGGGCAACCATGTCATTTGGAGAATTCTTCATATTGATCAATTTTTTTTATTCCAGATATCAAAAGGCTATGAAATCTGCACAGTTTAATAAGCCCAGTGTAATCCTTGAAACATTTCCAACTGATCAAGCCCTTTTCATGATGAATGGCTGCTATGGGTGAGAGATATATTTCTGCAATGCTAACACTTAAACTTGCACAGTATTTAAAAAGAATAGTGTTTAGAGCTTTAAGGTGACATAGTAATGCTGACAACCAGCAACTAGCAATTGATTTACCTTCCACTTTTCACAGGCTAATACATCTTACTTACTGTAGTGCCTTTTGCCAACTTAAACTAATTAGAACAATACATTAGGTTATTTAAGCTCATTACTTGAAATTAAAGACTCACCACTCTCACTGTTACTGAACAGAAAAATCACATTCTCCATCTTTTCAAATGTAACACATGTTGTAATACCTTTCAAATAGTTTCGTTATACCAATCCTTAAGCCCTATCTTATCATGTTCAATCATGTTTTTAATTTGGCAATTTAGCTATAGGGTGACAAATCAAATCATTTGGAAATTCTGTAGGTAATTAATTAACAAATGCTACATTTTAGCAGTCTTAGATTGCAAATATTTCCTATCATTGTCATTTTCTGTGTTCTAAAATGTCTTTAACCTAAGAGAGATTATCGTGTAACGACGTACATGCTTTAAAGAAAAAAAAATTGTATTTAATGCATCTAAAGAAACAAATATTATGTTAACTCTACACAGCTGTTGGATTGGAATGACCTTTTTGATGAAAGCAATGAAGCTCATGAAAAATGTTCTCTCCCAACCAGCAGACTCTGGCCGTGGCTCGAGTTATTCGTAGGTTGTAACCTTCACTCCTGAAAGAATCAGGTAAACCAAGGTCATGTGAGTCAGATCAGCTACAACAGTCAATGTCCCATTTGAAATGTTTTCTAAAAGCATATTTTGTTGCTCATTCCTCTACCACCATTTCACGACTGCTCATCACAGATAAGTGCGAGCCAACTGCACTGTGTTTCCAAAGAAGTCAGTAAGCGTGCCTAATCCTATTGCAAAAAGCTCAACTGGGGGGAAGCTGGCTGATATCCACTCCAGCCAGACCTAAAGCCTGGAGATGCTGGTGCTCCACTAGGGCCTGCAGCCCTGGACCAGAGAGACCAAGACTAGCTGAAAGGCAAGATGCAGATACTCTCACGGGCTATTCAGTATAGGTGCCACAATACAGAGCTTCACTGGAGGCATCAAGAGGCTAGCTGTAACAATATGGGTGGCCAGCAACTGGAGGCAAGTATGGGATCATGAAAGGCACAGGCAGGGGGAGAAGGAAATGCTAAACTGTACTTACGACTTAAGACAGCATTGATGGCTAGTGAGGAAGTTTGTAGGTATCCTTTCAGTGACCATTCTGCATTCTGTTCATACAGTATGTACTGCAGTTTAAGAAAATCACATCTCTACTTTCTAGATAAACATGAAGCAACTGTGTATCACTGAGTGAAAGCAGTGAACACAACATGTTCTAGATTCCAATAGCATCATATTTAAAATTTAGCCTGGCTCAAGGGATGACACTATACTATATAACTATTGGAGGGAATGTCATGAAATCTTATTTAGTCATTTGTTGTCTTTAGACAAATCTAGTTTGAGATCCATGGTGCCCAGGGGATGAATCCCACTTCCTTTGGGTCTAGACAACTATAGGATCGCTTTGTAATAACATATGTTGCTGACCTTCATGTCCCCAAAGACATGTATTGTGATGACTTTGAGGATTCCCTGACTTTTCATCTAGCGCCATCATCAGGTCAAAGCATTAATCACTACAGTTTACCATGCTAACATGCTAAATAAAAAGGCTTTTCATAAAAAACATGACTTGACTTTCAACTCCTTTTCTTGCAAGATTATGAATGTGTTGCATTAAACATTTAAATAAAGTATTTGTAGTTAAGTATTGTATAGACGACTTATAACTAGCTAAAGCGTAAAACAAATGTCCTGGCTTGACGTCCTCCTTACATGACCTCTTTTGTAAGTATTTTCTAACAAAATTATCTGACATTTATTTTTTAATTAAAATTAAATTAATTCGGGACTGAACTGTGGTATACTGAGGTGACATGGCACTGTACTACCTACTCATTAATAACCCTTTGTATCCCAGGCCCTTACAGTTAGTGATCGATTTTCCCTGCTCTCCAAATGCCTCCATAAATGTCCCTGCTTAGGAGCGTCACTGGGATAGTGCAGTAAATGACATCAATTGTGGAGATAAGAGTTTCCTGATTGGTTAAGATTATAACTGCAGGTATACACTTTATGTAGATTCATGCCCATTGGTGCATGTTCAATTTAAAGCAGGGAATGGGTTCACTGTAGTTTCTTCTTTACAGTAGGGATATCAGGAAAGCAATGGCCACTTTTAGACAACATAAAATAAGATTAACGCTACAAATATTTGCAGACCACCAACTGAAATGCTTCCTCTATTTATACTGACGGGAGGACAAAAAAGTTAAATTTCTGCCAAGTGCTCACCTCATAACACAAGGCATTGACTACATTTGCATGTTTCAAGGGGTGACAATTTAATTTGCATAAATTTAATGAGTCTTTCAGAGGAAAAATAAAAACTGTGGACACCTGCGGAAACAAGCTGACATTGTTCAAAATCCCCCCATCCCTCCATTACACACAATATCGGCTTTGGCTCACAGCCAAAGCATTGTTACACAGATAATCAGGAGGTTTGACATCTCTGTCATAAAAGGGTTGTTTTCTTTGGAGGCAAAATGTGCACAGGAGATGGAATTTCATCTCCTGCTAAATGGATGACATAGATAGTTAGGATGATACAGGTATGAGGACTTGTTTCCCTGTGAGGGGCTGGCAATCAACAGCTACAAAGGCTAGCGTGTTACTGCTGGCAACACAAAGTAGCCAGTAGCATTTTGATTAAAGCAGTTCAACTGTCAGGAACCAAATGGGCAAACTAATTACCAGTGTAAACTGATTGCCTGGATCAAGCTCTCCACAGCAGTGGTTCTCCCCAAGCTCTGGGTTATGATTGTAAAAATGGAAAAAGGTACATGCTCTGGGTATTTATACCAGTGACTGTAAATGAATGGGATTGAGTGTGTGGAAATGAAATAAATGTGCAGCCCTTATTGGGGAAGGCTCTGTGAATTCCAATGAGGGGCACAGTCCCTGTGGCAACGAAAGCCAGGATTTACATCCACCCTGTCAGTCAGGCTTCTAATATGGATCTATGGCTTGGTGCCACACACGGTATTCACCTTATTCTGGAACGTAACCATAGAGGATAGCGGAGCCGTTCCAAATGTGTACGGGCTTCCGGTTGTCGCGCAAAGTAGCGGTTGGTGCTTTGTAGCAGTGTATTGGGAGTGAAAGTAGCGTAATTTTGAAAGTGATCTAGAAGCGGTTTGTTGAAAAAGTGATTTAGTATAATTTTGAAGCAGTTTGATGAAAGTATTTAGTAGCAGTTTGATGTGAGTTTTTATGTAGGAAGTGTTTGAAGAGTCTAGTCTACTGTTTATTAGTTTAGCTAGCTATTATTTTGTTTGTTGTCTTGTCATGTCGAGCATCATATGTTCAAAGGCTGCCATAATAATTGGAAGAAAAGACGGGAGTTTCTACAGCAGGAATGAAAATACAGAAAATACATCGGTCTCAGCTTCGGTCCGAGTGTACCTGCGGATCCCCATACGATCTTCACCCACCTCCGACGGAAGATGAAGCACTGAGACTCTGGCTGAAGGCGTTAAACCTAAAGAAACCCCCAAAGCGCCCTTTTGTGTGCTCCTTCCACTTTGTGGATAAGAAGCCAAGTGGAGAGCATCCCTACCCGGAGAAGTGGCTTGGCTATGAAGTTCCATTGAGGACACCACGCCGGGTGCTACTCAGACAATCAGGTATGTCATTGTCAACATATCAAATACGATCTTCTGTTATAGCCTACTGGTTGGATAACAGTAGGCCTATGTTAACATTTTGTAACAATAATATAAAAATAAAAAAAAACTGATAAAGTGCTATCATTTAACATTTTATTAAGAAGAAATATATGCTATGCCTGTCAGTATTCTATTTTTTGTTTAACCATTATTTAACCAGTTGAAGTCTCATTGAGATTAAAAATGTCTTTTACAAGAGAGTCCTGGCCAAGACAGGCAGCAGCACAGCTAGTTACAATCATTTAAAAACAACAGATGACATATAGTCACAGTCAGAACATCATCAAACAAAGCATGTACAGACAGAATAGCCAGCTTAAACATTATTAAGAAAGGATTTATATATATATATATATATATTTTTTTTATTATTTTTTTATTATTATTCTTCCGGACAATTACACACAATACATAATTTTCTCATTGCATATTCATACATATTACTTTGTGTTATCGTCCGAAGGGAAGCAGGAAAAGCCAAAGGCTTATCGGGTCCTGCCCCCACTGCCATAAGATTCAGATACACAGCTACTACAGTTAGAACATTTTTTTTTTTTTTTTTAAGAAGAATCATTCAAAACACAGATAATTTTAGGTCTCTATTTTCCTCTCTGCCTGTGACAATGCAGATATGGCCTTGTCCATTTCTTCTCAAGTAGCCTAAACACATCTGCAAAAGTATTCAAAACAGTCAGTGTGTCTGCTGACCTCGGCTACAGTCCCAAAACATGCAATGTATTTACAAATTCTTCAGTCAGAGACAGTCTTCCATTTTTGAAACGGGTGTTCTGAACACAGTTGATAATTAACATTTATCTATCATTTGAATTTCAATAGTCACACATTCCATTAGGTTATCAATAGCAGAGCACATTGTATTTACGATTCCAAACCTTATATTTTGACACAAACCAGTTTAAATCCCTTTAGTTCAAAGTCCATGCTATTGCCTTCTTTAATCCAAAAAGTCCATGCTTTTGCCTTCTTTAATCCTCGTCCCTCCGGAATTGATCCAAATCCTCCTCCGTTTTGATTTGCACAATTTTGGCTTCTTCGGGTGTAGCTCCATTCATTTTGATGAAGATTCTTCCATCTCTCGTCCAAGTTTGTTGGACCTGTCCACATTTTTTTAACCCTCTCGCTTGATAGGCCAAATAAGCCTTTCTCTTGGTTAAATTTTCACTCATTCCAATTTGTTCACCTTTAAGCTTCTTGCCTTGACTGAGCAGGTTTATCTTATGCTTTCTACTCACAAATTTCAGAATGACAGCACGCTTTTTGGCGAATTTCCCCTTCGGGAGAAGAAAACAGGACTCCACGTTCTCTAGATCCAGATTAATGGCTTTGCTTCTCAGAAACATTGCCACTTGTTTTTCCACCGTTACATTCCTTGTATCGCCCTCTTTTTCTCCATTCCCGGCACCTGCATACGACCTTGGTTTAATATCCAAACCAGTCATTATCACATCTCTGTTTTTTGCTTGTTGTTCTTGTTCATCAATTTTTATCTCCAAGCTCTTTCAAGAGCTGATCTTTCCTCACATTGACGGCTTGAAGTTCCTTCAATTCGATCATCAGTGGCTTCAGACCAGCAGCAACTTTCTCTTTGATTTTTACATCAAAACGCCCAATCAATTCGTCAACAATCCCAGCCAGCTCAGCCTTCCGCAGTGCTCGCTCCGTCTCCCTCTCACTTTGTATTTCTCTCTTCAAATCTGCCAACATTCCTTTCTTCAAGTCTGCCAACTGTTTTTTCATTTCTTCCGCAAAAACTTTGTCTACTTCCATTCCCTTATCAGTGGTTTTTCCTTTTTTGGACATCTCCAGAGATTTTCAGAGATTTTTAATGCTGTGAATCTGAGTTCTCCGCTGCTCTCAGTAAATAGCTCTTCACCCTCAGCAAGCCGGAAGTGTTTTCCTAAAGGCCTATATAGGCCTGTATATAGGCGTATACCTATAATGACCACATACTCTTGTCAGTTAATTGTGGACATGTTATTAAAAAATTCTCATTCACAAAAGTATCCAGTGGAAACATTCTTTTATTTGTTTTCAGGTTACATATTATTGAAATACTTTTTTTCCATTTCACTAGATGAAAATGAAGTACCTCGTAGCACTGAGCATGAAGCCACGGAGCATGAAGCCATGGACCATAATGAGCCGAACCCCAGGAAAGATGTGATGACCCAGTGGGAGGACCGGTCACTTGGTGACCATCTCTATAGCTCAACTCTGCCCCTGATTCCTTTTCCCACCACTGCTGACAAGGGAACACAATGTGCTGCTGAACCCATCTACTCATCTCTGCTGAGGACTGAAGCGCTTGCCCTGCTCTACACAGGCTTGTCCCTGGGTGGTTTTCATTCTGTAGCAAAACACCTTCAAACCTTCTACAAAGGCTGCTTCCAGATCAACCAAACAGACCAGCTCCTCATGACTCTGATGAAGTTGAGGCTTAAGGCGAGACACGGCAGGCAAAAACATCGTTTTTTAAGCACTGGTCAATTTTGAGATTTGTGTCTATTTAGCTTCCATAACATGTCTTCTTTCATATTAGTATGGATAAAAGGTCCAAAATATACGTTTTAGGTGTTTATTTTACTAAACTTTGACTGCTTGCGTCTGTATTTTGCTCCTAAATTCGTCAAAAGTGAGCATTCTAACGTAACATAAAGCACCGCGACCGCTGTATGAATCATAATAACCATGGTGTTGTTGGAAAGCTCTGAATCTCAAGCACAACGTTATCTGATCCAAATATGGTCATTTCCTTTGTGTCAGTAACCAATCGTGAAAGTGTGAGGAGGGATTAAATGCTAGGAACGCGACCTCATTGGCTAATGCACATTTCTGACGATGTGATTCGCTAAAAGGCATCACGTGATGCTAGCCCCGGGTAGCTCGAAAATCACAAAATAAAATGGGAAAACGTCGAAAATATGCCAAACCAAGACAAAAAAAATACTTAATCAATTGGCTACGGGCATTACATGATCGCCATTTGAAGGGGAGAAGTGTTAAAGACATGTAAATCATGGCGATCACGTCGGAGAGACACAGACTGTCAGACGATCAGAGGGGAGATGGTGGGGAGAGAGAGCGTCTGTGCCGACTCCGGAGCAGGTTGACAGACAGTGGCTAATAATGAATTAACCACGTTTAAATTAGCATGTGGATGTAAATGTTACTATGCTATGGTTTATATATGTTAAACAGTGGTAGGCCTATATGGCATTGAGGGGTGCAGGGCCTAATTCAATAAATTACTCTAGCTATAATCAGTGATTATCAGCAGAATTCACGTTTTTATCTTTAACGGCCGTTTTCTCAAAATGAGCTTTTTCCAATACTCTGCGAAAGATATCTCAACTTCTAGACCACTGACATCAACCAAACTTTCTATGATCATTCATAGCACTATTTTAAAGGTTTTTACACAAGGATTTGTTAATATATTGTTAATTGTCTGATTTATGATACATTTTCCTCCTAAAAACATGCCGAAAATGCATTTCCTAGACATGTACATAGTCTTTTTTGATTTATTAAATGAAAAAAGGCTGTATCCAAAATCTGTTGTGTAAAAACTTTAGAAACTAATATGTGGTTAAAATAAAATAGAGATTTTAACTCTGGCTTTATCCAACATCTCAAAATTTTTCTCGAAAAATGACCCAAATTTACGCATAATTGGTTAAATATTGCCATATTTGCATATTTAATAAAATATTAAAGAAAAACATGTAATACAAAAAATAATTGTGTTAGTGTCAGTAATCAACTGGCAAAGTTTCATGATGATATCTATAAGTTAAAAAAAATCCCTATTCACCTGGGGTGTCTCGCCTTAATTTGTTCCAGGGCGACTTGGCTGAAAGATTTGGAGCCTCTCAGAGTGTAGTCAGTAGAGTGGTCAGCTACTGGATTGATCTGATGAAGGAAAATCTAAGAGACTACATCCCCTGGCTTCCAAGGGAAACCATTTGCGCTACGATGCCACAATGCTTCAAAGAGCACTATCCAGCCACCACGTGCATAACAGACTGCTCAGAGATCCCCCTCCAGAAGGCAAGGAATCTTGATTCCCGGGGAGAGTCATTCAGCCACTACTATGCACAGAATACAGTAAAGTTTATGGTGGCAATTGCACCCTGTGGCCTTATAATGTTTATCTCGCCAGCGTATGGAGGTCGGTGTAGCGACAAATTCATTACAAACAACTCAGGGTTCCTGGAATACCTTCGCCCAGGAGACGAAGTCATGGCCGACAGAGGCTTCACCATACAAGATCTGCTCGGTGAAAGGAAGGTGAAGCTAACCATACCGGCATTCACAAGAAGAGAGGCAGAATTATCTGATGAAGACACCACCAGCACAAGAAGAATTGCAAATGTTAGAGTCCATGTTGAGAGGATAATTTGCAGATTGAAGCACTTCAGGATCATCTCACAGGTTGTGCCAATTACATTTGCACCTAAAATGGACAAAGTACTGAGAATTTGTGCTGCCCTTTGCAACTTGCGGGGTGTCATGATTCATAATGATGCTGAGTAAGATTAAAAGAGATGAAAGTGAGATGTAAAAAATGTACAGTTAGATAGAATATGTTTACTTATTACTACAGTTAGATATAGAATATGTTTACTTATTACTACATACCCAGGGGGCAAAGTGATTTTATGGACATGGAGCGTTGTAAAAGGTTGTTCACCAAAAATGACATCTAGGACCTTCCATGATCACAACCTGGGTGGACAACCTTGTCAACAAGCTGCTGGAAAGCTACAGTGGGCCGACATAGCAAATCAGAACCACTGTTTAAGTGAATGGGGGTAAATGGGGATGGGCTAATGGGGAATTTTTTTAACTTATAGATATCATTATGAGACTTTGCCAGTTGATTACTGACATTAAAACAAACACTTTTTGTATTACAGTATTTTCCAAAATGTTTAAATAAATATGAAAAATCATCAATATCTTACTAATGATGCGAAAATTTGCATATCTGCAAAGCCCCAAAATCTAGATGTTGGAAGAAAACCAAGTCAATTTGTTTTTAAATTTTTAAAACAAAACAAGTGTCCAACTGCCTGAAGCCTTTCCTAATCACAGTTAAAATTTGATCAATAACCCATTGAAAATACATTTTTTACACAGTTATATTTCATGTGCTATGGACCAAAAGTGTCCTTTTGGAGTCTCCAGCTGCTATTTTAGGAAACGGCTAGACATTCCCTTGGAAAAAACAGTGTAAAAAATTCATTTTCTATGGGTTATTGATCTATTCAAACCTTTTGGGAAATACTGTAATACAAAAAGTTGTTGTTTTAATGTCAGTAATCAACTTGCAATGTTTCATAATGATATATATAAGTTTAAAAAATTCCCTATTAGCCCACCCCCCATTCGCTTAAACAGTGGTTCTGATTTGCTCTATGTCGGCCCACTGTAGCTTTCCAGCAGCTTGTTGACAAGGATGTCCACCCAGGTTGGGATCCTGGAAGGTCCTGGATATCATTTCTGGTGAACAACCTTTTACAACGCTCCATGTCTGTTTTTCAAAAAAAAAAATGCAGGACTCCGTTCAGGGTCTCCAAGAAGGCCGAATACTCCGAACTGCTGTTTGGTGCATACACACAAACAACAGTCAGAGTCTTCCCCCCCACAACCCGGAGGCGTAGGGAGGCGACCCTCTCGTCCACCGGGGTAAACTCCAACGTAGTAGCGCCCAGCCGGGGGCTCGTGAGTATCCCCACACCGGCCCGGCGCCTCACACCTTGGACAACTCCAGAGAAGAATAGAGTCCAACCCCTGTCCAGAAGTACGGTTCCAGAGCCAAGACTGTGCGTGGAGGTAAGCCCCACCAGATCTAATTGGTAGCGCTCCACCTCCCGCACCAGTTCCGGCTCCTTCCCCCACAGCGAGGTGACGTTCCACGTCCCCAAAACCAGCCTCTGCCGCCCGGGTCTGGTCCATCGTGGTCCCCGCCCTTCACTGCCACCCTTTAGGCAGCGCACCCGACCCCAGCGGTTCCTCTGACGAGTGGTGGGCCCATCAGTTGTAGAGGGAGTTTGTGCCACGTAGCTTCTTCGGGCTGTGCCCGGCGGCCCCGTGGCAGACCCGGCCACCAGACGCTCGCAGGCGGGCCCCCTTTCTGGGCCTGGCTCCAGACGGGGGCCCCGGGCTTCCTCCGGGCAGGGTCACACTTCCTCTATCTCGTTTTTTCATGAGGTCTTTTTGAACAGTCTTTTTTACAACAGATTAATGTACAGTTAGATATAGAATATATTTACTTATTACTACAACAGATTCATGTACAGTTAGATATAGAATATGTTTACTTATTACTACAGTTAGATATAGAATATGTTTACTTATTACTACAGTTAGATATAGAATATGTTTACTTATTACTACAACAGATTCATGTACAGTTAGATATAGAATATGTTTACTTATTACTACAACAGATTAATGTACAGTTTGATATAAATGTTGGCTTATTAACAATAAAAATGAATGTTGGCTTATTACTACTATAGATGAATGTTGGCTTATTACTACTATAGATGAATATACAGCTAGATATAAATGTTTACCACTTAAAGCAAACAGTTAGATGTTATGAGTTACTGACAAAGCTGCTTGTACCTAGCCTGGTGCTACCAGACCATCGTACTTCATTTCATTTGTACAGAAGGTCTGGCAGTGCTGTAATTGGCAAACGTTCACTCATGGAGGCGGGTGTCTGTTAAAGTTTAAAACTATTGGATCTGCCCAGTGCCACTCTGGATTAGCCAACCAATCGCATAACGTTTGGTCGTCACGTGTGTCATGAGCCGGCTTCTGGCAACTGAAACTGGAGCGCGACTTCGACGTCATCGTTCTCAGCCACTCGCTCTGTTCGCTGATTGGACCGGCTGTCGAATCTCCGGCAAAACTGGGAAATGGGCTGTACACCCAGACTGACAACTGAAGGGAAAATAAAATTTGGCCGGAAGTAGGCGGGCGGGCGGAGCCAGGCTAGCTTGTACCTATCGCTTATCAACAATCTGTCCACTTGAAATTCCTCTGCAATATATGGCCGCATGTATCTGAAATAGAAAGCCTTAAGCCATTGCACAACTTCTGCACAGAAATCTCCATCATATTCTACACTCAAGGACTTGCTGGGATGGGGTCCAGATGAGCAGCTTCGATGCCGTCAGCCCTGTGCAGAACATTCCAAGCTGCATCTGCATGTAGTAGCCTCGTGGCCCATGTGGTCGGCGTTTATAAGCCCCGTCAACCATCTTCACATCAGAGGTCTTGCTGCTGAAGAGATCTTCCAGAGATTTGAAGTATTTCCCCAAGACTGGACACTTAATCTCCAACAGTTCCTCTGTGTTCAACACTCCGTCAGGGCTTGCTGACAGCCATGGCTCTTCAGAACTAACCACTGTGCCTCTGTGACTAACAGAGTAGCCACAGCCTTCGAGCCACGTGGAAGCAACCAGCTCACTCTCCTTCCCATAACGTGTAGCTGCATTCCCATGGAACCTCGGATACAGGTGCTCTTGCAGGAACTTCTCCGGACTGGCTCTGAGTGGAACCCTCTTTGCAGAGCTAGCGGTGATGCGTATTTTACGAGCGTCATGCCACAGGTGTGAGGCACTTTGATCTCTGGTTATGCTATCGAGTGTTGAACATTTGCTCAGGTCAAGTGCAATGAAAGTAGTGTAAAAAGACAGACACTTTAGACATGTGGTTGGTACAGCATGCTCTCCATGTTGAAGAGAATCTGGCTGGGATAGCTCTGAGTTAAGCTGAGCATTCAAACATTTGTGCAATAGTGATCCTACAGGGAACTTCAGGTGGCTCTGGCCTTCCCTCAACTTCTCATGGGAAGGAAATGCAGGGGTGGGCGGCAGAGGTGGACATTGTGCCCTTACCTCTGGGTGCTGAAGTTGGTCAGTGGCCATGTGGTGTAAAAAATGTATTTCTGCCAGCCGCTTGGGGGCAAGATTCCTCTGCGTTCCAGCATTCCAGTTACGTTGCTCATCTGTGCATGATATACCCGTGAGCCTCTGGGACACAGCATTCTGGACCTGAGACAAAGGCAGTAACAGTTTGAATAAAACAAAGACATTTTTCAAGCAGCATTCAAGTGGTTGGATCAATATACAGCAATTCTAAATATTTCAGATAAAAAAACACAGACATCTAAATATTCAAATGATAAACTTACTTTCGATCCATGAGATATAATTAGACTTATTCTTACTGTGACATCTCCAGCCATTTTTTCTTAATAGCTGAAATGTTAACACCAATCTGTGCAACTGATTTGGCTACTATCAAATAAACAGAAACAACTCAAGGATATAGGGAGTTTTTATGTAAAAATGATTTGATATTACTTACGTACCTTGACTCCATACATTGTACTTACCTTCTTCCTCCTCTGCCAATATGAGATTTGACTTTTCAATACTAACAATCTTGGCCGCATGAAGTAGGACATCCGGGTACTTCTAACCATCCTAAATCTGGCCACAAGAATCGGGACATCCTAAATCTTTTTTCTACATACTATATAGTAGAAAGTATGCAATTCGGAACGCAACCCTGGTGTTGTCAGGTCAATTGTTAAAAAGGGCTTGTTTGAAACATAGAAAGTTTGAACGCAACGTAAAATACAGCTACTATTTTTTTTTTACTTTATTAACCACATAGGCCTACGTAGGCTATACAAAGATAATCAGCTAATGTGACTTGAGTTTACAGTTTCAAACAGAGCACTATTCCCGTGTATGCTTGACAATCATTGCATGTACAATAAATAAAACATTATACTTTATTACCTTCCACAAAATTGAAGCTGCGTGGCTGCATGACTTCCCCAGGCCAGCGACGCAGGAGCACCCTGCTGTCTCCACTGCTCCCAGGCTTGTCACCAGTACCCAGTGCACTGGACTGCTGGACTGACTGGGCTGAACATCAGCCTTCAGAAATACCAGATCCTCATTGACTTGGTGTAGTAAAATATGGCCCACTTTACCACTGTGGAGGTATTGGTAGGCTTCAGTGCTCTTGTAATGTTTCATGATACTTCCATCAACTCCAAGGGACAGCACAAAATAATTAAAAATATCCCCATAACTGATCTCTGGCCACTTTCACAATTCATCCTCCCAGCCGTTGCCGATCCTCGAAGGGTGCAATATTTTAACACCGTCTGATCGCACTAGCGTAGAACTAGTATGCTCCCACGCTGTAACTGGGCTAGCCATGTCAGCTAGGTAAACAATATTTAACTATTTTGAGTGTAGATACATCTTTTAAACGATTTGTTATTCCCTAAACTTCAAATTTGCGTCTTTGTTTTTCGCTGTTTGTACTTCTTGTTTTCCGCTGTGGTTGAACCGGAAGAACCTACACATTCTCACTCGAGCCGGAAGTGTAAAAAGGGGCGGGGCTACATAAGGTGAATAGCACAGACCTTTTGTATTCATATCGGCAGATGTAAGATGAAAGTCTACGCAATCACTTCAAAGATGGCATTTGGGGAGAATTGTAGCTATACCTATAATGTCATGGTCATTTACATTTTCATCAGCTCCTCTTCAGTGTGTGCAGCTATAGCATATTGCTCTCTCCTGAGTCATTTATTAAATTCTGATAGAACAATGGTGACACATAAGCTCTCCTTTGTCAGGCCCCAGCTTAATGAATTAATTAGCCATCCATGCCGCAGTGCCAGGAGGTTGTTGATTGTATCGTCCTAAGCCGTCATCCTGTGTAAATTGACTAAGATTGAGATCTAACAAGGCTTTGACCTGGATCCCTTCCTAACAACCTGATGTGTGAAACATTGATGAGAGGATTTAGCTGTAGGAGACTAGAGGACATGTTATCTCTGGCCATGCAATCAGCTCCATTAGCTCAGAGGAGAGAAGGCAGCAGTGGTCGGACACTCACTTATGTTTTAAACTGTCATTCAATCGCAGTATGCCAGCAAGAATATTAAGGAGGCGTCTTGTGACCTGCTCATTCTTTTAATGAAAACACAAGCACAAAAGAAATGCATAGGGGCAATTCGTTCCACACCCTCCGCAGAAATAGTGACATTGGTAGTCACATCAAAGTGTTTCATGAATGCATTGCTATCTCCACGGGCCAACTACTGCTGTAAGGCACAGTGACTCCCGAGCGAGCGGGCCCAGAGGGCCTCAAAAGGGAGTGTAGAAGTCTGTTCACTCTCATTTCACATGCTCTCGGACAGAATAACAAGCACAGCAGCTCCCTTCACATGCCGTTGCACAGTCAGATGAATAAATGTGTTCTCGACATCATACAACATGAAACATTATGTCTGAATCCAGGGCTTGATTGATTACTTGAAAATTGCTTACAGCAGGATACTACAGTGATATGGCTAGGAGATATAAACATGCTGGTCTTTAGCAGGTATAATGTTGATGTTGTTTACCATGCTAACAGTACATGCTAACTGCTATAAACAAGTACAGTAGAGGCTGATGGGAATGTCAATAAATCAAATGGAAGTGTTTGAACAAATAATGGTGCTGAATGAAAATTCAGGAAGTCAATTAAGGACTAATAGGATCACCTCATGTTGGTACAGGAATTCACTAGTCAAAGTATTACCAAAAGTGAAAGTTGTTCTAAAATAAACTGCACCACAGCTGCCACCGTAATGTTCAGACTTCAGAATTTGTATCAGCCCTGATCATAACAATGAGGGGCTTTGTTTAAACAATGTCCATACGATGGTGGCGAATGGCAATTGTAACTTTTTCGGCGGTAGTCAGAAACTAACGGGGGAGGCGGCTCACCCGACATTTTCTCTAGTCGCGCTGTCAGTTTGCCGACACGGCACTGTTTATCCAGGCTCCAGAATTGCAATCAGATCACGGAAGCCTTTCCCCTCATCAACGTTAACGTGCAGGATATCCCTGTTATAATTTTTGCTGTCAAACCAGTTTTTCTGCGCGGCGGCTCACACCGGCGAGGTGGCACTGCCGTTACCACCTGTCACATAGTTTCACCGGGTGATCTGCTTTGCTCGCCCAAGGCTTTTGTTTTTCTAAGACGATTAAACATCAGTTTTGGACAAGCGTTTTAACTTTATGCTGCATAAAGCTGCACTGCACCGTTTTTCATCCAGCTTCCACACTGGACTCCCATTTTCATGCACGCACCTTACAGAACTGCTCCTGCAGCGCGCTCACGAACAGACGTGGACTCGCATATACGGTTACGTCTCTCTTTACTGCCATTTGCTTGTTTACATGCGCTCAACTCTTTAAAAAAATATTTCCGTATTGTCATTTAGTTCGTCTATTTTTTAAAACTGTTTCGCCCGAAACAGACAATTACTTATTTTGACAATAGAAAAATTAAAATTTGATGCTAACGTAAGAGCTGCATGAAACTAGGCAAAGAGCCGCATGCAGCTTGCTAGCTGCGGGTTGGCCAGGCCTGCATTACACAGTAGTAATAAAACACTGAAATAATGATATAGTAAAAATGTAGAATTAAAAATGGTTCATTCTTCGAAGTTTCTGTTCTACACTCAACAAAAATATAAACGCAACACTTTTGTTTTTGCTCCCATTTTTCATGAGATGGACTTAAAGATCTAAAATTCATTCCAGATACACAATTGTACCATTTCTCTCAAACATTGTTCACAAATCTGTCTAAATGTGTGATAGTGAGCACTTCTGCTTTGCTGAGATAATCCATCCCACCTCACAGGTGTGCCACATCAAGATGCTGATCTGACATCATGATTAGTGCACAGGTGTGCCTTAGACTGTCCACAATAAATGGCCACTCTGAAATGTGCATTTGTTTGCTTTATTGGGGGTCTGGGGACTCAGAACCAATCAGTATCTGGTGTGACCACCATTTGCCTCATGCAGTGCAACACATCTTCTTCGCATAGAGTTTATCAGATTGTCAATTGTGGCCTATGGAATATTGGTCCACTCCTCTTCAATGGCTGTGCGAAGTTGCTGGAGACGGCTTATGGTGGAGAAATGAACATTCAATGCACGAGCAACAGATCTTGTTGACATTCCTGCTGTCAGCATGCCAATTGCATGCTCCCTCAATGCTTGTGGCATCTGTGGCATTTTGCTGTGAGACAAAACTGCACATTTCAGGGTGGCCTTTTATTGTGGACAGTCTAAGGCACACCTGTGCACTAATCATGATGTCAGATCAGCATCTTGATGTGGCACACCTGTGAGGTGGGATGGATTATCTCAGCAAAGCAGAAGTGCTCACTATCACACATTTAGACAGATTTGTGAACAATGTTTGAGAGAAATTGTACAATTGTGTATCTGGAATGAATTTTAGATCTTTAAGTCCATCTCATGAAAAATGGGAGCAAAAACAAAAGTGTTGCGTTTATATTTTTGTTGAGTGTATATTGTTGAAAGAATATTCCAGAGAGGCTTTATCAAGGCTAGACTGGGCCTTTCTTTAGTATGCCACCCTGAGATAAGTATCTCTGGATTACTGTATGCACACAAGACATAACGGGCCAGCGCTCTGTGAGAAGCTGTCATTGAAGTTGCTCAGCAGGCTTCATTGTCTGATTTTAATCATGCGCTCCCCCCATTCATTACAGGGGGTACACCTGAATGATGAATACTCAGGGAAATACTAATGACGGTTTCTACTGTTGTTATTTAATGGGCCTGCCTGCCTCAATGAATGTGCTCATACTGTATTATTTTAGTCAGTGTGTGATTAGCCTCCTATAGGCCCTGGTTTCTAGGTGAGCTGAAGAATCCCCTGTGCTTCCCACAGAGAAACATCAAACTGAACTGGGCCTGATTAAACAGCCTGCTTGAAACTTCACAAAATAACTTTAACAATTTAACCTCTGAGATAGCTCCACTGGTGATTAATTATTTTCCCCTTTACACCATTGTAATTGTTCACACCGGGGGGGAAGTTAACGTTCCACAGGCCACAAACCCAAGACCCTGTTCCACTCAAAGTGATTACCATGTCTCAAGGAAAATGGGGCAATTATGTTTAATTGCCACTTCCCAGCACTCTGTCTGTGTATGTTTTCTTCTTACAGTATCATGCACGTGGGTTGCTATCAGTTGTGTGGGATTAAACAATTTCAAACATGTCATAACAATTTTTCAATTATGCAACTTTGACTGGAACTTCTGTCAATCCTCATGAACTCACGGTGTAATACAGTGGGAGACCAAAAGGTTCACTTTTGAAGCAGATCTTTGTTTTTTTCCTGTTTTGGGCTGTTTAAACAAACTCATGACACCTCCACATGCTGGAAAAATGCTGGAAACCATTTTAACCCGAAAGACGTGAGTAAAGCACACCAAAGTAAAAAAGAATGAACTGTCCCCTACCCTCCCCATTTCCTCTTTCCCAATTAAAGGAGAATAAATAAAAAAACAATTTTAGTGAAACTGCTGGGCAAAGGCCTACACACAAGCCTAGAAAATGACTAAACCTAGAAACTAAACTTCAGTTCCACACCACCCTCACATAGTGTGATGAGTATTACATCGCTCTGATAACAACAATTCACAATTATATTATTCAGACACTAACAGCTTATACAGGCATAAGTTAAAAGTAAAGTGCTAGTGGGAAACACCAGAGTTTACCAGCACAGACAGTGGGTGACTTAGGACCCATGTGGGTTAGTTTTAAGCAGCAAAAAAATCAGTGTGAGTCATATTGACAGCGTCCCAGGAGTTGGACCATAACTCTATTCAAAATATAAGTCCAACTCAAAACGTAAAACAATAACAAAATGACAGTATAGCATCCAGTTGTATACTTAACCAGTTCTATGGTCCATAACGATGTAAAAAAGATGATTGTTTTTTTGCTGATACAGTTTGGTTAGAGATGAGACTGCTTCCCGGGCGCTGTTCATCACCAGTCAGGTAAGCCGTGGCTCCGGCTGCAGTGGTTTGGATATGAGCGCTGACGTAGCTGCATTAATCCTGTTGTGAGCCGAATATTTTAGTGACACCTCAGTGTGTGAAGAGGAAGAGCTTGTTCTGTGTAGACAGCTCATACCAACTTTTTTCCAGCTCGGTGAGGCACGTCCCATGCTCGTCTGGAGTCTCCTCCAGGCTGGTTATGCAGAAAGACTTTGAGGCCAAACTAGTTTTCAGCCCAACGAGGGATTACTTTAGGTTGTCAAACCGTATGTTCATAGAGTTTTCCATTGGTCTAATGGCCTGTATGATAGCAGACGGGGAGTCGTCCTCCATCAGTGTTGTAGAGAGGTCATCACTGGCGCTAGCCGAGCCTGATAACGCTAACAAGCTTGTTCGACAAAAAGTCACCTTCACTCCCTGAAAGATTGTCCAGCGTCTTTGAAGTTTTAGTAACGAGTTACCGGCATCGGACCTTTTTTTTTTAGTAACGAGTAATCTAACGCGTTACTATCTCCAAACCAGTAATCAGATTAAAATTACTCATCAAAGTCACTGTGCGTTACTTTTTCTGTCATTTCCCCCCGCCCCCCATGAAATGTAGCATCTGCTATGGGGATATTTAGAATTCGGGTAAGGTGACGTTGAAGAGATAGAAGTGTTTAAAACTTGGAAACTTATAGTCACGTGGCGGCCGGTGGCCGCACACACCCAGTCTATCAACACATGAGACATCGCAGAGAAAAGTCGAATGAATGCATGAGAGTGAAGGGCCAAGCACGTTAAGTTTAAAGACTCTGCTACTGTCTTTGCACTTTGGAGGAATGCATTTATTTTCATGGGGGGAAAAAGTTTTTTTTTAAACCATAATTTTTATTATTTTGAAAACAGTATGCCTATAGGCTACTAGCCTAGAAGCTTTATTTTATATATTTTCAATGATTCTTAATATGTGCATGTTTTAAATTGAGATATATGGGTTTCAAAACCTGTAACGTTTAAAGTAACTTGTAATCTAATTGAGTTACTTTTAACATCAAGTAATCAGTAAAGGAACTAAGTTACTATTTTAAGGAGTAACTACTAATCAGTAATCAGATTATTTTTTTAAAGTAACTGTGGCAACACTGGTCCTCACCATCCTTGAGAGCTTAATGTTTCATTTGGCACTGTCAAAAGGCTTAAAAAAGAGTGTTTTTTATTTTTAGTGAAAGCTAAAAGTGATGGAGGAGCTGAGTAAAAACACAACCTACTCTAGTGCTTCTCAAATGGTGGGGCGCACCCCCTTTTCTTTGCTAGCAAGCGTGGTGTGTGCTTGTGTATGGTCATATCCGCGCGAAATGCCGCGATTTGCAGTAAATAAACGTCCACATGTGTCTCCAAGTGTCTCTGTAGGCTATTTAAAAAGAAATCAAGCAAGTAGACTAATAATAACATTAATGAATTATTGGTTATCACATCACAGAAGGCCTATTGGCCTATAATAATAAAAAACACCACCTTAACTATGTTTACAGTTTTAAAATGTTTTGAATGAAATGCAAACCTCGGTGAATAATTTGCTCTTGTTTCTCTGTCCTGAGATTCACACAGACTGAGCAGTCTTGTTCAAATGTTACAAATTGAGCTAATAAACTGAACTTTGAATTTGTTTGCTGCAGAAGTTATCACAGCTAATTTTTGTTATCTAATTTGATACAGTGGTTTTGTACAGATAAATAAATAAATATTGGCAGGTTCTGAATAGTATTTCAATATAGGGGGGGCGCGAAAAAATTTCTGTCCCCTAGGAGGCGGTATGACAGAAAATAATTGAGAACCACTGACCTACTCCATGGTCTGCTCACTAGCGCCTACCTGACTGGGCTGTTTAGGCAGATCAAAATGGAGCAGTTTTATGAGAGATGGGCACAAGCGGGGCAGCATGCTAGCCCTGGCTTCATGCCATCCTACGTTGTGATCAACAGCGTACAGCAGGGGTGGCCAACCAGTCAGAGACTAAGAGCCACATTTTTTACTGTGTTACTGCAAAGAGCAACACACACACACACACACACACACCTCTGCTAAGCCAGATTTACTGTAAATGTCACACAACCAACATGATAATGACAGAATGGACAGTACTAAGACCACAGGTCAGTCATTTTCAACAATGAACATCGTGTGCACTGCCTCACACACAAACTCTCAGTTCAACCAAGTCCACAAACAAAAATATAACAATTTACAATAGCGTTTTTCTCTTACTATGCATGTTGCTTAGTGGGATTTATACTTTTAGCATGGAGTGAGCTGAAGTGGCGCTGAAGATTTGAAGCCTTGAATTGCGCTAATGACGCCTGGCATATAAGGCAGAATGGCTTGCCATTACGTTTAACAAAAAAATATAAACAAACATTTGCGAACGTTATGTTGCAACCTCAATAAAACGTTAGCGAACATGCATAACAAATAAAATAAAAATAAATAAATAACACAAAATTGGATACGAACATAAGAGCAACATGAAACTAGGCACATGCGGCTCAGAGCTGCAGGTTGGCCAGGCCTGGCATACAGTAGTTGGGGCAGCTAGCACACAGAACACAGGGCTTCTTATGACAAGCAAAATGTGGTGGTCAAACTGAAGCAAATGTGACATTGTGCCGCAAGCAACCAAAGGATTTCCTTCTGAAGAGTTGGTTTCATAAAGAAACTGACATTTTTAGCAGCTTTACTATATTAGCAACAGGTGAGTGAGAATGAGCCGCAGATTACAGAGGCACTATTTTCATGTGGATGAGTGGCAGGTTACTGGAGTGAGGTAGATGAAGGCCTTCCAGCTGGATGCTGTTACATGTGAAAGGACTGTTAACATAGCGTGAATTCACACACTTATAACTTGCAAATAAACATTGCAATGCGGAGGAGACATTGCATTTGTCTGCTATGTATAGTCCAGATAAATGTACATGTAGATTGGTATTGTATATCATATTATTACTGCTGAACTCAACACACAACAACTCAATACAATTATGATTTCAGTTTAAGACCCAGACGGAGCTGTCTGCTTTTTACAGAAACACTCGTTTTTGTCCCTGCTGGCTGCATCAATATGTGTTTATCAATTGTGTGTATTTTTAAAATTTGGAATTTCTGTTGCCATAACAGAAAAGCAAGATAGAAACACTGTTTGGGAGGATCAATATGTAGTTATTTATTGAGTTTCCCAATGTGAAACATGCTGTATATAATTATGTTGGTCTGTTACGAGTGAGAGTATAGAGTAAAAAAAAGCTTACTAAATTTTTATTCTTTTAATTATCAGTAGTTTATCAGTATTTGATCTTGTTTCTGTATTGTTTAGTTTTTTTGTTGTTTTTAAAAAGCCTCCTGTGAACAGGTGTTGAAAACTAGCATTTATGCTAATACACTGAAAACAATGCATCTGGTTCGTCCAATGACATTGTCATGTCCATGTCAAATAAAATCTACGAAAAAGAGCTCACTTCACAGCTGGGGACGCAGCCGGCCTGAGAACAGCGAGGGCCAACCTGTCACGTGGCATCAGGAAAGCCAAATGCAGCTACACTTCAAAAATAACCAGACGCTTCAAAGACAGCAGAGACGCGCGGAGCTTGTGGCGTGGTATCCATACCATCACGGATTATAAACCCTCGACAGCAACACCTCTCTGCTGAACGACCTCAACAGCTTCTTTGCCAGGTTTGAAGCACACAACAGCACGCCCCCACAGAAGACCACCCCTCCTCTCCTCCCCACGACCAGACCTTGTGAAGCGTAAAGAGAACCCTCTCCAAGATCAACATCCGCAAAGGCTGCAGGTCCAGACAACATCCCTGGTCGTTTGTGAAGGACTGTGCAGAGGAGCTGGAAGATGTCTTCACAGACATTTTCAACGCTTCTCTGTGTCAGTCTGTTGTTCCGTCGTGGTTCAAAGCCACCACCATAACACCTCTTCAGCAGCAACCACATTGTGAAGTTTGCGGAAAACACAACATTGGTTGGTGTCATCTCCAACAACGATGAGACACACTACAGGAAGGAGGTCAGCCAACTGGCCACGTGGTGCAGAGACAACAACCTCTTCCTGAACATCGACAAGACCAAGGAGGTTGTTTTCGACTTGCAGAGAGGCTCCACTCCTAAACCCCCACTGACCATCGATGGTGCTGCTGTGGAGAAAGTGAGCAGCACCAAGTTCCTGGGGGTTCACATCAGTGAGGATCTCTCCTGGACAACCAACACCACTTCACTGGCCAAGAAGTCCCAGCAGCCCCTCTACTTCCTCCGTAAGCTGAAGAGAGCACAAGCACCCCCATCCATCATGTGCTCATCTACAGGGGCACCATGGAGAGCATCCTGACCAGCTGCATCACTGTGTGGTATTGGAGTTCCTCACTGCCAACCGCAAGACCCTGCAGCGCACAGTGAAGGCTGCTGGGCGGATTATCAGTGTCCTACTCCCCTCCCATCTGGACCTCTACGCTCCCCGCCTCAGCATTGTGGGTGACACCAGCCACCCTTCACACAGCTTCTTCAACCTCCTGTCATCGGGGAGACTGTATCGCAGCCTGTGGGCCGGCTCCACCAGACTGGGTAACAGCTTTATTCACCAAGCTGTCAGGAAGCTTTACTCTCTACCTTCCCTCTCCTCTGCTCCCATGAACATTTGACTTTGAACCCCCCTCCCATTGCCCCCAAGAACTCTGGACTACACTGGAAAAAGTTTTTCAAGCCGTACTTCATCTGATTATTATTTTGTAATTCGATTCAAATAACCATTTTTTGTTTTACTTTTAAAATAATTTGTTTTTATTTCGAAATACTGTTCAATATAGATATTTTTAATTAAGAGCTCAATTAATAAATATCCATTTGGACAAATGTAAAATTATAAGGTTGTGTATTCAGATGATTAATAATTAGTCAATCAATCCAAATAAACATTATTTGTTTTCTTTTTAAAATACTGTTAAGTATAAATATATTTGATTAGGAACTCAATTAAGAAATACTTGTTTCGACAAAGGTACAATTTCAAAGTTGCGTACAAGCCTGCGCATGCGCATTAAACACAAAGACGCTTGACTACTGGACCAAACCGGATTTCAGCAAGATTTCAGCCATCAAGCCCAAGACCACGGACATATCAATACCTGAGGCAATCAAGTTCCATCAGATACATTCTAGTAAGTTAAATCAACAATAATGCTGCTGTGTTTAGTAAACTGTTAATTGTATACAATATATTGTCTCTATACTGACTTTCTCTTGTAGATAAGTGTAGTTTGAAACATTACACTAGGTGTTCGCTAGCTACGTTTGCACGAGGTACCACGGTTGGAGTTAATAAGCCTCAATGTCTACTGTTAATAGAATTATTTCATCAAACAACCAAAGTGTTTGTAATAAAAGAATTTGAGTCAAGGCAGGCTTCAGAGCAGGTGAAATTTACTTGCGGACAGCAGCAAGGGAATCAACAATGTATCTGGTTTGGTACATTGCTGAATACCAATAAATGAACAGTGTACATGGGATTATATGCAAGTGAAAGTGTGTTCAGGACATTTGAGTTTCGCTGACGAAAGCAGAAAGATTTTTAATTAGGCAGATAACAGACTATGGGAAATTTGGGGAGTCATTTTTACTCCCCCATCAACTCTCAATCACTGTGCACATGAATGTGTCATACCTCTGTATGTGCCAAACTCTCATTAGGCAGTTTTCTTCTTCAAGGCTAAACAACAGTTGTAGTAAAAACACTTTGGAGTTCTTTAAGTTTACTGGGACAAAGTTCAACAGGCAGAAAGCATATATTGAGCATTAAAATATTATACAATCATAATGCAAATTAAATTTCATTAACATCTACCCTGTTCCAAAAATAACCACAAGTTAGTATGAATACATTTGACACATGGCTTATTTTACATGGGTAATTAACTTCAGATTCACTGTAATAATACAAAGACCATAGAAGCTAACTTATATCAAATACTATGTGAAGGAGCTAGCTAAAGAGCTAGCTTAGCAGAGCTAAGGGTAACTTTAGCTAATGCAGTTGTCGAGTACTTTATGGACGTATTGCTGCATGGGCGCCAGTGAGTGATGTCGGTTGCTTTTCAAATTAGTTGAGTACTGGAGTGATGAGTCGTTAGGGGTGTTCGTTTATGTTCCAAATTAAGTATCGTTGCGAAATACAGTTTATGTTGTGTTTTTATTTGGCTTTTGTAAATCCCATTGAAACGGACGGCTTCGGGGGGGGGGGGGGGGGGGGGGGGAGGGGGGATGGGCACGTAATGTGTTTCTATATGCCGCCGCCGGTGTTGCACCGAAAGCTGTGACCTGTCAGAATGTGTGACCCTAGAGGGCGCTGTTCTTATTTCTTAACTTATTTCAATAGACTGTAGGCATATAACAACCCAGTCTCACAGTGAAATGTTTTAATACTTATGTTGGTCCACAGCTGAAAACATAGTTTCACAAAAACAGTCCTGCAATTGAGTTTGCTTCCAATTTAAAATGATTGCGCAGTGGAGCCTACACATTTCACTGTGATGGGTAACTAGGTTGGTTAGTCACCTTTTAAAAAAACAATCTGACCATTTCAGTGCCAATTTTGAGAAACTTCTACGATTTGTGCAATGGACCAACGTTTTTACATAGCCTACTTCACTGTGAGACTGGGTTAATCAATAAGAACAGCGCCCTCTAGGATCACACATTCTGACAGGTCACAGTTTTCGGTGCAACACCGGCAAACTCGCTGGTGTTCGCTTCTCTCGCTCTTCCCTGTGGCTCTATTTGCCGCAGCCGGCAAACTTGCTGGTGTTCGCTTCTCTCGCTCTTCCCTGTGGCTCTCTGCCTCAGACTCGCATGAATTGGCAACTCACTCGCTCCCCCCGTCCCCCCTCCCATCCTGAGTCTACTGGGCTCATACCTGTGACGTAGTCTGCAGTGCGCGCTGTTTGTGTGTTTACTTAGTTTAGCTTTTACCGCTATCTGAAAACAACGAGGGGGAGAAAAAAAGACGAGACGGCCTCTTATGACCTCATGACAGGCGAACGAACGGGAAGGGGACGGCGATGGCGGCCGCCGTACACTGCCTGCTTTATAGGTCCATGCTTAATATATGAGAGGTAGTCTACACAGGCAAACGAGCGCCGGAGGGCGGACGATTACTCTGACTTCACAGAGAGTTTTTGGTCCGACGTCACACAACCACGGCAGCATATTTATTATCTTATAAAAGGTCCATGGCAGCACCAAGGGAGGTGCACACTGTTTATTATGAACAATGAACTAAAAGTCAACGAAAAGTAAATGTGCCTGTATTTTTTATAAAATAAGACATACTATTATGGAGCAAATCCTGTTCATGTAAAGTGATGCTATATTTCCAAACAAAATAGTGCTGGATCCATCATGTGGGAGTAGTGAAGGATGTGGAATATTCAATAAAATGCACAAACTCTTTGCCATGTGCAAGTTTCAAATTGTTCCAATAGAAAGCACAAAAGAACAAGATGTTGTTTCATGTCATGCATTGTTAGTGCAGAGCAGACACATGTTGCTGGGACTATTTAAATCATATTACTGGTGTGATGTTATGCAAAAAATATATTGATGTATATCATGTATCGAGATATAGTCCAAAAATATCAAGATATTGATTTTAGCCCATATCGCCCAGCCCTAATCTGAGCATCTCCAAATAATAAAAACAATTATGCACAAAGCAAAACAATGATGCACAAAGCAGTTTATAATGTGATGTTAATTGGACAAATGTGATATGAAATTTAAACCTGCAGTGTGTACAATTTTGGGTTTTATTTCCTAGCAGATTTTGTAGAAAGTAATTATAATATCCACAAGTACATTTAATTTAGTGCATACTAGCTGAAACATTTTTTTTTTATTATTTTTTTCCCCCTTAGAAACGGCATTCCAACTATGACGCTTTAAAGATGGCGGCACTAGGCCTTGGTCCAAAATATGGGGTTAGGGTTTGTGTCCTTGTGTGTGTGTTTGTGTCCTGTTATTTCTCTGTCCACCTGTGTGTGTGGACAGAGAAATAACAGGACACACACACAAGAAATAAATAACTTACCTGGAGGGTTCACGTATTCTTGCTTAAGTCCGTGTGCAAGTTGCTGCTTGCTGCTGCGACGTACATGGATATTGTAATTATATCAACTGATAATGTATATTGTGATTTTTTTTTTTGCCCTAATGACCGACCCTACCCTTATGCCACATTATACTTACTGTCTTCATTCAGGATACGGACATCGCTACAAAGAGGGAGATTGCACTCAAATGTCTCATTCTTAACATGGGGGAAGCAGTGGAGGACCTCATGAAAGATTTCCTGGTAAGGAGAGATTACTGTAGAGGTGTACACTGCTAGCTATAGCTGTACACTTTATAAGACACAGGATGTATTTTATAGTATAACATGACATGCTCTTATCCAGAGTTACAAAGTAATGAAGTGTGTTAACAAGTCCAGCTTTCAAGTATCTCCCACACAGGGAGTAACCAAAAAGCATTCCCAGCAGCATGTAACCCATCATGCTGTTAAATGTGCAAATATGTAGGGGTAAACCAAGGCAGGATCAATTCCAGATTTTTCTATTCTAATTCTAATTTATTTTCCAGGTGTCAGAGAAGGAAGAAGCTGAAATGGTTCTTCAGCATGAAACAATGGCAGTCTATGTCATCAGAGATGCTCAAGCCTTACCTCAAGACATTGGAATCATACTCCTCCTGTGGCAAATGCTGTTACCATTCTCATGGGCCTCATTTATGCTCTCAATCTGGAATATCCGAAGACTTTGAAACTGACATTTGAATACATCCAGAAAGTCCTCATGGAGCTGGACCCGAAACGCATGACCAACAAAGTAAAGAGACTGTATGACCAGCTCTACAATAGAGCTTAGTTCAGATTTACACAAACATCCCAGTTGACCAAGTCAGTTGTATCACGTTTGAGTGGCGCCTGTTGTGGAATTATTAAATTCTGAGTTCAGTACATGCAAATTGTTTGAGAAATGACTGTGGAAACAGATTGAACACTGCACTGGCATGTGTATATATTTTTTTTGTTTTTGTAATATGAATATAAGGTTTTGTAATAATATCCATATTGTTTTGGAATGCCAGCTCTAAGTGTCTAAGTTAACACATCCCAGTGGACCAAGTTAGTTATATCACGTTTGAGTGGAGCCTGTTTTGGAATTATTAAGTACTTATTTCAGTAGTAGAAACTAAAGCTTTAAAGAATGTAAGAAAACATGCAAATTGTTTGAGCAATTACTGTAGAAACAGATTGAACACTGCAATGGGATGTGTATTTTTTATTTTTTGGTAATAATATACTATTTTGTAATAATATCCATACTATGTTGGAAAGTTACAGTTTAAGGTAAAAATCTCACTTTGAGAATGGATGTGTGGAAATAATGCCTGATGTGAAGGAGGCTAATAAATATTGATATGATAATTATTGATCTAGTCCATATGTTGGGGGGGATTAGATTATATATTAAGTAATTAATCTTAAATCTGAAATGCGTTTGTTAATTTAATTATTTGGATTTTTAAAACTCATAATTTACATTAATTACAATTTTCTTTTAATGAGAAATATTTTTTAATTTAAATATTTTTGATTCGATAAAATGAATAATTTCTAATGCATACTGTTTCTTAAATGAGAAACGATTGTTTGATTCGATTTTTATCTTTTAAATTGGATAAAACAAATTATATCGGATGCATATTATGACTTGAATGAGAAACAATTGTTTGATAACATTTTTATCTTTTTGATTGGATAAAACAAATTATTTCTGATTGATATTTCTTAAATGAAAAACAATTGTTGGAGTAAATCAATATTTTTTTGTTAAGGATTTAACATACAATTTAAATATATTAACTTCATTCAAACAATAAAATTATACTTCGTGCCAAGTTGTATTATTTCGTTTTTATGAACATAGAAAATATCGTTTGAGGCAAGTTGTATATTTGTCATTGGCTCAAGTTATGCAATATAGATGTGAACCATTACCCTAGATTTTTTTAATTGGTTCAATGAAAGACTTTTTCCAGTGTAAGAACTCCGACACAAGAACTCTTAATGTATTCAATACTCTATATAAAGCCTGCACATCAAAATGCCTTAAAATGTACATCAAGTTGACTGCATATGCACATATTGTAAATATTGCTTCATCACATTGCACATTTCAATTTAACTTATCTACTTTTTACTTTCTATTCTATTTTATATATACTGTTTTATATTTTACAAAAAAATCCTTGCACTACTTAGTATATAGAATTTATCTAATGTAAATACTGTTTATGTTTATCTTATTACACTCTATATTTGTTTTAACATTCCTATTGCACCGTGGATCAGAGATAAACGCCATTTCGATTCTGATGTATGTCTTGCATATATCAGAACTGACAATAAAAAACTTTTAATTGACTTTGACTTGAATAAAAGGCTGTATATCCATATCAAACATGTTTTCTGTAAAATGACATTCTGTTCAATTGAGCTGACGCTTTATCCGAAGTGACTTAAAATAAGTCTGTCCATTTATGTATGTGCAGCCCACACATTGAAAGAATTATGAAAATACATCAACTTTATCAAATAACCTGAACTGCTTCAAGTGATAGAAACACCTAGTTCAGGGCACGTTAGCACATATCTGACACCCAGAGTTATCATTCTTAATGGAGACGTCATGGATGGCAGATACATTCATGTTAATCCATAACCACAGCTAACTATTTTCTTTCATTATGCATGAGGTTAATTGGAAGTGTAGAGACATATTTGAGGATATGTTTGATATGCCTTGATATTCCGTAGTGGTGCTGACCTCAGGATCAAAGGTGAAACAGATTCTGGCTGCATGGGTTCATTTAAACCCACTGTAGTTGAGTCATTCCCAAGGCAGCCATTTAGATGATTTTCAAATGGTTGAGAGACGGTTCTGGCTAATTAAAGAATAACAAACAATGATTAATTGACATTCTTGATAAGTGGATCTCCATGTGTTGAGTTGAAATGTTTTATATACAGGGTCCAGTATCAATATCAATCAAAATATTGGAAGTTTAAAGCCCATCACTGTTTTAATTCCCATTAGTGGGATTGATCCACAACTGCTTTTATATTATATTTGTGCGACCGAAAGGTTATTATACGCAATACAAATCAATACTTAAGACTGTAAGGACATGACTTCCATCCCCCTATCTAGACCTATCCAACGCTCTATCTTGGTGTTACATTCTGTCATCATAATTTGACTTAATATTCACAGCATCATTCACAACTTACTACAGCAGAAATCCATTCAGCAGATTTCAGCAGACCGTTTTTTAAACGATCACAGCAATATTTAAGGCACAGTATCTTAATATTTAAATCTTCAAATGTGTGAGTAAGGCCTAAGGCAGCTACCATCTTCCTGTTATCCCAAGTGAAAAAATTGTGTGTTCTTATACTAAAAGTAGATTTTAAGTGTATGAAGTGTGTTAAAAGTTTGTCCAAGTATATCAATTGTTTGTGTGCAAAGTAAAAACAATTCTACACAAACAGTATTCAAGGAGGCCCATTGTTTGATAATTTTTGTACTGTTTAGTTTGATTAGTTATTGATATGTTTTATATTGCATTTATATCAGATCACATGTTTATTCAGCCCCAAAGAAATACACTTTCCTTAGATTTTGGATGTGATTTATGCATGTAAAAGATGATGAATTTATGCATAGTTTAGAGTTGGATATTTGTATTTCAATGAAAGCCTGCAGGTCACATAACTTATAAAGTGGATTTCCATGTGCCTGATTCTTATGTGCATTTTACGTGTACACATAAAAAATATTGAAATGACAGAAATGATTGCAAAAAAAAATATATATTATCTGTAATGAGGTAGAAAGCAGAAAGTATACACATGACAAAGGCATTAAGAAAAACCATATACAAATAGAATTCTCTGCACTGATGGTCTCGTTTGCTGTTACAAAAAAGTTCCTCGTAGCATATTTAATAGAAACACTATACAAATATAGTCCATTTGTTTTTCAAAATCGTTTTTCGGCATTTGAAGTATGATGCCTTTAGTAGTCTGCACAATAATTAGAATTCATGTGCTCTTAATGAAATCAAAAAGCTTTTTTTTTCAGCTCAAGGTCTAGCCCAAAAGGCTGTAATTTATTATCAAAAAGATCATTCTAGAACCACTTGGTCATATTCATGTCAGTAAACTGGTGTAAGTGACTATGTTAGGATTAACGATACTGGTCCCAAGAGCAGACAGAGACAGGTGTTGGATTTGATGAAAAAGGTTTATTGTCAGGATATAATGAGGTGGGGGATAGGGGTGTGAACGTTTACAAAAATGTCTAAAGGTGCGAACACACTGCACACCGCCGCGCGGCAAGTTTACATAGAAAGTCAATGTATTTTGCGGCGCGGCTAGCGTGGCGCGGCCGCCGCAGAAGTTGAAAATATTGAACTTTTTGCCGCCGGCCGCACTGCGATGGCCAATCAGCGTTGAGCTCCTCCCGACGTCACTCGCTTCGGGATGACTGACAGAGGAAATTAAGATGGATGATAACTAGTGCTGTCAGTTTAACGCGTTATTAACGGCGTTAACGCAAACCCATTTTAACGGCGTGCATTTTTTAATCGCGCGATTAACGCTCTTTATGGTCTAGCAAACGTTGTGGTTTTTTCTCATGCTTTTGCATCAACTAGTAATGTTAGAACAACTGAAACACCACAAACTATACATATGGCTCGCAGGTAAGTTACTGTTAACTTACCTGCACAAACTATACATATGGCTCACAGGTAAATTGCAAATGATGATATGTTTGAAGAAATACACTGAATTACAAGGGTGTAGAGAATGAGTGTGATAAGAGAAAAATAATGGGACAAAAAGAAATCGAGGGACACCATTAATAATGGTGAGTTAACTATGACATTGATGTGATTAATCGCAATTAAATATTTTAATCGTTTGACAGCACTAATGAAAACATAATAGTCACAGTTTGCTCACATAAGTTCTGTGAATAGCCTCTGTGTCTGTTGCCTGCTGTGTACAGCTATCAGTTTTGCTTTATGAACCAAGTTAGCACCGGTTAGCTTGGGTAAAGCACCATCAGCACAGCAGACTGGTGCTCTCAGCACCGGTTAGCACCAGCGCCAGCATATCCCCAGAGTAGGAGAAGGCTACTCTGGTCTGGCGGTGGGCAGCGGACACAATATGACCCAATATGATCACGCGGTGCGGAACCTGCGATTCGCGCGGCCGTCCGCCGCGCCGCGGGGTGCAGTGTGTTCGTACCTTAACAGTGTACATGACGGAATTTTTTCGTGTACACGGTTAACCGTGACGTCATTGTCCTCGTGCGGCCACCGTCTTGTAGGCACGCGCACACACATACGCGTTCGTTCGCCTGTAAACACACAGTTGACATGAACTACGCTCGTTTACACATCCTTATAATAGGTCCATGGTACACACAAACACACACACGTTCGCCTGTCATGTGTTAGCCGTCATTATCACCCTTCATTAATTTCCTGATTAATATAGCCTATCGCTTTCTACATGTCCACGTTATGCAGGTTGAACAGGTGTTATTAAGTTTGGGCTACTAATGCGCGTAGTTCACATCAACCGGGTAACTTTAATCTTTAGGTTATCTTTCATCACTCGTCCGTGGCTGTCACTCGAGCCCGAGCACAGCAACTCCCTGTGTGTGTGTGTGTGTGTGTGTGTGTATGCGCACCGATTCACACACACACACACACACGACAGACTTTTATCCACCCCAATTAGTTTATTAGTGATGTAAAATCAATAAATGCGTGTCTCCAGAACATATTTAAAAACTTTGAAAAAAAGTAAATTTAAAATAATAAATTAAAAACGGTTTTCGTTTATTTTTTCCTAAACGGTTATGATTTACCCCCCCTCAATGGACGCCTCTTGGTGGCCTAGGTTTATCCGGATGGGCCAGATTAAGATAATCCAGCTCCTTTCCTCTGGACCAAATCCCTCCCAGTCTGCGAGGTATTGGTACCCCCTGCCCGACGACGTATGTCCATCAACCGCCGGACGGTGAAGGCAGGGTGGTCGTCAATCAGAAGGGGAGAGAGAGGGCTGGTGGAGACTGGCTTTAACTGAGAGACATGGAAAGTGGGATGGACACGTAGAGATGGAGGTAGCTTGAGCTTGAAAGCAGAGGGGTTGATTATGGCAACTATAGGGAACGGACCAACAAAATGGGGGGTACGTTTTTTGGAGCTGGTTTGAAGGGGTAGATCTCTTGAGGACAGCCACACCTGTTGCCCCACCTGATAGGCAGGAGTGAAAGCCCGGTGGCGATCCGCAATTCGCCGGTTCTGTTCCCTGGAACGCAGCAGTGCGGTGCGTGCGCCCTTCCACACCCTGCGGCAACGGCGGAGATGGTGTTGAACAGAGGGAACGGAGATGTCCCCCTCCTGAGCGGGGAATAAGGGTGGCTGGTAACCCAGGGAGCACTCAAACGGGGACATGCCAGTAGCCGCACAGGATATAGAGTTGTGAGCATACTCTATCCACGAAAGATGGTCGCTCCAAGTGGTGGGGTTGCACGCAGCCACACAGCGCAGTGCGGTTCCCAGGTCCTGGTTTGCTCTCTCAACCTGCCCATTAGTCTGAGGGTGGTATCCAGACGACAGGCTGACCGAGGCTCCCTGCGCCCGGCAGAAAGCCTTCCAAACTTGGGAAATGAATTGGGGACCACTAGGGATGGGAATCGAGAACCGGTTCTTGTTCAGACCCGGTTCCGAGTCAACCAATTCCTTGGAATCGTTAGCATGCCTGCTTAACGATTCCGCTTATCGGTTACGCTCGTTGCAAATGCGTCATGACCTCAGACACGTGCTGCTTTGTATTGGTTCAGAACGCAGCAAACATGGCATTGATGCAGAAGCACTCTAAAGCTTGGTTGTATTTAACGTGAAAAGGCGACAATATGGCCACTTCCAATAATTGTAAAGTTTCCATTTCGTCAAACGACCCGTGCACAAGCACAAGGAAGCGCGCAGACTGCGATCCCGACGGTTAAACGTTTAAACGTCCACTGCCTTACTAGTCGGCACCAGAATTGCCCATCACTTGGATTTGAACATAAAATGTATGAGAATTAATGTGTGTGTAGGCCTAGGTGTGGGCAAGCGAAAGAGGGAGATACATAAAAAGGCGAGAGCAGCATAAAGCAAAGCAAAAAGGATTTCTTGACCGCTGCCAAAGGCCCGCTGTTTATTCTCGTTCATCAGCTGTTTTAGACGAACCCAAAACAACACACAGCGGGACTCGGCGGTCCGGTGATGATAAGGAAACGTTTTACAAGACACTTTATAAAGACAGTAAGACACACTTAAAATAACTATCTCTGTCCGATATAAAAAGCTCTGAGCGATCGATGTGTAACCTATAAAACCATCCGCTGCGTGTTTCTGGTGATGGGCCATCATATTCCTGTACATTGTAAAGCTGAGATGGAGCGGTGACTCCTCTTTGCTGGCGTGGTGAAGAATAATCAAAGCGATACATGCTCTTTTAGCCTTTCTGGTATATTTATTCTCTTCTTGAATAGCCTACATGACTGACAGTTCAACAACAACGTGACAGTTTGACCTAAGGCGTTCCTTCCATGGACCTATAAAGCAAGGGTTCATTCACTTGCACGTAGTGACATCATCACGTTGCCCTTTCAGAGTAAAAGCGCAATCATATAATAACTCTTAACATACATTAAAGATCTTGTATCCTTCCTGAGAGGGCTAACATGATAATTTTTCTGCATAAAAATGGTTAATTTGCCAAAGTTGATAGTTGGTCTTATCTTTTCAAAAGACTTGTTTGTAGTTTTTATGTCAGTTGAATTTTGTTTCAAGTGCAAATCAGCACTGTTAATATTCCAAAAGGCACAAGCTCTTCCTTGACTGTTTTAAGTCTGTGTTTTTAGTTTGTAGGACACATAATGGAATTTGGGCTCAAAAGCCAAACATTATTTTTTTTGTCTGCACCAATTAATGTGAAAATTGCCAATTTCCCAATCCTAAAGTAGCCTACCCTTGATAATCTTTAAAGACACACACTAGACACACCTCTGATCAGATATTAAAGAGAGTTAATACAAACAAACTCATTTGTACTTATCCTCTCACCCAATGAGAATCGATAAGAGAATCAGAATCGTTAAATTCTTATCAATTCCCATCCCTAGGGACCACGGTCAGAGACAAGGTCAGTGGGAATCCCGTGGAGCCGAACAACATGCTGAACGAGCAGTTGGGCAGTTTCGGTGGCAGTGCGGAACTTAGGAAGGGCAGATTCTTGTGGTCGGTCCAAACCACGAACGGCTGTTCCGCCCCCTCCAGCCAGTGACGCCACTCCTCCAACGCCAGTTTCACAGCCAGCAGCTCTCTGTTACCAACGTCATAGTTACGCTCAGGCACCAGCCGGCGAGAAAAAAAAAGGGATGGATCTTCAGTAGCTGAGCGCTGGGACAGGACCACCCCCACCCTAGTGTCATATCCTCCAAGATAAACTGCCTGGAGGGGTCAGGTTGGATAAGAATGGGGGCAGATGAGAAGAGCTTCATAGACCAGAGAAGGCAGCCTCTGCCTCAGGCGTCCAGGCAAATTGGAGGGCAGGAGAGGTGAGACGAGTGAGAGGGGCTGCAACCCTGCTGTAATCGCGGATGAACCTCCGGTAAAAATTGGCAAACCCCAGAAACTGCTGCAGTTTCTTGTGGGAATCGGGGATGGGCCAGTCTGTCACTGCACTGACCTTCTCGGGACAGGTTCTCACTTGCCCGCTCTCAATGATGAACCCAAGGAAGGATAGAGAAGGGTCCAGATGCAGCCACTGCCACTTGCCAGTGCAGCTCGGCCAAACACGCCCATCCGCCAAACACCCCCATATCGGCGAAACACGCCTACAGCTTGTTGCTATGGTTGCTCTGCACTAAGCTGTGTGACGTTCTTCCTGTTCCGTTCTGTTGGTTAATATGCACGGAGCGGGGAGCCAAGATGGCGACGGAGTAAGTTGCTCAAACGGAACTCTCCTCCAACTTTTTTTTAAAGAAAACGCATCAGTTCTTTTCCACAAGGAACTGCAGTAATGCCATACATCTCCTCTACCAAACGCAAAACTGAAGGTGGCCCACCCGTTACTCCTACGAAAACACCTCTCTCAAAAAAAGGGAAAATGGAAAAAGAAACGGCAGACAACATAGAAGCTGTGCTAAAGCTAGCTATCGAGAAGCAAGGCTCTTCGATTGGAAAGTCTATCGAGGAGCTCAAGTCTTCCATCAACTTTCTCTCTGCTGACATGCAAGAAATAAAAGGTACAATGCAACACACTATTGATCGAGTTAGCAAAGCTGAAGAAAAAATCCAGACGCTGGAAAACAAAGTGCTTGATTTGGCGCGCTACAAGAAAAGATGGAATCTCCGCCTGCGCAGTCTGCCTGAAGTAGATGGGGAGGAGGTGAGAATGAAAGTTATCGACATTTGTCAAAATGTCACCCCGGGGTATAATGAGAAGTTTCTGGAAGTGATCGATTCGGTACACAGGCTTGGAAGAAAAAACCCAGCCAAAGCACAAGACCGCGATGTCATAATTCAGTTCTCTATGAGGCACTTTCGTGACATGATTTGGAAGATGGCCAAAAATTCTGAATATCTGAAGCAGAAAAATCTCCGCTTCAAGGAAGATCTTACTGCAGAGGATCGCGAAAAAAGGATCCGGCTGTGGCCAATAATCCAGCAAGCCCGTCAAGAGAAGAAGATTGCCTTTTTTGTCGGAGGGAGAGCCTTTGTGGATAACAAGGAAATTCATTGACTGATCTGATGCTCACGTTCAAGTTAAAGGAGGATGAGTTCTGCTGTCTGCATATAACCAGTTTTAAGGTTAAAGCGAGTGACAGTTGTTCTGTTTAATCACTTCTGTTATTAAGTTTTTTTCAGTTAACGCTCGAGGCTTGAGAGATATTGCAAAACGAAAGGCTTTATTTTTATATGCAAAAAATTTTAATGCAGACTTTTGTCTAATCCAAGAAACTCATTCTGTTGTTGAGGACAATACATTTTGGAAATCCCAATGGGGAGAAGACTTGTGGATGTCACATGGAAGCCAGCGATCAGCAGGAACACTAATCCTTAAACACAAGTTCAATGGAAAAATTATCCTTACACAAAGTGATCCACATGGACATTATGTACTTATGGTTCTTTATCTTTATAACCAGACCTTTTTAATAGGTAATGTTTATGGCTATAATAACACCAAGGAAAACAAGGAGCTGTTTGAAAAGCTAAACTCGAATATAGATGCCCTATTGCAAAGATTCCCTGATATGAAAATTATTTTAGGTGGAGACTTCAATACTACTGTTAATAATAATGTTGACAGATGGCCAAGCAGACATAAAACAAACTCTATTATAACTGATCTTATGAATGAGAGGGGCTTAATTGATGTATGGAGAGTTAACAATCCCAACTCTAAAGAATTTACCTGGAAAAATAGTTCTGGCTCTTTACAATCAAGAATAGACCTTTGGTTAATTTCTGAATCCTTACCCTACTCGCACTGTAAAGTTGAGATTATTCCCACACCCCTTACGGACCATAAAGCCATTGTTTTGACGTTGAATATGTCATCAGATAGAGTAAATAAAAGAACCCCTGCATACTGGAAGCTCAATAATACACTGTTATTCAGTGAACCTCTAAATTTAATTATCCAAAATAAGATAACTGAGTTTCTTAGACTGGCAGAAAATGAGAGGGCTTATGGGAAATACTGGGAGTTATTAAAATTTGAATTAAGGAAAATCCTAATGGAAACAGGTGCAAATGTTAAAAAAGACAAGAAAAGGGAAGAAAATACTTTGATATCAAATTTGATCTCACTATCTTCTATCTTACCTGAAAATATGTCTGATAGTCAAAAAGCACAGCTACAAACATTGCAAATTAAATTAGATCAGTTATATATCAGCAAAGCAAAAGGAGCCTTTATTCGCTCAAGGGCAAAGTGGCTAGAAGAGGGGGAACAGAACTCAGTTATTTCTTTAAACTAGAGAAACAAAGGCAAAACAAAAATGGAATTACAAGACTCTCTTTTAATGGCACAGATGTTGATAATCCCACAGACATTTCTAACATTTGTGAAAATTATTATAAAACTCTATATGAATCAAAGTTGTTACCAGCTGAGATGGGTGAATTCTTTAACTCCCTTGGGGATGTTAAAACAATTGGAGTTGCTAACCAAGCGATCTGTGATTCTCCAATTACTATTGTAGAAATTAAGGATGCTATTAAGAAACTTAAAGTAAATAAATCACCAGGAACTGATGGATTGACTTCTGAATTATATAAAATATTTTCTGAAGAGCTTTCCCCTTTTTTGCTTAATGTCTTTAATGAGAGTATCAACAAAGAAGAACTTCCCTCTTCAATATGCCAAGGCCTAATTACTTTAATCCCAAAACCCCAGAAAGATATCTTAAAGTTGGATAATTGGCGTCCCATCTCATTGTTAAATAATGATTATAAAATTATTGCAATATGTATAGCTAATAAATTAAAAAATGTTCTAAACTGCATTATTGGTGAATCCCAAAATGGCTTTATGTCTGGTAGACACATAATAGATAATATAAGACTCGTCGTTGATATATTAGACTATTCAGACTTAGTGCTAGATGATAGTTTCATTCTTTTTCTTGATTTTCAAAAGGCCTTTGACTCTATAGAACATGAATTCATATTTAAAGCCCTTGATATGTTTGGATTTGGAGAACATTTTAAAAAATCAATACGTACATTATATGCTTTTGGGAATAGTTCAATTAAATTGCCCTATGGAACCACAAAGAGATTTAGAATAGAACGAGGGATTCGCCAAGGCTGTCCTGTTTCACCATATTTATTCCTGATTCCCATGCAAATATTAGCCATATTTATTCAGAATAGTAGCTTGAAAGGCATCTCAATAGCTGGAAGAGTAATCTCTTTGTGCCAACTAGCAGATGATACGACTTTATTTCTACAGGACAGGTCTCAGATTGTTAATGCAGTAAACTTATTTGACAAGTTTTCAGCAGCCTCTGGTCTCAAACTTAATTTATCCAAATGTGAGTTGCTTCCCATCAAGCCTTGCAATGACTTAGAAGTTTCAGGTATCCCTGTGAAGTATAAAGTTAAGTACCTTGGTGTTATAATTGTTAAAGAACAAAACTCAAGAATGAATGAAAATTTTAATCCACTCATCTCTTCACTGCAGCAAAGATTCAATTCATGGCTCCAAAGAGACTTAACGATAACTGGTCGAGTCTTGCTCTCCAAAGCTGAGGGCCTTTCTAGACTGGTTTATACTAGCTCAGCTCTTGATGTTTCCAAAGATTTATGTACAAAAATTGATAAAACTTTGTTTGATTTCATATGGAAAAGAAAATCACATCTCATTCGAAAAAATTTTATGATTAACAAACTAAGCAATGGTGGATTCAATGTTTTAGATACTCTTCATTCCACTTTTAAAATTAAATGGTTAAAAAGATATTTAGCTAATCCAACCTCATTATGGAATTTCATTTCAAAATATATATTTGAAGCCTTAGGAGGATTTAATTTTCTGTTAAGATGTAATTTTAAAATAGAAAAGCTTCCCATAAAACTTTCTGATTTCCATAAACAGCTACTTTTAAGCTGGTGCCTAGTGTATAAACATAACTTTTCCCCTCAAAAATATTATATTTGGAACAACCAAGATATTTGTTTTAAACGAAAGTCGTTATTTTTGAAGAATTGGGTTGATAATGGAATTCTACTTGTCAGTCAACTATTTAATAAGGAGGGTCATTTGTTTACATATAATGAATTTTTATCAGAATATAACATACCTGTGCTTCCTCGGGAATTTGCTATTGTTTTTGATGCAATTCCTTCAGGTGTTAAAATTCTACTTTCATCGTCAATCAGAGATACTGTCCAGCAAACCTTTCTGCCAGAGCTTTATATAGGAAACTCAGATCCTTTTTTGAGTGTAAAAACAAACAATAGATGTATAAGGGAATTAATGCAAAAAAGCACAATTAGTAAACCTGCCTCTGTATTTTATTGGAATAATCAGTATTTACATATAGAATGGGAAAAAACATGGTTATTACCCAGGAATTTTTTTTGTCTCAAATAAGGTGCGAGAGGTGTCTTTGAAACTATTGCACAGATGTTACCCTGTTAATTCTGTTATTGTAAGATATATGTTAGATGTTGATCCTCTCTGCTCATTTTGTCACGTCACAGATGAAACAACACAACATCTTTTTTGGGAATGTTCCTTTAGTCAAACTCTGTGGCATGAAATGAACCTCTTTTTGAACAGAAAGTTAGATATACGACTCAAACTCAAAATTGATTTTATTTTATTTGGTATTTTTGAAAATATATTTTCTGTTAAAAAATTGTTTGTTATTAATCTTATGTTATTATTAGCTAAATTCTATATACACAGCACCAAATTTGTAAATCAGAAACCTAGTTTTATTGTCTTCATTACTTACTTTAATGCCTACCTGGACACGCTTAAGTATTGCAACAACTGCAAAGCTGTGAAAACCAAAGCTATTTGTAATGAGTTTAACCTTCAGTGCATCCTTAAAAAAAATCACACTCTGCCTCCTTCGGCGCTTAAGGTGTCACTTTGGATTGATATGTAGATAAAAATAACATGAATGTATTTTTCCACCAATTTTTTTTTATAACTTTCTTTTTCAACTCGAGTCCTCACCATACAAACCATATTCATCTTTATTTTAAAGATTTTAACCCTTTAAATTCCAGTTGTTTTAGAAAAAGTCACTCGTTTTTTTTGATGGAAAAACACAAAATATCAATTAAAAGCTAAATAATTAGTCTGAATTGGATTTTTTTGAGGGGCATTATAAGAGTGTGATAGATGTAAAAAATGTGCAATGAAATTGATTTGAATGCATTTTTATATTTTTTTATATCTAAGATTTTAAAAAAGACTCACACTCAGCCTCCTTCGGCGCTTAAGGTGTCACTTTGAATTGATATGTAGATAAAAATAACATGAATGTATTTTTCCACAATTTTTTTTTATAACTGTCTTTATTAACCTTAGTCCTCACCATACAAACCATATTTTCCCTTTTGTTAAAGAAAACAAGCATAAATTAGCCAAATTCAAATTTATTTAGCATAACTCAACATTGAACATTGAACAAAAACAGAACAGTACAACAGTTGCTATGGCATGCGTGCGCGCGCGTGTGTGCGTGTGCGTGCGTGTGTGTGTGTGTAAGAGATAGATTAACTGGAGCAGGAGGTCCTGAAGCAATTGCTGCACACTGAACAAGTGTGCTCTTTGCAGCAATATTTCCGGCACTTCCGGCAAATGGTGCGGACCCTGCTCCTATTGACGCCATTGCACACGTTGCAGATCTTCCGTCTTACTCTGCGGGGAGGCAATGGGGGGGGCTGAGGAGCTGGCTGTGGGGCGAGCTGAGGAGCTGGCTGTGGGGCGAGCTGAGGAGCTGGCTGTGGGGCGAGCTGAGGAGCTGGCTGTGGGGCAGGCCCTTGGATGCTTGAACGGGCTGCTAAGACCATGGATGCAGCCTCTCGGTCCTGGGGGAGACGCCTCCTCCGTCCCATCTCGGGGGAAATCAATAGCCTTCCCAGTTCCTCCAGGAAGAGTCGTCTTCTGCATGTCTTGCGCTGGTTCCATGTGGGGTTGACAGCCGTCCATAGGACAAACGCGTTGACGCAGGAAACATCGATAAGGTTTTGGAAAATGTCTTTTGTGAATAGATTTGCAAGCTACGAACACCTGATGACATTTTGGAGCCTTGCATCAACAAAATGGTCTGAGTCTCCATAGCCAAATCAGCTGCCTAAAGAAATTAATATTGTCACACCTGCACGTCCTTCAATGGTGCTTTTTTGGTAGTTGCATACGTTATAATACATAAACAAGATGTCATTGTATTTGTGTAGACTTAAAGGCTAAACTAGCGACTCAGTCCCCTCAAATACATCAGTGTAATTAAGTGACTGTTTTTCTCTATTTTTAGGTGCACATGAACTTTGTACAACATTTTGTCAAAATCAATGAATATCTCCTCACAATATGCTACCTGTCCGTACTATCTGAGCGCTGAAAAAAATACTTATACCCTCTTGAAAAATACCTTTCAGTCAGAAGAAATGGATTAAGGGCAGTTATATTTGTTTGATTGCAATGAGCCTCATAAGAGACTCTGCTTCTGTTCCACATAGCGAGTCTCAGAGCTATACATCTGAACATATTTAGTGGGCTTTTTCAAAAAGCTCCAGCTCTTCCATACGTGCACTAATCACAATTAAACAGTACTTGCTGGGTTGCCAAGGTGGTTGTCCGCAGGTTTGGGGTCTGCCTTTATTTAATATATTGTGTATTTTCTGATAACGAAGGTTTTTTTTGTCCCAGAGAGCCTGCAATTCATATCAAATGTCACTGACCAATGGGTCTGCCATATTCAGTGTCAAAAACTTCTTGTCTGTTTTTGCTACACTTTGCCTGCTGTGGAAATGGACCAATTAAAAGAAGCTAGTGTCAAAAAGGTTAACTTAGTCTAACTTGGTAAATTAACTTGTATGTTCTTGTAAATAAACAGACTAGTATTCATTTGTTTGTACCTTGACATGTTTGGACTACTTCCTGCTGTCTTCTTCAGAAGCGTCAGCTGTTGCTATGACGCGCGTTGTGTCAGCTGATGTTAAAGACTGCAGGAAGTAGTCCAAACATGTCAAGGTACAAACAAATGAATACTAGTCTGTTTACATGAACATAAAAGTTAAGCTTCAGTGTCAATTAACCGTAAACCTTTGGGGGGAAAAAGAGCGGAAGTGTGAGCCTTAACTTGGTCAGAGACATCTTTGATTTGATAGGATTCTCAGGCTCTCTGGGACAGAAAAAAAAAATGTGTTCTTTTAAACTAAGAAATATTAAATAAAAGGCAGCCCCCTGAACATACGGCCAACAACCTTGGCGACCCAAAAAGCACTTTTTTATTGTGATGATTGCATGTAGGGAAGAGCTGGAGCTGTTTGAAAATGTCCACTCTGAACGCAAGCAGATACTCTGATGAGGACATATTGCCATGTGCATTTGATGATTTCCCACAAAGTGCAATGTTTCAACATATTTTTAAAACAAAACTCATTTTCATATCATTGTTGAGAAAATATATTCATAATTGTTTTGGCTGTAAATAAACTATTTGAATATTTTTGTTATTGAAGTCCATCATTTAAGAACCTGGGAAAGTGTCTGACTACACAACAACAAAAGCAGAACAGTTCATCAAAATAATATTTTTTTTTAAGATACTTAGACACTTTACAAAAAAAAAGTGCATTATGCACATACAATCAGTATGGAAAAGCATGTGAGATGTAATATTAATAATACTTATATAAATATATAGCCTATATATAACATTATTATAATTTAATAATACTTCAGTCTCTTATAATATTATTAGCGACTGCAGGCTATTTACTTTTTATACAGTCACATGACAATTGCATAGAAAACCGACGTGATAATGTTAAGTCTAGCAGTAATCATCCATGCTCACAGTTTCAATAAGCACTGCATAACATTTTGAATTGCACTACTCATAGACTTTAAAAGAGGGGTACTACAACTGCTAATAGGGATGCTAAAGGAACACTAGAGCAGAGAGGTGTATATCTCCTGGTCTGTCCGCAGCTGGGAGGGACTGCTGCGCGAGGAATCTGCCGCCTGTCAGTGCCCTGGGAAGGGGGAGAGGCAGGGGAGGCACCCACTTATCGTTGATTAGAGTAAAGAGCGATACTTGAGCGAAAAAGTCACCAATAACACCAGAAAAAGTAGCTAGATTTGTCTCTGGTCCCTTTTTTGAAGAAAACGTCGCCAGAGGTGTCTGGAAAGTCGGTAAATATAGCGACAACATCGCTAAGTAAGCAACAATGGGACTGAGCTGCGGGCTTGAATTAGTTCTGTAGCGTTACGCATGCTCATGAGCAGTAGGCGTGTTTGGCCGATATGGGGGTGTTTGGCGGATGGGCGTGTTTGGCCGAGCTGCACTGGCAAGTGGCAGCGGTTGCATCTGGACCATATTGGAGAGATACAGAGGGGAAACTGAACTCACACTTCTCGGCCTTCACATATAATTTGTTCTCCAACAGCCGCTGAAGAACTTGCCGTACATGCTGGACGTGTTCCTCCTGGTTACGAGAAAAAATAAGGATGTCGTCTAAATAGAGAAAGACTGAGCGGTTGAGAAAGTCCCGGAGGACGTCGTTTACCAGGTTCTGGAACACGGCAGGGAGCATTAGTGAGACCAAAGGGCATGACCAGGTACTCAAAGTGGCCGAGAGGGGTGTTAAAGGCAGTCTTCCACTCATCTCCTTCACGGATACGCACCAGGTGGTAGGCATTGCGTAGGTCCAATTTAGAGAAGACTGTAGCGCCCTGCAGTGGCTCCAATGCGGAACTGATGAGAGGCAAGGCATACTTGTTCTTAACTGTAATGTTATTGAGTCCCAGGAAATCAATACATGGGCGAAGAGACTTGTCCTTTTTGGAAACAAAAAAGAAACCTGTACCAACAGGAGAAGAGGAAGGTCTCATGAGGCCAGCCGAAAGAGAATCCTGAATATACTTCTCCATGGCCTCCCTCTCAGGACGGGACAAATTATACAGACGACTGCTTGGCAAGGGTGCACCGGGAAGGAGATCAATGGCACAGTCATAGGGGCGATGAGGAGGCAGGGTGAGTGCACAACACTTACTAAACACCTCTCCCAGGTCATGATAAATTGGGAGAACCAAGGAGAGGTCGGGGGTTCCTGGAGCAAGGGAACACTTCCCTCTGCTGGAGACAGGGAAGATTGTAAGCAGGTGGAATGACCATATGTGCTCCAACTCACCACCTTGCCAGAAGACCAGTCAAATTGGGGATTGTGCCGCTTGAGCCAGGGGTGACCCATGCCCGGATGACATGAAACTGAAGCATCTTGTGGTGATTACCAGAAAAAAATAACTCAAGGGTACGGTGAGTAATAAGGGCAAGGTGGCGGCCATCTAAGGCGTTAGCATTTAAGGGAGAGGGTAACTGTTCCATATTAATGCCAATCTGAGACGCGAAGCCGGCATCAATTAAGTTCTCATCCGCTCCCGAATCCACCAGGGCCGATACAGGAAAGGGATGACCGAGGGACAGAAGAGTGGCCTCCAGCAGTGAGCGTGAACAGCTAGAAATGGGGACAGAGGGGGCTTGGCTCAGCAGGGCCCCAAGTCTTACTGCTGAGCCCTGTCTTTTGGCAGCGACGGACAGGCGGAGATGAGATGCCCGGGCAGCGCACAGTACAGACACACCCCGGTCTTAATCCGATGAAGCCACTATGCTTGGGTGAGACGTGTGCGCCCCAGCTGCATGGGCTCCTCTTCAGCGACAGCACGCGTCACGGGGGCAGGGAGAGAATGCCGGGGTCAAGGAACTGCCTGTCTTCTCCCTACACCGCTCGGGTAGGCGATTATCCAGCTGGATAGAAAGGGAGATCATTTCATTGAGAGTGTCAGCCTCCTCCCTAGTGGCCAACTCATCCTTGATTGATTCACTGAGACCGGAAAGAAAAAGCCCACGTAGTGACTTGTCGTTCCAGCCCGACCTGGCTGCATAGAACTCGACGGAGAACTCAGCTACACTGCGGGAACCCTGACGTAGAGAAATAAGCCGCTTGGCGGCGTCCCCTCCCTCTACTGGGTGATCAAAAACTTTCTTCGTCTCAGCTACAAAAAGGTCAAAATTGTCATTAACAGGGGAATCACTGTCCCATAATGCTGAAGCCCACGCTAGTGCATTACCCTTAAGTGAACCCATAATGTAAGCGATCTTAGCCTTTTCAGTGGGGTAAGTGAGGGGCTGCTGCCTGAAAACTAGGGAACACTGGATCAAAAAGGCCCTGCACGTACCCATGTCCCCAGCGTAGTGCTCCGGCGCTGGAATGACGGGCTCACAAGCTCGTGGCAGGTGTGTTGGGAGAGTGGGGGCAGGAGAAGGTGCCACTGGCAGCGGAGACGCGTGGTGTGGGAGACCAGTAAGTCCAATTGTTCGCCGATCTGTGTGACTCGGGTAGCAAGACTCTTAAAAGCTTCCATAGCGTCCCGGAGCAACCTGAGTGCCTTGGGCGGCGAGAGCTCCGCGGATATTGCCAATGTCCGCTGGGTGACTGGGTCCATCCTGGCCAGATCGTTCTGTTAGGATTAACAATACTGGGCCCAAGAGCAGACAGAGACAGGCGTTGGATTCGATGAAAAAGGTTTATTGTCAGGCACAGGAGGAGGAACACAGCAGCCAGCTGTGATCACAACAGGCTAAGTGCTATTTTAACTCTAATCTTGAAATAACCTCCTTTTTGTGCCAGTCTGGTATTGTTGACGCATGCATTATTACTTCTTAGCTAACTGGGAAAAAAATTCAATAGCCCATTGATGGAGCGGAAGGGAAGGTCTGAAGCTGAGGAAAATCCTTTAGTGTACTGGAATAAATTGTGATAAATGAGCAGTTTGCCTTGTGTTCTAAGATAGGGCCATGGTGTTTCAGGTTGAAAAAATATATTCTTGTAGGCCTATATATTTTTTTGTCTTGTCTTTACGTAAAAAGATATAACGGGTGAATTTCACCCAAACACCACATAAGGGTTAAGCAGCAACAGTGGTAGTAGTAGACAGGTATTTATTCTGCTGGGATATTTGATTGTCGCCCTTTTTTGTCTTCATGCATCAATCGCTGTGTGTAATGTAGCTTGGAGCCTCAGAAAGCGTATTGTGTCATTGTGGAGCTAATGAAAGGGCTCACAATAGTGGTTAAAATAGTGAAGAAGAGTTGTGTTTCTGCAATTGCATCATCTTGTCCTTTTGAGAAACTATTCAAACTTCTTTGAAATCAGTGTGTTTTATGATTCACTGCGGGAAGCATCCTACCCATCTATGGTCACTTAGTACATACGGTTTAGAAGGTTGGAAGGACCAATACAGTTTCAATTCAATTCACTCATTATAACATTCATGTTTTATTATACTTCAATTCTGAAATAAATGCCTGGGGAGGGCTGTGCAAGTGTGTGTACTTTACTGGCTCACGTAGAAAATGCGGCATAATAGTTCACACATTCCATAACAGAATTATGTAGTCAAAATGCTGCTATTTTTCATTCAGTAATTAATTCCAGTTGTTCTTACAATATGGTTAAGTCAGCATGTCCTATTGATGTTTCAAGTTATGTGCCTGCCAGGAATTGAATGAGTACTGCCTTTGAGCTCCTGGAAATCTTTTGTGAAATATCTGTTTCAATGACAGTAGCTTAAAGGTGAAGTAAGCGATTTATTTATGTTAATATACGTGTTAAATCGCTCTTTATTCATACAGTGATCACTTATATAATGTGCGCGTTTCATAAAGCCGATCTCTCAGTCAATCGCTCTGCAAGTAATCGGCAAATAAACTTTTCGGGGATCCCACTACTGATAACCAATCAGAAGAGAGAACGCTACAAACCGGCACCCATCTCACTGCTGGTGCATGCAAGCAACTGATTGGTGAATGTGTATGCACCTACAATGGCGGAGCAGGTAAAAATCCTTCCCAATGTCTGTTTTGATGGTTTTTATCATGTTTTATCACACTTATGGAGTTGAGATAATTCTAGATAACTCACTGCTTGAAGACCGCAGTGCATTAATGTGGTGACATGGGGACGAGGGAGGGGACTGCTAACTGCAGTCACTGACAGTAAGTTAGCTGACCATTCCGAAAAGGGTAATCTACGTCACGTCGGGGGGAGGGAGATAGCTGACGTATACCTCCGAGGCAAAGTGAGGGACAACGGGCGGAGAGCTGTCACTCAAGAGATCGCGCCATTACATTTTAACCTCCAAAAGAATAAAAACTAGCATGGTCCAAAAAAATTCACCCCCCTCACTGTTGTCATGGAGTTATGACCTAAACATACAGACTAAAATGGTTTTGTGGCCCAGGCTGTAAATAGGTTTTATAAGACTTTGAAAACGGCCTATCTAACAAGTGAGTCAAAGAAAAACTGCTCGTCTTGGCGCCAGCCCCAGTGGCACTTTCTGGTTACTACAGTTGTAGGTCACTTCCTTATTGGATGCCGGTAATAATCGCTGAGGTTGGGGCTTGGTCGCACTACATCTGATACACATTATGTGACTTAAGTGTTTGTAGCTTATTAAAAACCGTGAAAGCCGTCAGTCATGATGTGACAACCTCAACAAGCGTAGTATTTACCTTGTAAACAGTATACTCTGAACAATGCTCTTTATTCTTGAGATGTTTTATTCATGTTTCCAAGTGTGACGTAGCTACTTTTGTAAAGCAGCATAGCGTTGGCCCAAATGACAGTGTTGTTGGAAGAGAGGCAAATACTCTTCACATACCTCCCTTTGGGAAATGTAGGCTTAGGAATAGGACCTCTAGTACAATGGTGGGACAAGGATTTCAGTAGCATACCATGGCAATAATTAGCCTGGTGCTACCAGACCATCGTACTTCATTTCATTTGTACAGAAGGTCTGGCAGTGCTGTAATTGGCAAACGTTCACTCATGGAGGCGGGTGTCTGTTAAAGTTTAAAACTATTGGATCTGCCCAGTGCCACTCTGGATTAGCCAACCAATCGCATAACGTTTGGTCGTCACGTGTGTCATGAGCCGGCTTCTGGCAACTGAAACTGGAGCGCGACTTCGACGTCATCGTTCTCGGCCACTCGCTCTGTTCGCTGATTGGACCGGCTGTCGAATCTCCGGCAAAACTGGGAAATGGGCTGTACACCCAGACTGACTACTGAAGGGAAAATAAAATTTGGCCGGAAGTAGGCGGGCGGGCGGAGCCAGGCTAGGCAATAATAGGATGTTTTGATTAAATGAAGCATTGACTGGCACAGAGAGAACAAAAAAAGAGATGGGACCAGGACACAGAACAAATTCATTCACAAATGTCTTCAGACCCCGTCAGTAAAGATGTTAATCAGAGGGGATGGAAGAAGTCTTTCTCACTGAAGCCTCACAGCCACTTCTGTTTGATATGGCTATTTCCAGTAAGTCAATTTTAGATTGCTCTTTGAGCTCTTAAGGCCTTTTGATGAATATTCATGCTGGATACTGACACAATTAATTATCCTTTCATCGTTATCTTACTGGCTCAGAGGTTATAAATGAATGGAGCAGTAGAGCACATGTATCTGCTGCAACAGTTGTGAAGTGCCATGGAAAAAGTCAATCAATCAGCCAAGTGTGAATCAATAATGAGTGAATGGACTAAATGTTTGGCTTTGTCGAGTAATATTTCCAAAATGGTAAATAACAAATAATGATCTCATCAACAAAAACAAATTCAATAGAAAAGATTAAATCTGGGGAGCAGGCCTGACAGATAATTATTAATATCAATTTGAATGTGTCACTAAATGTTAATGTCTAAATAGTGGCAAAAAGAGCTCGGAAAGTTCTGTCAGAAAGACCTCTGCTTTTGTAATCCATTACAGACACACCTTTTGGTTCCATTTGCAGCCTTAGTTCATTTTATTTAGCTATTCTCTTCTGTCATTACCACAACAAGCCTGTAACCCAGCAACTCCCATCATCAAGGGTCTCCAAAATCCTCATGTGTCTTGAATGAAACGATGAATAAGGAGAGATAGTTGTATCTTAACTGAGAGTCATGTACTGCATAACAACAGCCCACAGCACTAACCAATTTGTCCATTAAGTTAATAATATACAGGGCCGCTGTTAAGCTTTTGGAGGTCCTTAGCTTAAATGGTCAGGGAGGCCCCCCCAAAAACACACACAAACACCTTCAGAGTTCCCACTCAATTTGAGTGCGTCAATGCGTACAATGACAACCGTCAATTACAGTTTACATACGAGTCGCATTTGTGATAGAAAGTGACTTTTAAGATGACACGCCGTCACAGAGTGGATCAACTCTTAGCTGCTACTGTGTAGCCTAAGACACCTATGCTGTGTCTGAAATCGCGCACTTCTGTACTTACACTTACTTTTTTGAGTGCACTTTGCGCAAAACCGGAGAGTGTGCCAAAATGCAGTGCACTGTAAGTTCCTCGGTCGTGCACTCAAAACGGTCTAAAACTTGAGTGTGGCGCGATGGACACTTTCCACGCTCAACGGCCGCCATCTTGCCTACGTAGCGGAGAGGACGGGACATTAAAATCAAAATAGACGAGCTTGAAGCAACTGTGGAGACGGACGCGCTCTACACAAGTTAAATTACACATTTATTTAGTTTTTCTGTACAACTACACTGTTTTAGACTGTATCCGACCGTTTAAAAAAAAAATACCACCGAAGAAGAACCTTCAAAATGCAAAGTCATTTCCGGTAGGTGCGCAACGGCAGTTTGGACAGTGCAATGTAGAAATGAGAGCACTGCGTCTATAAGTAAGTGTACTGTAGGGATAATAAAGTGCACTCAATGTAAGTGCACTTACGTGAGTGCGCGATTTCAGACACAGCATAGCCTAGGTTGCTGACGTTAGCTAGCAATATCACTGAACGTTAGAAAAACAATTAGACTTACAAAACACAAACTTACAAGCAAGGGATGCCATCTCTCAGTTTTCTCTTATTTCGTTTTTCAGCACCAGATTCATTTGTCTCTTACTTGCCATTATGAATCGCCATTCTAAAACAGCTTGATAAAACTGGTTAGGGGTGCAACGGTTTCGGGTCATGTCACTGTTTTTGAGTCACAAATCGGATCATTTTCGGAACAACAACAATAGAAAAGGCAAAGATAAAAAAAGACGTAACTTTGCTTTCAAATACATTTGCATTTTATTTTACAAATCCACAGTACATTTCCAAATACATTCCACAAAGGCTATTTGAAATAGAATCTTAAAATGTTCAAAAACAAAATAAAGAGCTAAATGAGGTTATAATCCTGCTTCCTTTAAGCATGGATATTAGTGACTGAGTGTGCAGTGGAGAGAGAAAGATATGCAGACAGACAGAGGGAGGGAGAGACAGCTTTATTTGATCATTTAGCTTTTTTACTCAAAGTGATCATCACTTTTTCAGTGAACGCCAAGAAAACAGAGGTCATCACCTACAACATCTCACCGGAGCATCAACCGCTGACAACATCTGGTGGCTCTGTGCTGAAGGAAGTCGAGGACTTCAAGTATCTGGGCTCAACCGAGCAGGACCTAAAGGTGAGGAAGACACTCGCATGGAGGGTCCTGAACGGAATGACCTGTGTGTGGAACTCCAACCTCCCCCGTCAAATCAAACTCAGCTTCTTCTTAGCAACGGTAGAGTCTGTTCTCCTCTACGGCAGCGAATGCTGGTCCCCGAAGCCAACCTTGCAGAAGTCTCTAGACGGGTGCTACACCAGGATGTTGCGTGCAGTACTTAATACCAGCAAGAGTACACATGTTTCCAACAGTAACCTGTATGAAGGAATACCAAAGGTTAGCGAGAAAGTAGCTTCTAGAAGAATGAGACTGGCGGGACACTGCCAAAGACACCAAGAGCTGCCAGCCAGCAAACTGGTACTATGGGAACCAAATCATGGTCATCGGTCTCGAGGACATCCTACACTAACATTCGTGGATGTACTCAAGAAAGATGCAGGAGCGAAAAGTACCAATGAAGTGGCCAGATGTATGGAGAATCAGGATGACTGGAAGCAATGATGGAGGGCTCGTCTGAGGACGACCTAGAGAGATCATCACTGGCTTTAGACTGACTCCCGCTGTCGGGAGCCGATCAGCTGATCCAAAAAGCTGTTTAAGAAAGAGATGAAAACAAAACTGAAACTAAACTATCGTCTGGCTTGGCTGACTTAAGGTTGAGCAGCCAAATATAGCCTAAACTAATAAATATTGTTACTAAACACATGTAATGTGTTGTGTGATATCCGTCAGTAGCCTACAGTAGACCTAGATTCTGCGCTCCGCCACTAACTGATTTGTAATATATAGGGCTGCAGCTATCGAATATTTTAGTAATCGATTATTCTACCGATTATTCCATCGATTTATCGAGTAATCGGATAAAACATACTTTGCTTAATTGAAAAGTAATTATAAATAAACATGAGAAAATAACATGTCAATTAACCAACAACCAATGAACAACCAATTTGTTTCCTTTTTTGAAAAATGCATGGAGTAGCAAACCATATTTTCTACCAAAAGTACCAATTTAGTTACTTTCACATTGTTTATTAGTCTGTACTTGTACCATGAGAAATAACAATGTTGACAGATAAATTAAGTGCATTTATGTGCCATACATTCTTGGGTTTAAGTAAGCATTTACTTCACTTTCAGAACTACAAGTTTTTACCTTTACAATTAAGGAACAACATAAGCTTGGAAACTTGGAACAAGCCCATGCATAGTTTCACACATTCTGGCTTTAAAAACAAATCCTGAGAGTGGCCTTTTATTGTGGACAGTCTAAGGCACACCTGTGCACTAATCATGATGTCAGATCAGCATCTTGATGTGGCACACCTGTGAGGTGGGATGGATTATCTCAGCAAAGCAGAAGTGCTCACTATCACATGCATTTTTTTTTTTTGCTTTATTGGGGGTCTGGGGACTCAGAACCAGTCAATATCTGGTGTGACCACCATTTGCCTCATGCAGTGCAACACATCTTCTTCGCATAGAGTTTATCAGATTGTCAATTGTGGCCTGTGGAATGTTGGTCCACTCTTCTTCAATGGCTGTGCGAAGTTGCTGGATATTAGTGGGAAGTGGTGCACGCTGTCTTATACGCCGGTCAAGCACATCCCAAACATGCTTAATGGGTGACATGTTCGGTGAGTATGCTGGCCATGCAGGAACTGGGACATTTTCAGCTTCCAAGAATTGTGTACAGATCCTTGCAACATGGGGCCGTGCATTATCTTGCTGAAACGTGAGGTGATGTTCATGGATGTATGGCACAACAATGGGCCTCAGGATCTCATCACGGTATCTCTGTGCATTCAAAATGCCATCAATAAAATGCACCTGTGTTCTTCGTCCATAACAGATGCCTGCCCATACCATAACCCCACCACCACCATGGGCCACTCGATCCACAACATTGACATCAGCATAGCGCTCACCCACACGACGCCACACACGCTGTCTGCCATCTGCCCTGAACAATGTAAACCGAGATTCATCCATGAAGAGAACACCTCTCCAAAGTGCCAGACGCCATCGAATGTGAGCATTTGCCCACTCAAGACTGTTACGGCGACGAGCTGGAGTCAGGTCAAGACCCCGATGAGGACGTTTTCTAAAAATATTTTTATCAACAAGCTGGTTTTTGCAATTTCACAGTTTTCTGAGTAGTTTATTACCATTTTTCTTGGTAAATATCCACACACTTTTTATGGCTGACTAACTTGTTTTGCTCATTTAGTACTCATCTGAACTGAAAGAAATGTTGTCTTTTTCTTTAGTCCAGGGGTCTCCAAACTTTTTTCACTGAGGGCCACATACAGAAAAATCTACGAAGGGCCGGGCCACTTTGCAAAAATAACACATTTATCAGGACATGTAGCTGCTCTGATGTTTAGTTTCATAGTGTCTTCGTAAATTGTAATCCTTCTTCAACGCAACACTTTCCTTGCACATTAAACAGACACATTTCCCCTCTTGTTTATATGCCAATGATACACCCAGTGTTTTCTGCCTTTGCGTCCAATGTCCAGCAGGGTGAAAATAGTATCCAGCCGAGGTCCTGACCCTCCTAGAGGGGTCCGGGGGTATGCCCCCCGGGGAGATTTTTTAAAGTTTTCAAAGTGAAATGCATGAATCTGGTGCACTTTGAGAGGGAAATTAAGAGGCTAAATCCGAAGAATTTTGTATGAAAATAAAAATGGAGACACTGTGTCAGATGAATTAGAAGCTATTGGAGAAGGACACATAGATTTTCCATAATAATATTAATTTAAAATAAAATATTATGCAGGGTCCTCTGGGATGGGCTTGTTGCTCATTTTCTTTTATGGGACATATTTCTCTGTAATATAATGAGTGCATTTAAATTATTTAAAAATTAAAAGCGCCATATTACATAATATTTTTAAAATGTGCCACGGGCCAATCAATCAGTGTTTGACACCCCTGCACTAGTGGGTTAACTAAGAAATGCAAAAAAAAAAAAAATCAAAGGGCCATATTACATTAAATTTTTAAAATCGGCCGCGGGCCAATAAAAAGCGGGCCGCAGTTGGCCCGCGGGCCGTGGTTTGGAGACCCCTGCTTTAGTCTCTCCACAAAAAAATACACCAAAATGGCTTCTATTACATGTTCAAATCACAAAAAGAATCTTCTGAGGAGTTTAGTTAACAGATGTCATGTCACCTTTTTCATGGCTTATGACTTTGCACCCCTCCTCACAATAATTGTAATTTTCAAGTGCAAAATGTGTTTGTATTAAGGGATATTTGTTCAAATGGTTTTAATGTAATGTAATGGGCATGAACTGAACTAAGAGTTTTACTGAAATAAAAGAGTTTTATAACCCAACACCCGTCAAATTTATCCCCAACAACCATCCATTTGGTATTAATCCAGTTGTTCTGAAATCATAAAATTACTACAATAGGCTATATTTTAACTAAAACAAAGAAATTATACTGAACTGAACTTGTGTTAAAAACCATTATTATGCTTTAAATTAATAAATAAACACAAAATGTGCACGCTTGCATTCTGTCTCACTCTAAACAATTTCCAAAAGTTGAGAACCCTGTGGAATACTGACGGCAGGAAAACTAACAGGTTGTTTTCTTGGAGTTGGCTGCTTTTTTCATCGGAAAAATAGTGGAATTACTAGCCTATTGTTACATGGATTCTGCTGCATACCTGCAAGCTACGGTGAGTTTGAAAATGTTTTGGGATGTCCAATTGGACCTGATGTATTAGCAGTCGCAGGCAGAATTGAGAAATATTAGCTGGCTTGTTCATTGGTATTGTCATAGCACTCACTTGATTTTGTGCGACTCATAGCCCATAGCTCACGCCGTATTTTGCAATCCTGAAAATTAAATGTTATAGTTACTTGTATTATTTGCTCATGAAAGGGTTGGAGTCGGTCAGTTTGTAAAATGGAAATTTTATTATAATCCATGATAGCACTGTCATGAAGCCTGTGGGCGGAGGCCACGTCATGCCCTTTTTAATATTGTTTTCCATGTATGGAGACCTAAAGCATGTTTGATATGCAATTGATTATTTTATTTTTTAGTGCGGTTTGAGGCAATGCGTTGTTTGTGTGTGTTCGTATGTGTTTGTGTGTCTGCATACAAGCACTGTGTCGGTATAGCTTCTGTGGCTTCTGACATTGAAAGTGTGTGTGTGCGTGTACCACGGTGTGTACATTTGAGCTTTGTGTTTGAGCCTTTTATATTCCATCTATGGTTTGAGCTTGTTGTGCGGTGTGTTAGAGCTGTTCACATGTAAATAAAATGCCCAAAAACCATTGACTTTGAAGGCCCAGAGCAAGGTAGAATCGTCATTTTGGTAAATTATGTTAAGGTCCATTTAAATATTTCAGTAGATAATATTTTTATCCGCCGTTCAGACGGATAGGATACTATATCATATCATATCAGGGAACCCACCCGTATTTCGCGGGCGAATTTTTAGCCGGTAGCCCATATAGTCTGAAGTTTGAATATACATTTAAAATACATCTTGAAGCTTGATATATACACACAACGTCACCGTTTATCGCCGTAGCTACTTCCCTCCACACGTTGTCCTTGAGATCGTTATCTTTGTATTGTTTGTTTTGTTTGTCATATAACACTGGGTGCTGTGAAACAAAAACAATAATTTGGTCCGCCATTGTTGGATGTTGTGCTTGTGACGTGTTCGTCAACACGCCTTTTCATTGGTTGAATAAGCTTTTGTCGGAAGCGACGTTTTAGAAAATCGAACTCGGTTCGAAAAAATAAAAGACGCAAATTCGCAAAACAAAATAACGTTGCCTGTCGGTCATTATTGATAACGTGTGAATTAATTGCACGAATAAAACGCGCCCGGTGTGCAAAGGCCTTGAGACTTTCTCAGGACAACAAAGCTGAGAATGAACTGACATGCTGTGCTCTCTTGCTGGTTGCATCAAACTAAACTAAGGTAAACCAGGAGGGTAAAAAAAAAAAAAAATGCAATGCCATTTTTAAACCACCAGTTGTCTAAAGCAAAAACAAATTGTGGGGGCAGAACAGATACGTTTGGTTTCAGTTTTATATGATAGCGTAAGCTAAACTTAGCTCAAAAAGGAAGCTCACCAAAGCTTCTGAAAGAAAGTAATGTAAGCCAGGCAAACAACTAGCTAGCTAGAACCAGCTAACGTTACTATAGCATTACATTCTTAAACTTACCAGAAGAGCCATCCTCCAGGACCTCACCCTCTTATTTTTCAGAGACCTGGTTTGGGGTGCTGACGACTCCGACATGTTCTCCTTATGTTCGTGAAACACTTTGTCAAGCATGGGCGTCAAGCTATCAGCGACTTGCATAAACGGAACTTCCGGTTTTACAACTACCTTCAAAATAAAAGCCTTTAATGATCTGATATGAGGCACAAAACCGATCATACGAGTCATATTCATCATAGATTGTGAAAAATATACAACGTTATCGGGATATCTAATTTTAACACTCACTCAACATGTGCGCGCACACAAAGAGGTGAAAGAATCACTTCAGAGCAAAAACAAATATATTATGCTCATAATGCTGGATGCCAAAAGACAACATTTTGGAAAGAGGGATAAAAATCAGTGACTTTACTAAGATATGGCGCTGCAAACCAAACTCAGAAAACGAATTTTTGAAGGTACTTCAACTAGAAAAACATTAAAGCTAATCAAATACCTTCACCGCTCTAACATTGTATATGTCGTTTTTCTAATTCTCATTGTATCCACCTTGACAAGATATAGTAGGTTACTTAGTAACTGTTAAAAAGGACTTATTAACCTTAATAAGCATTGTTCATAGAGTATAGTTAACAGCTAAGAATTGATTAATAAAGATGTGTTTACCTTCATAAAGCAACAAACAATGCTTAGTAAAGGTTTAACAATGACATAATAGGCAAGTTAGTAAGACTCAATAAATAGGTTTGTAATGCTTTTATTAACAGCTATCAGAAACTCATAAGACTTTTATTAATGCTATTAAGTAATCAATAAATAGTTAAGAAGTTTCTTATAAGTGCTTATAAAAGTCGTATAACCACACTGTCAACATGTTTATTATGTTATTATTAACACTTATATATAGTCTTATTAACACAAATTAATGTTAATAAGCATCTGATAAGGTCCTTATTACCTATTAACTAAGGCAAGAACCTTAGTATAAAGCGTTACCCCGCCTTTCTTCCCCATTCTGATGCCCGGGTTGAACTTCAGCATGTTGTCTTTACGACGTCTACATGCCTAAATGCATTGAGTTACTGCCATGTGATTGGCTGATAAGCTTTTTGTTTTTACAAGCAATTGAACAGGTGTACCTAATAAAGTGGCCGGTGAGTGTATATTGATGTATACGGCAGGTTTTAGCACAGATATGTGTGCGTGTGCTGTTTGTGAATGATGCCAAATGTGTGGCGTGTTGGTCACCTGTGGATGAATATGTAAAGTGCCTGAGCCAAGGAATCCTGCTGTGAAATTAATGCAAGATTCCAGCAGCACGTTCATTTTCATTTCTGTCTCCACAGGTACTATACCCTGAAGCTGATATGGAAATGAGATTACACTTGTCTGGTTCTTTTTGATGTTAGGATTGTGATTTGAATCTGAATTTGGTCTTTATTAGAGTACCACTATTATAGAAGGCTCACATAGTTTAAAGGCAGACCTGTAACAATATTTCAACTGTATACTTCATTCCTATGTATTTAATCCTCTAATCCCAGTAACTGTAATTTTCCTTTGGATATAAAAGGTTTAACAATCTCCAAATACACATCAAATTGAATTTATTTTTTCTTCTTAAGATATTTTTTGGGCATTTTTGCTTTATTGGACAGTTTTGGAGAGACAGAGGTGAATTGGGGTAGAGAGGGAAAGACATGCAGAGAACTGACCCGTGCAAGATTTGAACCCGTGTCTGCTGCAGGGCCTGGGCCCGGTGGGGGGGACACCCAGGCGCCCCCAAAATGAAGTTCATTTTGATCGGATATTAAACACGTTACAATTACAGCAACAAATGTAGAGATACCCTGACTTAAATAAGAATGAGGCTCCAAAAGTGCTGGATGCAACATTCTCATAATAGAACCAATAGAATGATGTTTTTATTATTGAAGCTGGTGGAATACCCCTTTGTTTTTTTAAAGCTTTATTGTAAAATGTTACAATTAAAAATAATAAGAAAATAAACAATGCCTTTCAAGTAGACTAATAGTTATTGCTACAAAGCTATACGTCATGGAAGACTACCAGGCCTTATTTCTGAACCTCTTAACATCTGACGCAATCTGAATTTTTTTGAATGGTCAGACACTATAATAACTTACAATAACCTACTGAATGATTTAAGACATAAATTTGCTTATAAAATAAAAATCAACAAGCAGCCATTCACTTAATTAAAGACGACGCTGAAGTTGGCAGCTGATTCGCAGCAGCCGATTCGGCAGTTAAGGAAAAGTTAAGGGATTCTTAAGGAGCGGCGGAGCGACTGATTGTTTAACCTCCTAAATCGCTACGGTAAAGCCACATAAATTAGTCTAGATTATCTAAGAGAGTCTAACCATTCTTTAAAAACAGTTTACAATTGATGTAACCTTTATTAAGTTTGTTTAAAAGAAAGAGAGGGGAGATTTCACTGCTTTTTTTGCATCTGGACCACATTAGAACTGGTCCTGATTGAAAACCACTGCACCTAGACTCTTCAAATCCGGACTAGAATATCACAGAGAGGCTATACATTATGGAAAACATAGTTTCTGATTTGTGAAACCTTTTTTCTATTTGTGAAAATGCAATAAAGATAAATTTCAAGTTTTTTTGGGGGGGCCAGACTGCATTAGAACTGGTCCTGATTGAAAACCACTGCACGTAGACTCTTCAAATCTGGACTAGAATATCACAGAGAGGCTATACATTATAGAAAACTTAGTTTCTGATTTGTGAAACTTTTATTCTATTTGTGAAAATGCAAAGAATGCCCATTTTAATTGTTTTTTGGGGTCCAGACCGCATTAGAACTGGTCCTGATTGAAAACCACTGCACCTAGACTCTTCAAATCTGGACTATAATATTACAGTGAGGCTATAGATTATAGAAAACATAGTTTCTGATTTGTGAAACTTTTTTTCTATTTGTGAAAATGCAAAGAATGAACATTTTAATGGTTTTTAGGGGTATAGGCCATATTAGAACTGGTCCTGATTAAAAACCACTGCACCTAGACTCTTCAAACCTTGACTAGATTATCACAGTGAGGCTATAGATTATAGAAAACCTAGTTTTTGATTTGTGAAACTTTTATTCTATTTGTGAAAATGAAATAAAGGCACATGTCAACACTTTTTTGGGGTCTAGACCGCATTAGAACTGGTCCTGATTGAAAACCACTGCACCTAGACTCTTCAAATCCGAACTAGAATATCACAGTGAGGCTATACATTATAGAAAACATAGTTTCTTATTTGTGAAACTTTTATCTTATCTGTGCAAATGCAAAGAATGCCCATTTTAATTGTTTTAGGGGTCTAGGCCGCATTAGAACTGGTCCTGATTGAAAACCATTACACCTAGACTCTTCAAATCTGGACTAGAATATCACAGTGAGGCTATACATTATAGAAAACATAGTTTCTGATTTGTGAAACTTTTACCTTATCTGTGAAAATGCAATAAAGGCACATGTCAAGGCTTTTTTGGGATTCAGACCGCATTAGAACTGGTCCTGATTGAAAACCACTGCACCTAGACTCTTCAAATCTGGACTAGATTATCACAGTGATGCTATATATTATAGAACACATAGTTTCTGATTTGTGAAACTTTTTTTCTATTTGTGAAAATGCAATAAAGGCACATGTCAACGCTTTTTTGGGGTCTAGACCGCATTAGAACTGGTCCTGATTGAAAACCACTACACCTAGACTCAACAAGCGAAAGAGCAGGCTGCAGCCTTCACAATCGACAGAGTTCCTGGGCATTTGTTTGGATGCCAAATCAGGAACTCTTTTTTTTTTTACGTCGTCGAGACAGGCCGCCCTCAGGGCGTGCTTGTCCCAGTTTCGTTTGGGGGCCACAGTGACCTGGAGATTCAGCCTTGACTCTTTGGGTTAATGGTAGCCACGGTGCACATCGTGTCCATGGCCCTTCTGAACATGTGCCCAGTGCAGCGTTGCCTCCTGAGCCTGGGTCTTTGTCCACAGAGAGATCTGCATGCCAGGGTGTTGGTTTCATGCAGACTGCGCATAGTTCTCCGCTGGTGGGAGGAACCAGCCAATTTAGCACGGGGCAATGCACTGGGGCCGGTGTTGCGTCGCCAGGTGGTGTCCGCCGACGCCTACCTGGTAGGCTGGGGAGCCGTACACAAGGGTCAAGGCATCAGTGGCCAATGGCACAGACCCTGGTTGACACAGCACATCAATCAGTTGGAATTGCAGGCTATCCATTTAGCTCTTTTGTACTTCCTGCCAGAGCTGGAAAAGCGCCATATACTGGTAAGGACAGACAGAACAGCGGCATACATAAACAGGCAGGGGGGCCTGGGTTCCCCGCGCCTTTGCAGATTGGCTCAGATAATATGGGAGTGGGCGTATCCACGATTCAAGTCCCTCAGGGCGATGCACGTCCCGGGTCAGGTGAACCTTGCGGCGGATCGGCTCTCCAGAGGGGGACCCCTCCCCGGGGAATGGAGACTGCATCCGGAGGTCGTGAGCGATATCTGGGAGTGCTTTGGTACAGCCACAGCCGATCTCTTCGCCTCGAGGGAGACAGCTCACTGTCCCCCTCTTTTTCTCCATGAAAAGGGGCGATCCTCCCTTGGGCACGGATGCCATGGCACAACAGTGGCCACAAGGCCTCCTGTATGCCTTCCCTCCCTTCACCCTCCATCATACACTTCTACAGAGAGTTCAGGTGGAAGAGGTGAGCCTCATCCTGGTGGCCCCCAACTGGCCCCAGATGATCTGGTTCTCAGCGATTGCAACCCTCCTTCAGGGACACCCGTGGGAGCTCCCGGGTCGACGGGATCTCCTGTCCCAGGTCCACGGGACTCTCTTTCATCCTTTTCCCCAGGGTCTCCGGCTTTGGGACTGGCCCCTGAGAGGGCCGGGTTTCTAGCTATGGGGTTGCCCCAAGCTGTGGTTAGCACTCTTACAAGGAGCCCGGGCTCCATCAACGAGGGCGGCATACGCTTATCGTTGGGGAGGGTTTCAATCATGGTGCAATTCGAGACAGGTGGATCCCCTCGCCTGCACGGCCCATGACATTCTCCAGTTCCTCCAGGAAATGTTGGAGGTGGGAAAATCTCCCTTGGCATTTAGGGGAATAGTGTCAGCCATAAAGGCAGCCCGTGTTGGACCTCGAAGCTGGCAGAAGGCTGTTGCAACCTTATTGCTCAGTTTCTTAGAGGTGCTTGTAGGGTTACTCCACATCGCAGAAGGCCAGCTGTCCCCCCATGGGATTTGGAGGTGGTGCTGTCGGCCTTGCAGAATGAGCCATTCGAGCCCCTGGATAGAACTAGGCTACAATGGCTTTCTCTCAAGACAGCGTTTTTGCTCGCAATTGTGTCTGCTAAGAGAATGGAAGAGCTGCATGCTCTTTCAGTGCATGAGGACTGCTGCCGCTTCTTGCCAGGTGGTGCTGCGCCCGAACCCTGCATTTCACCCTCAAGTCTGGTCTGAGTCCCACGCCGGTCGATCTATTGAGCTGCACCCTTTCCACCATCCTCAGGAAGGTGAAGCAGGGCAGTACTAGGCAGTCACTACTGTGCCCAGTCAGGTACCTAACAGTGTATCTGCATCGGACACGTGGCCATAGGACAACGGGCCAGCTCTTTGTCTGTTACAAGCCTAACCGTCTTGGACAGCCAGTCTCCAAGGCCAGGCTTGCCCACTGGGTTGTGGATGCTATCCAGCAGGCATATGAGAGGGCAACCAAGCCGACCCCAGTAGGGGTGCGGGAGCACTCCACACGGGGCATTGCTACGTCATGGGCCCTATGGCGAGGGGCCCCTCTATCTGAGATTTGTACGGCGGCCTCTTGGTCGACCCTGTCGACTTTTATCCGGTTCTACTGCATGAATGTGGCAGCCAGCACCCCATTCTCGGAGCGAGTGCTGGGCTCAATGCAGCAGGACGGTGCGCGTTTGGGCTAGGCCATCTACCCATTCATGGCTGGCTTTAGGGTCTTGCAGGGCCAGCTTAGCCTTGGTAGCGTCTGGCGCCTTGGCGATGGTGTGTACATAATGTATAATTGTAAATAGTTCCTTTATACTGGGCACATGGGTGAACACTCTGGTGGTGGTGACGTGTCATTCGAACTCAACTGCCTTTTTTTATTTAGGCTCCCGCAGGAGCAGCTGGGTCTGCTTGGTTTCCTCGCGGTGTGCCTTACAGAAGTCCCCGTATATATGGAATATGTAGGATGGAGAGATAGTCTTGACACGATAGAGAACGGTTGGTTACGTTGTAACCCAGGTTCTCTGAGTGGAGAGACTATCTCTCCAGCCGAGATGCCGCTCAGAAACGCGTTCCAATCAAGGTTCAAACCGAAGAGGCCACGCATGCGTGTAGCTTATATAGCCACGGCTGGCCAATCATGCGTGGCCGCCATGGCTGGCCAATCATGCGTGGCCGCCACAAGTGATGTGTCTTAAAGAGTATCCACGTCAACTATGTAAGGTGGAGAGGTAGTCTCTCCACTCAGAGAACCTGGGTTACAACGTAACCAACCGTTCTCTGCATGTCACTCCCCACCCTGCCCCATTTCAACTTTGTCTCTACACTGTCAATAAAGCATAAAAATGCCCAAAAAATATCTTTAAAAAACAAAAGAAAAAAAAAACAATTATAAAGACATCAGCTTCAATCAGGACCAGTTCTAATGCGGTCTGGACCCTTAAACACCATTAAAATGTGCATACTTTGCATTTTCACAGATAGGGTAAACGTTTCACAAATCAGAAACTATGTTTTCCTTAATCCATAGCCTCACTGTGATATTCTAGTCCAGATTTGAAGAGTCTAGGTGCAGTGGTTTTCAATCAGGACCAGTTCTAACGCGGCCTAGACCCCTAAAAACCATTAAAATGTGCATTCTTTGCATTTTCACAAATAGAAAAAAAGTTTCACAAATCAGAAACTATGTTTTCTATAATGTATAGCCTCACTGTGATATTCTAGTCCAGATTTGAAGAGTCTAGGTGCAATGGTTTTCAAACAGGACCCGTTCTAATGCGGTTTAGACCCATAAAAACCATTAAAATGTGCATTCTTTGCATTTTCACAAATAGAAAAAAAGTTTCACAAATCAGAAACTATGTTTTCTATAATCTATAGCCTCACTGTGATATTCTAGTCCAGATTTGAAGTGTCTAGGGGCAGTGGTTTTCAATCAGGACCAGTTCTAATGTGGTCTAGATCCCAAAAAAGCGTTGACATGTGCCTTTATTTCATTTTCACAAATAGGAAAAAAAGTTTCACAAATCAAAAAACTAGGTTTTCTATAATCTATAGCCTCACTGTGATAATCTAGTCCAGATTTGAAGAGTCTAGGTGCAGTGGTTTTCAATCAGGACCAGTTCTAATGCAGCCTAGACCCCTAAAAACCATTAAAATGTGCATTCTTTGCATTTTCACAAATAGAAAAAAAGTTTCACAAATCAGAAACTATGTTTTCCATAATGTATAGCCTCTCTGTGATATTCTAGTCCAGATTTGAAGAGTCTAGGTGCAGTGGTTTTCAATCAGGACCAGTTCTAATGTGGTCCAGATGCAAAAAAAAAGCAGTGAAATCTCTTCTCTCTTTCTTTTAAACAAACTTAATAAAGGTTACATCAATTGTAAACTGTTTTTAAAGAATGGTTAGACTCTCTTAGATAATCTAGACTAATTAATGTGGCTTTACCGCGGCGATTTAGGAGGTTAAACAACGGAGAATCAGTCGCTCCGCAGCTCCTTAAGAATCCCTTAACTTTTCCTTAACTGCCGAATCGGCTGCTGCGAATCAGCTGCCAACTTCAGCGTCGTTAATCAAAGCATCAAATAGAAAAGGATCTTTGAGGCGGGTCAAAATCCTCTGTGGCCTGCACTGATGTGATGTGACTCAACTTGTCTATAGAAGACAAAGATATATTGTAGACCAGGACTATTCAATTAGTTTTGAATGGGGGCCGGTTGGTGGAAATGATCCAAAATGAGGGGCCAGAAAAAAATGCCTAAAATTTATGAGCATCACATCAATAGGCACATATACTGTAAAACACTACAAGGACATAGGAGTGTATATATTTATTGTCTTTATTTTATCAAATAGAGTTCACAAGCTTATCAAAAAAAATCCCTATTTGATTAACATAGGCTGCCTGTTGTTTAAGTGTTTAACAATCTTATCAGTTCAGGAAAACAAAATAGGTTAACTCTTCAACAGCTTATCAAAATACATAGAAATAAATGTACTCTAAGTGCAACAGTTTATCAAAATACATAGAAATAAATGTACTCTAAGTGCAACAGCTTATCAAAATACAGGTAGGCCTAGGTTTACTAAGAGTGCAACAGCTTATCAAAAAACATAGAAATAAATGTAGGCTACTCTAAGTGCAACACCTTACAGTGTTTCCCCCCAAAAATGTGTTTGTCAAGGGGTCACTGTCCAGGGTCATGGGAGGCGCGACGCGGCGAAAGTTTTGGCTGTATTTTTCTCAAAGATGCCAATGCACAGTACAGAATACAAAAAAACTGCAGACACTGACTTTACAGTTGTGCAATTTTGTTTGCTATATGAAGGTACACATTTTGTGCAAACATGCAGACAGTACAAAGCAAAGTTCTACTGGTGCAATATTATGCAGACACACTAAATACAAATAATGGACCATACACTTACACTGCGGTACAATCGCGCGCGCAAAGCTGCATACACAGAGCAGCTGATAGAGAAGAAATGCTTGGAGACAGATGTGCACATTTATTTACTGCAGATCGCGGCCTTTCGCGTAGTTATGCAAAAGCACACATCGTGCGTGCTAGTACATTAATTGTGCACCACGGTAGCCAAGGCGGGGGCCAGTAAATATTCCTTCCAGGGCCGCCTATTGAATAGCCCTGTTGTAGACTATGGCATTTTTCTGACAAAAAACATATGAGACATTCATGACATTTCACATGGCAAGTTTATGAAGTTATTGCTATTCAATCTGGAGCAGAACCATGGATATCACATCTAAATTTCTCTGCAGGTGATCCAGTCTTTTCATTCCAATCAAAAATGTCAACCTTTATCTGGCACTGGAGGAAAAGTCAGGAGGTCACCAAACACACCCGACAAAGTCTGAAGTAGTTCAGCTAAATAGTTGGCAAGACAACCAATGAACAGACAGAAGACAAAAAGACAAACGGACACACACACACACACACACACACACACACACACACACACACACACACACACACACAGGTCTCAGGTCTTTGGACCTGAGCAAAGCATTTGATACTGTTGATTATAGCTTTCTGCAATGTGCACATTGGTCCTGTTTTTACACTGGCTTCCAGTCACTTATAGATTTTAAGTTGCTAGTGTTAGCTGTGTTCATCACTTAACAATTTTAAGCTCAAAATACAATTCTGATTATGAAGAATGCAAAAACTAAACAGGGTTAAGCTGCTTTTAGCTTAGCCAAATAAAAACACATTTTTATGTTGAAATTAATTAATTATCTTAATCAAATCCTTTTTCATAATCTCATTTTATTCCATCTTATTTCATTGTATTTGAAGTTGTATTGTATCTACAGTTCTTGTTTTTGCTTCTAGCTTTTCTTTTGAAATGTTCTTTATAAATAAAGCTGCCTAATACAACACAAATCCACAGTCGTGATATGTTATTATTGTAGAATAAATAAATAGTTCATCTTTCTTCATTATTAAATGTGTATTTTATAATGTGCCCTGCAAATGTATGCCTGAATAATGTCTCGTAAAAATGTATAGCTTATTCATTAGATACATTAACATTCTGTAATTCAGTGTGTTATTAGATAAACTTATTAGACCATTAAAGGCATACTTTACATTTTCTCATACTGCTGTGTAGCAACAGGCTGTATATATAAAGCAAACCTGCAGCATAGCATCTTTTCTTTGCTAGATATGGCCTATATGGTAGGGGAGAACAGGGTAATCTGAGCCACTTTTTACATTTGCTAGCGAGCTAAAATTATTTATCACTCAAATTTAAGCATTTCCCATTAATTCAGGATGTTTCCTAGAAATGGGCATCAGCAGAATCTTTTCAAGACAAAGGGCAGTGAAAATATGATTGTTTTAAAAAAAGTTGTCATGTGGCTCACTTCACCCCAGCTGTGGGGTAAACTGATCCACTCACCTTTTCCACTCTGAAACTACCATAACAACACATTTTGTAACAGTTAGAATCCTGAAAGCTAGCCACACATTCCAGAACTAATGTCGGACTAGTAAAATAATGCTGAGGTTTGGTCAATTAAGCAAAGCAAATTTTCTAAACACTTGAAAGTAACTCCGAACAAAATCAAATACAACATAATATAATTCAAAAGGTTTTAATAAGATTAAAATGAAAGATAGAACCAGTTAGATTAGAACAAAGTCTGGGGGTCAGAACACAGGACCCTTAGAGCCAGCTAGTGTCTGGGGGTCAAAGCATAGGAAAATCAGAACCAGCAAGAACAGCCTGGGACTCAGAACAAAGGAGAAGACCCAACTGGATTATAACATCAGCCTGTCATACTCTTCAACTAGGCCTACTCTACATTCCAGCCCTGAAGGTTACAGGGAAAGATGAGAAGGTGCTCTTTCCGTGTGGTTGCCCCAGGTCGTCTTCCTGGTGTATTTCCTTGGCATGATGGCTTTTCTAAAATGTGTATGACATTAAAATAAAACACATGTTATGTAATATTACATTAAAATATGTTTAAGACTAAACTTAACTTGCGCCTCATGGTGGGGGAAAGTGAGACAGTGGCTCACTTTACCCCCACAGCATTTGGCTCACTTTCCCCCACCACCACAATTTGAGAAAAAACTACCTCTCTTAGCATTTCAGGCTAATCTTCAGTTATCAGCATCACATGGTTTCATATGTTGGTAGTTCATCAACAAGTATGATAGAAGTTTTTCTATGTGAATACATTTACTTTGGCACAACAGTTGATTAAGTTGACAGTAAGAAAATTTACTTTTACATGCAAAATAACTATTTTGGTGAAAAAAAACATGCTTACCACAGCACCATGAGGTCCTCTCTTTCAGGGCCATGGGGAAATGAGAGGGGCTTGAAAACATATATCTCACATGACCACAAATGTTTTCCGTTGCCTAGATACAGGGGGTGGCTCACATTACCCGATGCCTAAGATTCCCCCGTTCTCCCCTACTCTTTACATTGACAGAAAATGTGCAGTGAAAGATACTTTTGTTTTGATTATTCAAGCCCCTTGAAGCTTTTCTTTATTTTATTCCTACTTCCATCTAGTTACTGCGTCTCTTTGCTACAAAATGCCTTAGTTGTCATGGTTGCTGCATCAATTGCAATAAGCGCTGTATCCTAACACCTAACCTCATACAAAACCTTACCTAATAAGAAACCTAACCTTAAACTACCATTGCCCTCTCAACACTAGAAAATCCTGATGAGATTTTAAAAGTACAGACCCCCCAGCGCCGACTGCCAGCCCCGCATTTGTTCAGTCTGGGCTTAATAACAGCACACCCTTGTGGAGGATTCCGGAGTGAGGACACACGTTCTGTAAGATTTTTGCATTTCTGCGCGTAATAGTGCAGGACGAGTTTCAGCTAGAAGAAATAAGAAGAAGTATAGTGGATAACAATAAGTAACAGGCACTGGAACTTTTTACAGTGTAACTATTGTTACTGCACTTAATTATGTTCTGTTCTAAAGTGGAGTTGTACCTTAGCTCCTATTAATTACATAGTTAAAGGTTCAAATCAACCATTATAATGGTGTAAGACTAATATAAAAAATCCTCGTCTTGGAAACAAGTTATTTTGACCTTAAAGCCACTACGAGTAACTTTGTCCGTTGGCGGCCCCTTTGGACAAAAGCAGTAGTATTTTTATAACGGCCACTGTCGTAAAGCTGTTTTTAGCTTGAGCCGGGCGCGTGCGAGTGTCAAATGAGTAGGGCGCAATATAGTGCATGTCCGTGTGTTGAAAGTGCACAGACTCTTTTCAGCTCTGTGAGAGTGGTTAGTGACTCTGCATCAACTAATGCCAGTCAGTGCCACATACACCTGACTGCAATGAATTGATGCAGCAGTGTCAGTGTCATCTCTCTCATGGAGCTGAAAGATTACGTGTCCTCACAGAAAGCGAATGAACGAGAGACGGCAGTTAGTATGGATCACAATGAGGTAATGTGTTTATATTGTTATAAATAATGACTATTTCAGATGAATAATGGTAATCTGATGATGGTGACGCAAAGCACACTTTGTGTTAGTAGCCTACCGCTCATTCATTTAGGAGTAAACACTGACGTCTAGTTCGCTCCCGTGAAATTGTGTATATACGTTGCTTGGCAACACCCTTGTCTCGCCAGTAGCCTATATCACTCTCCCTTTTAGCTTTTCTTCATTGCATTTTCTGTTGTGGTCACAGCAGCCCGCTGTGTTTTCCTCGTCTGTATCTGCCACTCCCCCTGTCTGTCTCACTTCGCATCTGCAATCACGCTCACCTGGTCTTCACCTCCAATCAACTCCCCTTCATAACCCGTGGATTCCTTGCTGTTGGCGCCAGATCGTCCTATGCGCTACCGTGGTAACTATTACGTACCTGGCTCCAGTTCACTGTTCCCTCGCTCTCGCTTACTCGTCTCTTGTTTCTCGTTGCCTGTAGCTGTTGACCACAACCTAACTTTTGTTTTTCCTCTGCCTGCAGTATCCGGATCACTCTCTCCAGCTTCCCGGCTTTGGTCTCCCCCTGGCTCCCTCACCCACTACCTGCTTCCCCACACCATATATAAAATAAACCTTTTTTATATAAATCCTACTTCGTCTCTGTCTGCTCTTGGGTCCAGCATCGTAACCATAACAGAACGATCTGGCCAAGATGGACCCAGCGGACATCGGAAACATTCGTGGAGCTCTCGCCGCCCAAGGCACTCAGGTGGCGGAGCACAGCCAAGCTCTCCGGGACGCTATGGAGGCTTTTAAGAATCTCGCTACCCGAGTGGGTGACCAATTGGACTTACTGGTACCTCCCACCACAGCGCCTCCACTACCAGCGGCACCCCCGCCTGCTCTCACTTCCCCGTTACACCTGCCACGAGCTCGTGAGCCATTTATTCCTGCGCCAGAGCGCTATGCTGGGGACATGGGTACGTGCAGAGACTTTTTGATTCAGTGTTTCCTAGTTTTCAGTCAGCAGCCTCTCACCTATCCCACAGAAAAGGCTAAGATCGCTTACATTATGGGGTCACTTAAGGGTAATGCACTAGCGTGGGCTTCAGCGTTATGGGACAGTGATTCCCCAGCTAATGACAATTTTGACCTTTTTGTAGCAGAGATGAGGAAAGTGTTTGACCATCCAGTAGAGGGAGGGGACGCCGCCAAGCGGCTTATTTCTTTACGTCAGGGCTCCCGCAGTGTAGCTGAGTTCTCCGTTGAGTTCAGGACCTATGCAGCCAGGTCAGGCTGGAACGACAAGTCACTACGTGGGCTTTTTCTTTCCGGTCTCAGTGAGACAATCAAGGATGAGCTGGCTACTAGGGAGGAAGCTGACACTCTCGATGAAATAATTTCCCTCTCTATCCGGCTGGATAATCGCCTACGCGAGCGGCGTAGGGAGAAGGCGGGCAGCTCCGTGCCTCCGGTTTTCGCTGCTTCCTGTTCCCCACTCTTCCCTAAGACTGCCCTCTCTGCCCCCGTGACGCGTGCTGTCACTGAAGAGGAGCCCATGCAGCTGGGTTGCACACGTCTCACCCAGGCAGAGCGGCTTCATCGGATTAAGACCGGGGTGTGTCTGTACTGTACGCTGCCCGGGCATCTCATCTCCACCTGTCCGTCACTGCCAAAAGACAGGGCTCGGCAGTGAGGCTTGGGGCCCTGCTGAGCCACGCCCCCTCCGTCCCCGATTCTCACTGTTCTCGCTCACTGCTGGATGCCACTCTCCTGTCCCTCGGGCATTCCTTTCCTGTGTCAGCCCTGGTGGATTCGGGAGCGGATGAGAACTTCATTGATGCGGGCTTCGCGTCTCAGGTTGGCATTAAATTGGAACAATTACCCTCTCCCTTAAATGCTAACGCCTTAGACGGCCGTCACCTGGCCCTTATTACCCACCGTACTAAGCCCCTTGAGTTAATTGTTTCTGGTAATCACCACGAGATACTTCAGTTTCATGTCATCCTGTCTCCCCTCACTCCCCTGGTGCTGGGGTACCCCTGGCTCAAGCTTCACAATCCCCAATTTGACTGGTCTTCTGGCAAGGTGGTGAGTTGGAGCACGTTTTGTCATTCCACCTGCTTACAGTCTGCTCTGTCTCCGGCAGTGGGAGATGTTCCCTTGCCCAAGGAACCTCCCGACCTCACCTTGGTTCCCCAAATTTATCATGACCTGGGAGAGGTATTTAGTAAGTGTCGTGCGCTCACCCTGCCTCCTCATCGCCCCTATGACTGTGCCATTGATCTCCTCCCCGGCGCCCCTTTGCCCAGTAGTCGCCTTTATAACTTGTCCCGTCCTGAGAGGGAGGCCATGGAGAAGTACATTAAGGATTCTCTTTCGGCTGGCCTCATGAGACCCTCCTCTTCTCCTGTTGGTGCAGGTTTCTTTTTTGTGGCCAACAAGGACAAGTCACTTCGCCCATGCATTGATTTCAGGGGTCTTAATAACATTACTGTGAAGAACAAGTATGCGTTGCCCCTCATCAGTTCCGCATTCGAGCCACTGCAGGGCGCCACAGTCTTCTCCAAATTGGACCTACGTAATGCTTATCATCTGGTGCGCATCCGGGAAGGCGATGAGTGGAAGACGGCCTTTAACGCCCCCCCTCGGCCATTTTGAGTATCTCGTCATGCCTTTCGGCCTAACTAATGCCCCTGCTGTGTTCCAGAACCTGGTTAACGACGTCCTCCGGGACTTTCTCAACCGCTCAGTTTTTGTCTATTTAGACGACATCCTGATTTTTTCCCGCAATCAGAAGGAACACGTCCAGCATGTCCGGCAAGTTCTTCAACGGCTGTTGGAGAACAAGCTATATGTGAAGGCCGAGAAGTGTGAGTTCAGTGTCACCTCTGTATCCTTCCTGGGGTTCATCATTGAGAGCGGGCAAGTGAGGACCTGCCCCGAGAAGGTCATTGCAGTGACTGACTGGCCCATCCCCGATTCCCGCAAGAAACTGCAGCAGTTTCTGGGGTTTGCCAATTTTTACCGGAGGTTCATCCGTGACTACAGCAGGGTGGCAGCCCCTCTCACTCATCTCACCTCCCCTGCCCGCCCTTTTGCCTGGACGCCTGAAGCGGAGGCTGCCTTCTCTAGGCTTAAGGAGCTTTTTTCGTCTGCCCCCATTCTCATCCAACCGGATCCCTCCAGGCAGTTCATTGTGGAGGTTGATGCATCTGACACTGGGGTGGGGGCGGTCCTGTCCCAGCGCTCGGCCTCTGATGAGAAGATTCACCCCTGCGCTTTTTTCTCTCGCCGGCTGGTTCCTGCTGAGCGGAATTATGATGTGGGTAACAGAGAGCTGCTGGCTGTGAAACTGGCGTTGGAGGAATGGCGGCACTGGCTTGAGGGGTCAGAACAGCCGTTCGTGGTATGGACTGACCACAAGAATTTGTCTTACATCCAGACAGCCAAGCGATTGAATTCCCGCCAAGCCCGGTGGTCCCTGTTTTTTGGGCATTTCAATTTCTCCCTCACCTACCGGCCCGGTTCCCGTAACGTCAAACCAGACGCCCTCTCCCGCCAGTTTGGCACTGTGGACACACCGGGCCCCCCTGACACCATCCTCTCTCCTTCCTGTCTCAGGGTGGCTGCTGTTACCTGGGAGATAGAGTCCCTCATCCGGGAGGCCCAAATCACTGAACCAGACCCGGGCAACGGCCCTCCTAACCGCCTCTTTGTCCCCAGTTCGGTGCGCTCCCAGGTTCTGGTGTGGGGTCACACATCGCGTTTTGCCTGTCACCCTGGCGTGGGTCGCACCCTGTCACTCCTGAAGAGGTACTTTTGGTGGCCAGCGATGGACGCTGACACCCGGGCTTTCGTGCTGGCCTGCACGGTTTGTGCTCGGGCCAAGTCCTCCCATCAACCCCCTGCTGGCCTGCTTCGCCCGCTTCCTGTTCCTGGTCGGCCCTGGTCTCACATTGGCCTGGATTTCGTCACTGGTCTTCCCCCCTCTAATGGCCATACAGTCATCCTCACAGTTGTGGATAGGTTCTCTAAGGCTGTTCATTTCATTTCCCTCCCTAAGCTCCCCTCTGCCACCGAGACTGCCCAGCTGCTCGTGCAGCATGTGTTCCGCCTCCACGGGATTCCCGCGGACCTCGTCTCCGACCGCGGCCCCCAATTCATCTCCCAGGTGTGGAAAGCCTTCTGCCGTGCGCTGGGGGCCTCTGTCAGCCTGTCATCAGGGTACCAGCCGCAGACTAATGGGCAGGCGGAGAGAGCGAATCAGGACCTTGGAACCGCGCTGCGTTGTGTGGCTGCCCGCAACCCCTCCGCCTGGAGCGACCATCTCTCTTGGATCGAGTATGCCCACAACTCCATGTCCTGTGCAGCCACCGGCATGTCCCCGTTTGAATGTTCCCTGGGGTACCAACCGCCCTTGTTTCCGGCTCAGGAGGACGACATCTCCGTTCCCTCAGTACAGCACCATCTCCGCCGCTGCCGCAGGGTGTGGAAGGGCGCGCGCACCGCTCTGCTGCGCTCCGCTGAGCAGAACCGGCGCACGGCTGATCGCCACCGGGCTCCCGCTCCTGCCTATCGGGTGGGTCAGCAGGTGTGGTTGTCCTCCAAGGACCTTCCCTTACAGACTGGCTCTAAGAAGTTAACCCCTCGTTTTGTGGGGCCCTTCCCTATTGTCTCTGTCATCAACCCCTCTGCGGTCACACTCAAGCTGCCCCCAGCCATGCACGTCCACCCAACCTTCCATGTCTCTCGTCTAAAGCCAGTCTCCACCAGCCCTCTCTCTCCCCCGGCCGTTGCCCCCCCTCCTCCCCGGGTGATTGACAACCACCCAGCATACACTGTCCGGCGGTTGCTGGACATTCGGCGTCGGGGCAGAGGGCATCAGTACCTCGTGGATTGGGAGGGTTACGGTCCTGAGGAAAGGAGCTGGGTTTCGCGGGGTCTCATTCTCGACCCCTCCCTCATCCGGGATTTCCATCTGGCTCATCCAGAGGAGCTTAGGCCGCCTGGAGGCGTCCATTGAGGGGAGGGTACTGTTGTGGTCACAGCAGCCCGCTGTGTTTTCCTCGTCTGTATCTGCCACTCCCCCTGTCTGTCTCACTTCGCACCTGGTCCTCATCTGCAATCACGCTCACCTGGTCTTCACCTCCAATCAACTCCCCTTCATAACCCGTGGATTCCTTGCTGTTGGCGCCAGATCGTCCTATGCGCTACCGTGGTAACTATTACGTACCTGGCTCCAGTTTACTGTTCCCTCGCTCTCGCTTACTCGTCTCTTGTTTCTCGTTGCCTGTAGCTGTTGACCACAACCTAACTTTTATTTTTCCTCTGCCTGCAGTATCCGGATCACTCTCTCCAGCTTCCCGGCTTTGGTCTCCCCCTGGCTCCCTCACCCACTACCTGCTTCCCCACACCATATATAAAATAAACCTTTTTTATATAAATCCTACTTCGTCTCTGTCTGCTCTTGGGTCCAGCATCGTAACCATAACATTTTCTTTTTTTTTCTTTGATGGTTCAGCCCCGTTATCAGTCATTATGACGACAAATAACTGTCTCAAATAAGGCTCCCGCTCCCCTTCCCTCACCTAGAGGGATAGGCTTCTCAAATCGCGTTGCTGCGCTACACTGAAATCTGCGACCAATACGAGTATGTGACCATACTGGGTGTGCGACCAGACCAAACGCAGTAATACAAACTATATAAAAACGTCTTTCTTTGCACTGATGGTCTGGTTTGCTGTTAAAGGTAATTTATGATTATCAGAGGAAACATGAGGCTGTTTAAAAGATATTTAAATGTTACTTGTAGCTGCTTTAAAGAGGACCTATGATGCTTTTTGACTTTTATGACCTATAAACGTTGTTATGATGATTCATAGTCATGCTTAACCATACTAAATTATCAAATAATGACTTACATGCATTTCGACATATTCCCTGCTGACCGTCTGGGGTGTCTGTGCAGAGCACTAAACACTATTCTAGCCAGTCGAGAAGTCACGTGTTCAAAGCGGTCTACCCTTTCATAATTTGTTACGTCGCATAAAACTTTGTGACGTCTCCACGCGGATGTTTCCATGTATGGTAATGCTGTCACTTCCCTGTTCGCGTCTGCCTCGCGTCTGCCTCGCGCCCTTATAGGTCCATGCTCGCGCTTCCCGCCACTGAAAGTGTTCCGGAAGGAAGGTAACCAATCAAAACGGAGTGGGGTTTGCAGGAGGGGGGGGAGGGGAGCGGAGATGGCCGAAGCACAGGCGGAGGGAGCCGAAGCACACACACTCAAGTGTTGACAGGATGTGCTGGATCGCCAAAATAAGAGAAAGAGCTTCCCGAAAATCTACATAGTTTTTTGTGATGTTATTCGTGTCAAGTTGCTCTATAGCAGTGTAAAACAAGAAATTAAGACCAGAAAAGTAGCATAATAGGTCCTCTTTAAATAATTGTGTTTCTTGATTTAAAGGCCCACACTCAAATTTCCTCTTAACCCTTTTTTCAATCAAACATTGTTTCTGCTATATCATAATTATGATGATAATGATTTCCTGTTGAATATATTCAATGATTTAACTTGTGTGTCTTTTGTTGAGTATATGTGTACTGATGTATATGTATTGTATGTAGGCCTATTAGGCCATTATTGTGTTTTGTTTTCTGTTTATTTTTTATATTGTTTACATTAAAAAAAATTGTAGGATGTTGTAAATGTAAAAATAACTCCCAGAGTAATGTATAATCCTACAATAAAGTAAATATATATAAAAGGCTTTTGTTGTAATGATATGAATTAATCAATTAAACTACAGTAAAATCAAGTATTTAAATTTCCACATTCCTACTTTTACATGTAGAAAATGTACTGCTCTGCCGAATCACTATTTACTGTATTCAACCAGCACAAAACAGTAAAGTAACATTATTAAAGAACATGATGCAACATGCTGGGTTCTAAACGTTTTGTCACAGGCAAGGCACAGTGGGACTGTAGAGAGAAGGCATAATGGCACACATTCTATCTCAGGCAACTCAGAAAGGTTGGAGTAAGCCCTTCATTCTCAGATCATCTGAGACAATTTATCATGTTGGAAGTATGCCGTCAGCCATTAACATGTATAGTGGGCATATGGGGGAGGAAGATATGGGATCAAAACGTCCAGTCACATACTGTTCATACAGGTTTCAGGTCAGTCAGCCTATCAGACTGCTGGACAACTGACAGCTACTCAGTGGACCTCCCATTGACTTTTCCCTTCACAAAGACCCGCATTAATGCAGTATATGGCTCATTTTCACTGCACAAACACAATTATCTACTGATTAAGATTCAGCTCTGTTATTCCATTGTTTTCCAACTGTATTATATTGCACAGGCGATCATATTACATCAATACTGTCCAGTGCCCTCTAGGGACGCAAATGACTTGTCGGTTAAATGTTCAAACACCCTCTGCCTCTCACTAGTCGCCAAATAAAATACTAGTCGGTTAGTAATGAATTAATTGTCCAGCAGGTGGAATAATAGCATGCACACTTAACCATTAGATTTACAAGAATGCACATGTACTGTATATCGTAACACAGTTTTATTGATAACAGTACCACTAGGTGGCACCTCTGTTTGTTAAGTAGTAGTGTTGGGAATAAAAACAAGAGCGCACACTTCCACTTCAGTGACATAAGTCAGTCAGTCAGACTTCGTTTGTAAAGCGCTTTGTATACAAGCAAATATAGCACAAAGTGTGCACTTGCAAGGACAACTCCCTCTCTTCTTCCTTTTGTAAGTGTTAGTGTAGGACCGTTTGCCTTGTATGTTCTTGTACATAGCCCATGTATACTGATACGATATAGTGCGGTGGAGACCTAGCATGGTATGGTCGAAGTTTTTGATAAAAGTGCAGTGCGGAATTCCAACAGATATGTTGTCTGATGTTACCGATGTGTTAGGAAGGCAAGAGGGAGTTGTCAAGATTGAAGCAGAAATTGCGAGGAGAGTTGGCGAGGGATTGGGGACCAATAACAATCATGTCTGATATATATCACAGTTAAGATGGAGGAAGTTAGCTTGCCTCCATGATTGACTTTCACTGAGGCAGTTGGTAAGTATACATTTCATTATAATGGTGATGGATTTAGATGAGATGTAGAGCTTGATGTCCTCGGCATAACAGTGAAAGTGGAGGCCATGGGGATGTGTGATATTACCATGGCAGCATGCACAGGACTAACAGGAGACCAATCACCACAACCTTAGCAAAGCCTTGGGACAGAGGAGTGGAGGAGGAGGTGCAGTTTTGTATGATGATGAATTGTTATGTTGTATGACTATAGACAGGAGTGGGCAGTACTGGTTATGTTGAGAGGGGATGCAAGGCAGGTTCAATATTCCCAAAAACTATATTTATCCTAAAGGGCAATTCAACAGTCCACAGACCACACAAACATTTACATAAAGACAGCAGACAGTGACAGGAGTATGTCAGGGACCACGCAAGGAGTATACAGTTCAAGTTTAAGAACAATGATGAAATAAATAAATAAATAATCTTCAAGACAAACTGATACACAAGTAATAAAAGCTCAGATTAGTAGCTAAAATGTTAATTTCCAGAGAAAGCTGTCAAGGTTTAGAAGCCTGATAGCAGACGGAATAAAAAGGCTTTGAATAGCGGTTTGTTTTCCTGAGTGGAGTAACAAAGGGCCTGAGGACATTAATGTGAATTCTGTAGACAGGATGCGGTCATGTTGGTCAATAATTATTTTTGCGTTTTGGCCCACACACTTCTCCCAAAGGGACCATAAGTCTCTCTGCTATACGGTTGTTGTGAGCTTCACAACACTGTTCAGGCTATTCCTGTCTTCCCACACACAGACCATAGAGCAGATAAATTAGAAAGTGAAGATTTTCAATAAACGGCTGGTATAACATGCATAAAAAGGTTAAGAGTGTTGAAGGCTGGAGTGAGGTTGAGTAGGTGGAGGATTTTGAGAGGACCATAGTCAGAAGAAAGAAATAGGTATTTTGGTGACTTTGAGAAGGTAGGTCTCAATACTATGAAACTGAAAAAACCACGTCGTCGGAGTTTGGGTGGTCTTTGATTTTTGGAGGAGATGGCATGATCCAGTATTTCTGATGGAAAAGGGAAACCGTAAATGGGCCTGAATTGCACATGATATCAGGGTCCAGTTTCTCTTTTTTTAATATGGGGTTGACAGAAGCCACTTTGACTATTTGGGGACCTAAGCCAGAGTGGAAGGAGGAGTTGATGATATCCCTGGATGGTTGAGATTCAGTTGGGCAGTGCCATTTAGGACAGCTGGGGAGGTGGAGTGAGCATAGCAGGAGGTCAGGATGCTGTGAATGATGTTAATTTTTGTTTGGAAAGAGAAAAGAGGAGTTGTGTGATTGTTGACTGTAAAAGAGTGGGGGAGGTTTACTGGCAAGATAGTCTGAAATAGCTGAGGGTTGATGTACAGTAAGACACATTGACAGTGGCGTGCACAGACATTTTGGGGGGCAGGTGCTCATTGCAAAAAAAGGGCACAATATATTCTATCGATGAATGACCAAATCATTTTAAGGGTACTTGTACAAAATCCCCCCCTGGCCTAATGACTTTTAATACCCGGCCACACATGCTCCCCCGGAAGAAAAATTTGAACCTTTAAAAGTAAAATTCATCAATCAGTTGCACTTTGAGAAGAAAACTAAGGCTAAATCACCTGTGTCAGTGTGGGCTATTTAGTACTATTTTCTGGAATAATTTGGAGACATAGAATTACCAAAAAGCAGAAAGAAAAAATTTACATGTTTGAAAAAAAAACAGTAAATTTCGGATTTTTTTAAATAATCCCATATCCCGAATTCTCTCTTTGAAGTCTTTGTTAGGCCCCTGATCTCCGTACTAATAATATCCTATTAAGGTAAATACAAGATTACTGCAAGTCTTGTAACATAGAAATAACTTATGGTTGGGACAAAATAATATAATTAACTTATATAGCTTCATCATGACTGATTTAGTACCACCAACCCACTTTGCGTAGTTAAAATAAAATGTGTGGACAGCTTTTAAGATATTTCAATAACATTTGAGGTACAATTCAACATTAAAATCTGAGCTTTAAAAGGCCCTGAACAGTTAACATGACTCTGGTCTTGACTCTGACCCTTCATCTTCATCTTCCTCCTTGCTGCTGGTGGATGCTTTCATCCAGGAGAGCAGAGAGCTTGGTTACATTACAACCAGGCACAAGGCTACATTGGGAATTGCCTGTTTGTCATTTAGCAAATAAATTACTGCATGTGTTAATTATATAGCCTAAAGTTAACCTAAACAACACTAAATATTCAGCATACTGATAGATTCACATGCTGTACCAATGACAAACTCCGCCGACATTAGTTGTGTTCATCACGTCATATCTATTTTTTTGGGGGATAGCTTGTTAAGCAGGACAGTCGGCTAATTTATGCTCAGCTGTGTGGCGCTGCATGATAGAGGCTACTTTAAAACAGACAGAGACAAATAAATGCAAGTTATAGCTTGGCAACTGAGGCTTAGGGGGCAAACAATACACTCTTGACTCCATTCAATGTATGTGTTACCTCGCTGATGGGGCAGGGCAGGCGCAATGTGTGTGCGCAGCAGCTGTGAACTGTTGCGGCAACGCGCCTCCGTTTGTGTCCACTCTGCCGTTCAACGTTGACAAAGGAAGTGTGTGCGGAGGAGGAGGGGGGGGGGCATATTTATTGGGGCATTATTGTCAAACGTTTTTAATCGTTGAGCATTTATAGATGATAATGTCGGCATGGGCCACATACACTGTAAACAAAAAAAAAAAAAAAAAAACTTTCAGATTTTTTTTTTTTTTTTTTTTTTTCAAAAGGCCACTTGATTGGGCCAGGGGAAAAGGGCAGGTGCTTCAGCACCACTTCAGGTCTACCTGTGCACGCCACTGCACATTGAGCAGACAAGATCCAGGATATGACAGTGGTTGTGAATGGGGAAGCTGATGCTGTATGTTTTGTGAAGTTGCACCATTTCAGTAGTTATAGGAATTCAGTACACAGACAGCCAGTCAGCTTTGCACACCACTCCAGTGTTGGCTGCACACAGCAGGATAGGGTGATGCAGACAACAGAAGTATAAATGGATTTGTATTGGCCACTCTCCTTCAGGTAAGCTACAAGCTTATGACAAAAGGGGGGAAATGAGATGGTAGCCCACTAAAGATATTAAGAATATCATAAAAATATAGATTAAATATTTTTAATAATACATTAGGGGTGCAAATGAACCTGTTAATGAGTCGATATTGAAATACGTTTTCACCCCTAATACTTTTGGTTACTTGAGATATTCAGAGGAAGTTAAGTGTTTACATTCCCCTCCTCTTTTAGCAGACATTTAATCATATCATGTGGCTAAGGTATGTCTCCATGGCTTGGATTCAGTCTGAAATATGGTTGTTTACTGTGGTGGTTTCAGAGTCAGTCAGTCGTCCATCTAAGGACCCATGTGTGTGGCCGGCCAAACAAACTGACACAAACAGGGAGACTATACTTAGAAAATTGGCCACAGGAGATGAAGAAATAGAAATGCCATAGGTTTCAGAGGGAAATCCATTCCCAGAATATGTGCACTATACTAAGGCAGCCAATGGCAAGGAGAAGGTGAAGCCAGACTGGGTCATTCATAGCAAAGCAATAATGCGCTATATTGGATCCCATGTGTGCCTTTCTCCCATGAACAAAAACCGACATTGCATGGTGTTGTATATATGAAATATCCATGACATAGGCATGACGGGATATCATCAATATAAAATGGGATGTTGGGCGTATTGTGTGTATGACATTGAATGTCAGTTGCAGGAGCAGATACAAACAAAAACTGAAAGAAATAGAGTTCTCTCGCAGAGAGCATTTCTCAGGCATACTAGAGCTCTTGTCTCATTACGATCTAGTGCTGAATAAGCACTTACAAAAATATTACACACATGAGACATTGACACATTAGCATTGGTGAGGATAAAGGGTAACACTTTATTTGAAGGCGTATACATAACGCTGTCATAAGACTGTCATGACACCTGTCATGAACATTATGAATGGTTATGACTGTTGTCATAAAGTGTCATTCGGTAAATTATGTCACGTTTAATGCCACATTGACATTGTATGAGATGTCTTTTTTATGACAACCTGACATAAGCTAAGACAAAATAACTTGTCGATGTCTTTGTAATGACAACCTGACATAAGCTAAGACAAAATAACTTGTCCGTGTCTTTGTAATGACAACCTTACATTAATGAAGACAAAATATCTTGGTTATGTCGACTTGACATTAACCAATAACATGACCTGTCATAAACATGTAATAGTAGGCTTAATAATCAAATGTAAATAAACTATTTTGATTTATGTTGTAAGATTACATTAAACTGTCATATGTGGAAGGTTTTGATATTGACTGTCATGAGACCTTCATTTCGAGGACACTTCCGGCTTGCTGAGGGTGAAGAGCTATTTACTGAGAGCAGCGGAGAACTCAGATTCACAGCATTAAAAATCTCTGAAAATCTCTGGAGATGTCCAAAAAAGGAAAAACCACTGATAAGGGAATGGAAGAAGACAAAGTTTTTGCGGAAGAAATGAAAAAACAGTTGGCAGACTTGAAGAAAGGAATGTTGGCAGATTTGAAGAGAGAAATACAAAGTGAGAGGGAGACGGAGCGAGCACTGCGGAAGGCTGAGCTGGCTGGGATTGTTGACGAATTGATTGGGCGTTTTGATGTAAAAATCAAAGAGAAAGTTGTTGCTGGTCTGAAGCCACTGATGATCGAATTGAAGGAACTTCAAGCCGTCAATGTGAAGAAAGATCAGCTCTTGAAAGAGCTTGGAGATAAAATTGATGAACAAGAACAACAAGCAAAAAACAGAGATGTGATACTAACTGGAATGGATATTAAACCAAGGTCGTATGCAGGTGCCGGGAATGGAGAAAAAGAGGGCGATACAGGGAATGTAACGGTGGACAAACAAGTGGCAATGTTTCTGAGAAGCAAAGCCATTAATCTGGATCTAGAGAACGTGGAGTCCTGTTTTCTTCTCCCGAAGGGGAAATACGCCAAAAAGCGTGCTGTCATTCTGAAATTTGTGAGTAGAAAGCATAAGATAAACCTGCTCAGTCAAGGCAAGAAGCTTAAAGGTGAACAAATTGGAATGAGTGAAAATTTAACCAAGAGAAAGGCTTATTTGGCCTATCAAGCGAGAGGGTTAAAAAAATGTGGACAGGTCCAACAAACTTGGACAAGAGATGGAAGAATCTTCATCAAAATGAATGGAGCTACACCCGAAGAAGCCAAAATTGTGCAAATCAAAACGGAGGAGGATTTGGATCAATTCCGGAGGGACGAGGATTAAAGAAGGCAAAAGCATGGACTTTTTGGATTAAAGAAGGCAATAGCATGGACTTTGAACTAAAGGGATTTAAACTGGTTTGTGTCAAAATATAAGGTTTGAAATCGTAAATACAATGTGCTCTGCTATTATTAATTATCAACTGTGTGTTCAGAACACCCGATTCAAAAATGGAAGACTTTCTCTGACTTAAGAATTTGTAAATACACTGCATGTTTTGGGACTGTAGCCGAGGTCAGCAGACACACTGACTGTTTTGAATACTTTTGCAGATGTGTTTAGGCTACTAGAGAAGAAATGGACAAGGCCATATCTGCATTGTCACAGGCAGAGAGGAAATTAGAGACCTAAAATTATCTGTGTCTTAGAATGATTCTTCTTAAAAAAAAAGAAAACATTTTTTTTTTCTAACTGTAGTAGCTGTGTATCTGTGTATCTGAATCTTATGGCAGTGGGGGCGGGACCCGATAAGCCTTTGGCTTCTCCTGCTACCCTTCGGACGATAACACAAAGTAATATGTATGAATATGCAATGAGAAAATTATGTATTGTGTGTAATTGTCCGGAAGAATAATAATAAATAAATAAATAAAAATTATACTGTCATGAATGTTTCTGTTGGCCTGAAGTAAAGTGAATCAATTTGGACAATTCATTAACATGTCATGAAGTGTTATTACACTGTCTAATGCCTTTATAACAGGCTCATGAATGCCATTTGCCCTCCTTTTGTGTTTAAGCTGATCTCTTCCTTGTGATTTTTAGCAGCCATTATAACATATATTATATAACATACAATCTCTGGATTGTTAATTTAAGGACTGGAAAGTGCATTTGATTTTAGTAGTTCTTATTTCTGTTTTAAGTGTATGTATATATTTTTTGTTTAGTGTCTCAATGCAAATAAAACAGACTGTCTTGACTTATATTCCTTTTGTTAAGGTATTTTCCACATGTAATACTGATATGCTTCATGTTACATCTATAAAGGGGATACTACTGCAGTTAACACTGTTGTGTGTATAATTAAGTGTAATAATATTTACTGAAAAGTCCAACTTGTTTCACTTTGAGCTAAAGTCAATACTTCATGACAGTATAATAAAGGTTTCATGACAGTCAATGTCAAAATTAGACAGTGTTAACACTTAATGACATGTTAATGAAATTTACAAATTGTTTCACTTTACCTGAGGCCAAAAGTATCATTCATGAGCATGTTATAAAGGCATTAGACAGTGTAATAACGCTTCATGACATGTAAACAAATTGTCCAAATTGTTTCACTTTACTTCAGGCCAACAGAAACATTCATGACAGTATAATGAAGGTATCATGACAGTGAATATCAAAGCTTACACTACACGACTTTTCATGCGATTTGACAGTCGCAGACAATCTTCCAATGTCGGACTGAAATCACAGAAGTCGTGCTGGAGTTGTGGCTCGCGCCCGTAATCTCAGTCGTTTGGTGTAAACTGGTCATCGGACCCGATTTCAGCCAGTCTTCTTCCCGTCTTGACGTTCCGACATTATTAAACAGGTTTGATATTATCGTTAGTCTTAGGGGGTTGGCTCAAGCGAAATTAGGTAAACACTGTCACACTCGCATGCACCAAGCACGACGCAGGAGGAGCAGCATTAGTCGCGACCTGTGTCCGCCTGTGAGGCACTTATTTTGGACACTTTTTCCTAGCAGGCTCGGCTGGAGAACCAGGCTGACAGCCGCGCAACTTTAACACTCTACTGTCAAATTTAGGGTTAGGAGTTAAAGTTATTGCGGGACAAGATCAGCAAATAAAGATGGTCAAATAACTAAAGCGAGTCCCCCGCTCGGAATATTGAATTAATTTTTTTTTAATTTAATAATCACAATCGTGTTTGCGGAAATAATATTAATCTCAAAAGGAATCTAGTTGTAGTCTTGCAATATGAGACCCCTGTCTTTTTAAAATCTCACTCTGTGACAACTGTGAAAACTAATGACTTCTTCAGGTGTGAGTTGATTGTCTTCAGATGTAAGAGGGTTTCAGTCTTCAGTCTTTTCAAAGTCTTTTAAAAGTCCTCTAGTGTAAGCCCAGCATTAGACAATTAAACTAGATGCTGCCACTTTCCCCCATAACTGGTCCCTTCTCGGACTGCCTAATTGTTGATTGTAAGTTGAGGTGTGCATTTCTTTAAATATATTTTGCACTCCGCCTGTGACTGTTGCTGGTGGCGAGAGAGCTTTTAGTAAGCTATTTCCCATTACAGGCTGTGCCATTTTGCCATGCTGTCCATTAAAGTCAGGTTTGTTTTTATCATTGTCTGCTCTTGTCTTGGTCCTCGGAGTGGACTTCCCATTTCTTTTATTTTTTCTTTCTTTTTAACAGTTATTAGTTAGAGGCAACTCTATTTTAAGCTTGTATCAAAGGCAGCATATAAGCAAGTCGATGGAAAACAAGGCAGGAGTCTGACATCACTGCGCTTTAAAATGAAAAAAAATCCACATTGGCATTGACAGATCCCAAAAGATCAGAAGAAGAATATAGAGTTGTATGTGTTCATATCAGCACACAACTCCAGAAACAGATATCTGCATTGAGTTCTAGGAATTTGAGCAGTCATGGGCAGGATTCACAATGATCAAGTACCAAGCTGTACCCATGCTGCCAGGCCACCAAACAGAAACGGAACCTTCTTTGACCGTCACCCCTCATTCCTCTCACATCTGACAGGGTCAAAAGCTATGATGCTTCTCCCATGCTGTGAGGCTCAAATGACACAGTGACTCCATTAAAAATAAAGCTAACATATCATTTCCTCAACATCTGCTAGCCTAGCAGGTTTTTGCCTCCTGAGCTGGCAGGCCTTAAGTAACTGACATGAAGTGGATTTAATAGACTCATTCTCCAGCCAGGCACAAAACTATGATTATGATAAGCCCAATGCTTCCAATGTTCTCCTTCTTCAGGCCAGCTTACAAGGTTCCAGATCAAGCTACAAATAGACAGACAGCAAACAAGCAATAAAGGCAAGCCCTTAACTACGTTTGGCATGTTTGAATGAAGATGTTTGCAGCATACACCACCCTATTCACTTGGCCCACTACAGTCTGTTGGTCTTTATCCATCATGTGTAATGGTCCTGGGAGGCGGTCAGCCTGTGGCTTATTGGTCAGATGTGTGCACAGAAGTGGAAGTTCCATACATTCGAGATGTAGAAGACAAAGTGGCATTTGAGGCATTTTTAACTTTCCAGGATTCCAGCTTGCAGCTCATGAAAATCAAATATCCAGCATCTCAAAATATTAGAATATTCCATAATGCCAATCAAAAATAGAATTTATAATACAGAAATGTCTCACTTTTGATAAGTGGTTTGATTCATTCACTCAAAACATTGTATGGGTTCTTATTTTGAATTAATTATTGCATATTTGCAGCATGGCATGGATGCTACCAGCCTGTGGCACTGCTGAGGTGTTATGAGTGTCTGTATCATTAGGTCTGGTGTGTCTCATCTTCTACTTGACAATACTCCATATATTATCCGGGGTTCAGGTCAGGAGAGTTGGCTTGATGCGAAACGGTACATTTCCATACATTTCTAAAATCCTTCTTTTTATGTTATCATTATAAGCTATAGCGTAGATTGAATTATTGGCAAATTAGCAAAATAGTAATTCTATCAATTTAAATTTCATCTCCAGAACAGTAGTGTGAAAAGCATGAAGGGGTGAGAATACTTTATGGAGCCACTGTATGTCATCTTACTGTAAAAGCTCCAAAACTGCTGTTTCAAAGGTCCCCAACACCGTCACACTCTACCTATGATCCAAAATATATACTGACCAATGTCACCTTCTTTTGGCATTTAACAATCTCTGTAAATTCTCAACTTTTTTGAGTAAGATATTTTAAGAAAATGGAATGGACCTCTATTGACAGACACTTAATGGAATGTTCATTTACAAGATTATAGTTTATAGCATATGGAAATTGGCAAACATTACCTCCTCAACTCTTTTTATTATTATCATCAATTTTGCATAAAAGGTGAATTCATAAAATAATTCTTCCCAATTGCCAACTTGGACATTAACACAGAGCCTTATGCATAGAACCAGTTGCCACATAAAGGTATTTGTGATTCCATGGAATTTTGGGAACGTGCCATATAGTCAACACAGGTTTCAAAGTGTCAGAATTGAGATGATAAAATGTGCAGCACCCAATCAGCATGCAGTCTTTAGCGCTGTGTGATGCTGTGATCAAAGACCGAGAGGGCAGGATTGTTACAGAAACACCAAAGCTGCCAGAGAAAGAGTGCACCCACCCACAGATTTATTGGCCAAGTTTACTGAAAGTGCAGCTTTTCACCGTGGGGATGGCAATTCAGCCCCACTTCCCCCCTTAATCCGGTCATTAGTCAGGTTGTGCTATGGACAGAACATTCTCCGCTCTGGGCCGTCTCTGCTGCATGTAAATACAAGGACTTGTTGACCAACATTTTGAGAACTAAAGATCCCTCCTTAAGTGAATAGCCATTAGAATGAGATTAATGGGAGAGGGGAGCAAAGATACAGGACGCATGCAACAGTTCTTTGCTTTAAAACACATGGTAATAAAAGTGATTGATGAACCATGTCAATGTTATAATTTGTTACCTGTGATCTCCAAATGATTTCCATCTACAAGGTCAGCATATTTACCTTCCACCCCCAACCTGATCTTAGATAAATATAACTTGGCTTGAATAGCAAACATTATGAATGATATAATGCCAATATGAATGGCTCTAGGAAACATTTGGGCTCCACTGTATTAGTCTTTTCTGACATTCCTTCGACACCGTGTGTGTGGGTTGGTCACATTATCATATAAGTTGGGGTGCGCACCCAAATGCATTTGTTCTCCTTTATATGCTTTAAAAAACTTTTTTAAACTTTGTGTATTTATAGTGCTTTTCATAACTCAAAATAAGCCTCTGAGGATGGACAAACATTTATGTCGGCCAACATATATATCCCCTCTCTATGATGAACACTTTCTGTCCTGCCATCAAATACTTTATTTGACAATGTACTTCAGTTCATCTAGGCAATGGAGACACACACAATCTATTTGCCTGTATTTTTTTGCTTGCCAAAATACAGAATGTATCCCCTCTCTATTGAAGATAACAATGTTCAGTTTTGATTGAAACAGATGCATTTGTTTCACTTTGTTTCATTTTTGAGGTTTTAGTTTGCCGTGGTGTTGAACTGGAATGTATTACATTGACAGATGTTCCTTATGTTTTGACCTTCCCACTTAAAGCCACTACGAGTAACATGGCACGTTGGCGTCCCCTTTGGACAAAAGCGGTAGTATTTTTACGACGCCCGCTGTCGCAAAGCTGTTTTCTAGCTCGTGCCAGGCGCGCGAGTGTGAACTGAGAAGGGAGCAATATAGTGCATGTCCGTGTGTTGAAAGTGTGAGGACTCTTTTCGGCTCCGTGAGAGTGGTTTTGACACTGCATCAACTAATGCCAGTCACTGCCACACGCACCTGATTGCAATGAGTTGATGCAGCAGTGTCACCTAACTACTCTCTCTCTCACGGAGCTGAAAGATTACGTGTCCGACTCCTCACAGAAAGCGAATGAACGAGAGACGGCAGTTAGTATGGATCACGATGAGGTAATGTGTTTATGTTGTTGTAAATAATGACTATTTCAGATAATGGTTATCTGATTATGGTGAAGCAAAGCAAACTTTGTGTTAGTACCAACCGCTCATTAATTTAGGAGTAAACACTGCAGTCTAGTTTCGCTCTCGTGAAATTGTATAAACGTTGCTTGGCAACGCCCTGGTCCCGCCCGTAGCCTATATCACTCTCCCTTTTAGCTTTTCTTCATTGCATTTTTTCTTTGATGGTTCAGCCCCGTTATCAGTCATTATGACGACAAATAACTGTCTCAAACAACGCTCCCGCTCCCCTTCCCTCACCTGGAGGGATAGGCTTCTCAATTCACGTTGCTGCGCCACACTGAAATCTGCGACCAATACGGATATGTGACCATAGAGCGAACCGCAAATCGGACTGGGTGTGCGACCAGACCAAAAGCAGTAATAAAAACTATTTAAAAACGTCTTTCTTTGCACTGATGGTCTCGTTTGCTGTTAAAGGTAATTTATGATTATCAGAGGAAACATGAGGCTGTATAAAAGATATTTAAATGTTACTCGTAGCCGCTTTAACTTCATCATAGCGCCAGAATTTTAGAAACATCTTTGAATGTAAAACATTAGTAGAATACCACAACCCACTTAAACCTCAACACTTGTCATGATGTCAAATGATTACCTTTCTCAGTTTCAACAAAAACTGAAAAATTATCAAATTCATAAAAGCAGAATTCATGGCAGAGCTGTTGCACATTACATTTTACAAGTGTGCCTTGTGGAGTGTGTCGTACTACTAATTTATTTGTACTATGCAATTCCTGATTGTACTTGCAATCAGATCACTGGGCAATTATCCTATTTCTAGTATTACAATATGTGTCTTACACTTATGTGTGCAATCATACCATGAATGATCCCGCCATAATCATATCTGAAAGTAAATATGGTATTACAGCTCTATCTTGTTAAGTTACAGACATCATTCATGAATACATTTTATGTAGTCAAAAACATAGAAACTTTGAAAAAAAACTAAATTCTACTTTTTTGTTTGTTTTATTAGTTTTATTCTCCTCAAGTTATTTTAAATTTGCTTTCATTTCTAAACCGTGTCAACTGTCACACATTTGGATTGACGTAAAGCACAGAATAAAAAAATCGCAGGCCGCATACAATCACTAGGACAATGGTCTATTGCCTGATTAAGTCTTCTTTGGTTTCGAGCTGTTCATGCATGTATAACACCATTTTCCCACATAGTTATTCAAGATGCATTTCCCTTATAAATCAGAGTCTTTTTTTCTCAATCTTCACTGTCCAAGAGTGAAAAGCTCAAACCACAAATGTGAATGTTGAGATGTTATTAGCTACTTTAACCCGAGGTAAGCTGTCTCACTCCAGTCTCTTTCTATCTTTCTCCCAGACTCTCTACCTTTTCGCCGTACACAGACGGATAAGCAGCTTTGCTTGGTGCAGGCTGTACAGTAGGCATGAGTATGCACGAGCTGTTGTTTATAATGTGAATACGACTCCTGCTGTTATTGATTCTGTCCAAGAGATGAGCCCTCGGGGTTTTTCTGATGTTTATGCAGGAGAATGGTGATGCTTGCTAAGTGGAAAAGAGACATTAAATCAATAAGCAAGGTGAGGGGAGTGCCAGGCCCCTTTTAGTTCAGGACTAGTTTTCAAATTTCAGTTTTTCTCTACCTTTGATGCACTTTAGGGGCTAGGTGAGTTGGCCAACTGTCCCTTCAATAGTCTTTGAGTTCTATCAGGGCTGACCTGGAGATCTTCATAAGTGGAAGGCTTTCATATGGAGTCAACCTGTTGTTCATGTATTATGTACTGTACATGTACTTCTCACTATACCCCCAACATCAGAGCACTTTCCCTCATTTACTCTTCTTATTGAACTACATTTTTACTGATTTATCCTTTAGCACTTTATACTGCTGGGGTGAAAAGTTAACACAATCTAAATACGCTCATAAATGCTGATGACAAAAGCAAAACGATTGCTTCATCAGGAATATTATGATCCAATACAGTTTCCAATGTATCTGGTGATTTACTTTTTTGCATTGAAGTACATTTTTTACCCTTATGTGTAACAAAGCAAATTCAAAACCCACGTTAGGTGCTGAATTGTATCTTCTAACCCTAAGACAAAACAGTGCAATCATCCATTACTACCCCATAGTCCAAAAATGGATGGATTTAAAGTTGTATCACATTTCTCTTAAAGCATATGTCTGGCGTTAGTAAAACACACAGCTGAATTTTAAGCTTGATGAACGGATGTTTCCTTCATAAATGCTCTTAGGGAGTTGAATGTTCTCGTTATATGTTTATGAACGCATGCTAAAACGTTTGATTTTTTATAAAGGAACAATATATTTTATTTTGTGGTGATGATTTAACCATGCCCATTGAAGTCCGAGAAATGAATCCAAATGTTACCTTACATTGGCTATGTTCTTAGTTGTTAAGTATTGCCAGTTTTGAACTCAATCTTTATTTGAGAAGCTGTACATAGGACAGCAGGGCTCGCATGTTTCCTTTTGTCCCTTGGGATAAACCACAATAATGCAAGAAAAGAAATCCCCTCTAGCCCCCATAGACCACTACTATTAAAGTAATGGAGACTTTGCAATCATCCCATATTGAAACAGAAGTCTCAATCAGACAAATCCAACATTAAATCCATTTGAAGTTGTTTGCTGCATTTAATTCCTGGAATTAAGTAACAGAAGTTACCTCAGTGGTGCTATACAGTGCAAACATGACATATTGATTTACAACTGGTCATCCACTCAATGTTTAAGTGTCCACCGATGGCGTTCTCATTAAGATGGATGCCAACTGACAGTGTTGTGCCTGAACGCGTTCAATGAACGTTCGTTCATGAACTCGTTCATATTGGGGCGAACGTGAACTGAACGATAGTTATGTATGTAACTACGGTTCTATGAGTTTCGGATGACCGCCAGAGGCGGTGCTTACAGCACTGGATGTTCCATTGCGCGCATGCGCAGGTCGAGATCTTTATACCAACAAAGTCACCTGTGACACCCGGGGAATGTCTATATATTCCGGAAGTCACCAGAGTATCTGTTCCAACTGGATCTTCTCGCGGTATCTGAGAAGTCTGAGTGACAGAGAACTCTGGCGGTCATCCGGAACTCATAGAACCGTAGTTCCATACGTAACTATCGTTCTATTTCGTTCCTACTGACCGCCAGAGGCGGTGCTTACAACACTGGATGACTTATACCAGAGAGGTCACGAAGAGTACTCACCACTTAAGGGCTTGCAGCCATCAACAAGACAGCCGTCGCCACCGGATGAGGTGCAGCAACATTTACTCTGTAGAGCCGCGCCACGTACATGATGAAGACCATGTAGCCGTGGCGCAAATGTCCTGCCGTGAAATCCGCTTCAAGGCAGCCCATGATGTAGCCATACTCCTGGTAGAGTGGCACTCAACGGCCAAGGCATGGGGAGCCCCTGTGCTCTATATGCATTCAAGACCACATCCACAAGTCAGTGGGAGTGTCTCTGTTTGGACAGGGCAGCCCCCTTCCTGCAGCTCCCATAGCAGACAAAGAGGTATTTGTCTTACGCACGCTGGTTGTTGCCACAACCTATGCCCTAAGCGCCCGAACCGGGCACAGTGGGTCTGACATTCTTTCTGCAACCCCTGTTGAGCCCAGGGGATTGAAAGCAGCCAACTCGATCGATTGGTTTACATGGTGGGGAGACAATCGTTTGGATAGGAAGGATGGATTTGGCGAGAGCACCACTCCTGACCCTTCTGCATGCCAGAGCAAGCACGCCTGGCTCACTGACGAGGCATGGAGTTCACCGACCGATTGCAGTCGCAATGGCAAGGAGGAATGCCGTCTTCATAGACAGCCGCGTCAGGTCTGCCTGACTCAGCGGCCCAAATGGGGGTAGACCTAAGGCCCTCAGGACTACTTGCAAGTCCCATGATGGTGCCCTCAGGGGTCATGGTGGCTGAATGAAGCCTCTGGCCTCCCTTCAGAAACTGCCTGACTAGGTAGTGGGACCCTACCGTCTGGTTATCCACCCCTGCATGTGCGGCCGATATCGCAGCCACATAGACGCACAGAGTGGAAGCAGCTCTCCTGCTACCCAACACAGACTGCAGAAAGTGTAGTCTCACTATCACTGAGCAAGTCCATGGGACTTCGCCATGTGCCATGCACCACTGTGAAAACAACTTCCACCTGTTTGCATAGCGCCATGTAGTGGAGAGTGCCCCTGAAGTTAAAAAGGTATGGACCTCTGACTGGTCGCAATACGTCAACAGGGTCCTGGCTACCAGAAGCCCCACGCACAGCTGCAGGCGCCCCAAGTTCGGGTGCCACATGTGTCCGCCTACCTGAGACAGAAGGTCCTGTCTCCCTGGAAGGCACCAAGGCTCTCCTTGAGGAGTTAGTAACGCTGGGATCCATGGCCTTCCTGGCCAATGTGGAGCCACCAAACGTAGGCTGTAACTGCAATGCTGGACCCCATCCAGTGTTGACAGTAACAAAAGAATTGTAGGAAATGCATAAAGCAGGCTGACTGGCCAAGCATTAGCCAGAGCATCCTGCCTTAGGGGACTGGTCCTCTCCATCTAGGAGAACCCAGGGGGACAGTGGGTCATCTCTTCGGAAGCAAAGAGATATGCCACTGCCCTGCCATACTTGTCCCAATCATGCCCACCACCTCCGGATGGAGTCTCCACTCCCCGGGGGTGGCCCTTTTCTATCGCTGTGTTCCGGACACCCGGAACTTGGACAGCTTAGATAATGATAATTAGATGCTGAGGTCAGCATACTTATAAGTCGAAGGAAGAGGCTGTACTCCAGCAGCCTCCATTGCATGAAGTGCTGTAGTAGCTGCTGAACGGTAGCTACACGCTACGGAGAAAGGCAGGCTCGCATGGCCGCCGGGTCGAGTACCAGCTGAGCTGTAATGGTGGCAGGGATGCTGCCACACACTGTTTAATATACGCAGAGCCAGGGACGGCCCAAACGGAAGAACCCTGAATTGGTACACCTTGCCCAGAAATGCAAAGGGGAGGACCACCTGTGACATTGGGCAGTAGGGACTTGAAAGTAGCATCTTTCAGGGCTATGACACAACCCAGTCCGCCTGAGCGATAGACTGGAGGACCCCTGCAACACGCAGCATGGGGAAAGGAAGAATCGTGAGGCACTGATTCCGCCGTCTTAGTCCAGAACGGGGCTACCCCGCCCCACCTCCTGGTACCTGAACTTCGGTTGAGTAGAACCTACCGAGCATCAAGTAGCACCCCCAAGGACTCTGGGGGAGGGCGGAGGCTGGACGCCGACCTCCTGGCGCCTGAAATGCAGCTGTAGCGCAGTGTTACGGCGCTGTACAGAATGTGCTGAGAAGCACTGGCCCCTTGATTGTCCACCTGAACGTGGTTGAAGTTATTGGCACGGGGTACCACAGAGGTTCCCGGCCTGGAATCAGGCAGAGGTGCACGTCGCAGCGTGCAACTACTGTCTAGCCTGGTCAACCTGAACACTTCGCACCGGGCCTGAAGAGCAGCTGGCCGAACGTCTGGCCTGGGATCACTGGAAGAGAACGGAGGGTCTGTCGACACACCTCCGACCGGGACGACTGCGCCAGCCAACCCTGGCGGCGCGCCACGTCACAGTTGACATCAACCTGCCTAGCTCCCTAAGTCATAATGCAAAGTCTGCAGTGAAGCATCACTGAGGGTCCATGCTGAGTGACCAGCACCTGACCCCTGTATGGTTTGCGACCGAGCCAGGACTGTGTGAGAAAGCAAATTCCCAGATGGCCCACACAGGCAGCAATGTCGTACTCCTAGTAAAGAGGTCGCCTGAAATCCGGCACTGGGGCCGAAGGCAGCGCACATCGGCTGTCAGAGCCTCGTCTGGGGAGACAACCAGGGATGCTATAGCAGGCTGAATCGGAGCTAACCAGTCCAAGCCCTAACTATCAGCATTGTGCATGGCTGCCAGAGCTCTGCTGTCACTAGTGTGATGGGAGAGAGCCCTTAAATCTGGCCAGCACCTACGGAGCTCTGTGGAATAAGGCTCAGAGGGAGGCACACAGAAACGGAGGATTGAGGGCCTGCCGAAAAGAAGGCATTCGTGGGTGCAGATGAAACCAGAGCTTCATCTAACCCCACACTTGGCGAGTCACGGACGGACACCGACCCTCTAGCCGAGCTGCCCACCTCTAAGAGGTTAAAGGACGCAGCTGTGGACAGCATGTCATCCCCTGTAGTAGGAAGGATGCCCAGCCGCAAGGTTACTCACTGCCACTGGTACCATGAGCTGGTTGGAGGTTAGTAGAAGAGCCTCTACCTAGCAACCTAAGTGTCTGAGACATGAAACTACAGTTCATGCATGGGTTATTTGACAGCGCTTCCCTCAGGTGCTCAACCTTGAGACCTGCAGGGCACTTGTCATGGCCATTCCCCACTGTATGGAGGTCATGAAGGCGTAAGCTGCCCACTGTCGAGCCAACTAAATATGCATCTGACTAAGGTATGCAACCGGGCTTCAGGCGAGAGCAACCGAGCCACAGCACGACACCGCCAGAATAATACAGCGGCGGTGCAAAACTATAGCGCCCACTGGCGAGCAAATTACTGTAGCCTGCACAGACACGACAACCGTGTGACAGCTAAAATAACACAGTGAAGGCGACTCTTGGAAACCCAAGACGCTCCCTGGCGAGCAACCAATGTATGCAACCGGGCTTTAGGCGAGAGCAACCGAGCCTCGGTGCGACACCCATGGACATATAAGAAGGGCGACACCGCTAGAATAATACAGTGGCGGCGTAAAACTACGCCCACTGGTGAGGAAGTTACAGTAAAACATGCTAGAATTTAGCCAAAAGTCGAGCCAGCTAAAATATGCATCCGACTAAGGCATGCAACCGGGCCTCAGGCGAGAGCAACCGAGCCACGGTGCGACACCGCTAGAATAGTACATTGGCAGTGTAACCATGCCGCCCACTGGCGAGCAAGTTACAGTAGGCTAGGCAATCGAGCTCTAGGCGAGAGCACACCCAAGCAACAACGCGACCTGTCGAGCCAATTAAAATATGTAATCCGAATAAGGTATGCAACCGGGCTTCAAGCGAGAGCAACCGAGCCTCGGTGCGACACCGCTAGAATAATACAGTGGCGGTGTAAAACTATGCCGCCCACTGGCGAGCAAGTTACCGTAGGCTAGGCAATCAAGCTTTAGGCGAGAGCACATTCAAGCAACAATGCGGCCTGTCGAGCCAATTAAAATATGCTTCTGATTAAGGTATGCAACCGGGCTTCAGGCGAGAGCAACCGAGCCACGGTGCGACACCGCTAGAATAATACAGTGGCGGTGTAAAACTATGCCGCCCACTGGCGAGCAAGTTACAGTAGGCTAGGCAATCGAGCTTTACGAGAGCGCACCCACGACCCCCTAAATAACACAGTTCAAATGAATTCAGTTTACTTAAGAAGGGGACAGTGCAAATCAATAAACCACATGATCATACATGGGTTAAAAAATGCTAGAATTAGCCAAAATGCTATTCTCTATTTGTAGTCCCCTGGCAGTGTCAGCGGCTCTTGGTAACCCCAGCCGCCCACTGGAGAGCAAATCAACGAAGGCTATAGGCAATTGAGCCTTAGGCGAGAGCACACCTAAGCAATAATGCGCCTTAATAACACAGTGACGGCAACGACGTTAACTGGCGAGCAAATTAAGTAGCCTATGCAGTCAGGCTAAGGCGCGAGCTACCGTGCAACGGTGCGACACGGCTATAAAAATACAGCGTGTGAACTAAGCTGCCAACTGGCGACACACTACAGCAGCCTACACACGCGCAACAGTGTGACACGGCTAAAATAACACGGTGAAGGCGATTTAGGAAACTAATTCGCCCACCGGCGCAGCATACAGTATAGGCTATACACATAGTGTGTGGCACGGCTCATCCACTGGCAAGCAATAAAGTAAGCTATGCAACGCAAGGCTTAGGTGAGAGCCCACGACTGGTGGGACACAGCTCAATACAATAGTGAAAGCGACTTCTGACCCGAAGCCGCCCACTTGACGAGCAAATTAGTAGCCTATGCAACCGCTCTAGGCGAACTCAGCACCCGAGCCACAGTGCGACAGTGCTACAGAATACTGTGGCGGCGGCTTGGACCCCAAGCCACTCGCTGTCGATTAAATCAAAGTAAGCAACCGGTCTAGGCGAACTTAGCACCCGATCAACAGTGCAACAATGCTAGAAAGACAATACATTCGAGCATACAATTAACAACCGGGCTTAGCGAAAAAGACACAAGCAACGGTGCGAACGAAAGAATAACACGGCGACTGTGAACCCAGCCGCCGCCTGATCTAATCAAAGCAAGGTGGAAAGGTGATATTAGCTTCCGCGGTAGCCGGGCTACGCGTAGCCTTCACACTTTACCGGCCGCAGCCAAGTCGAACGAATTGCAAGTCGCAGCCCTTGGTGGTCGAAGTCAAATCGAAGCACCAACCCTTAGGTACGAGCTACTTGCGACAAGCTAATGGTATATTATCACACAACAATGTGTTCGACCTGCTAGTCCGCGAGAAGATAGAAGGAACAGATCCTCGAGTGACTTCCGGAATATATAGACATTCCCGGGGTCACCAGGTGTCACAGGTGACTTTGTTGGTATAAAGATCTCGACCTGCGCATGCGCACAATGGAACATCCAGTGCTGTAAGCACCGCCTCTGGCGGTCAGTAGGAACGAAATAGAACGTATGTATTTCTGCCTCATGAACGTTTTTGCGAACGCGCTCTTTCTGGCGTTTGTGAACGGCGCTCTTACAGTCGTTCAATCGTTCATCGAGTGCCAGATTTCCATAGAAAACCCCCGCTAAAAGACATGGTAAACAGCCCTTCATATGTAGCTGAAAAACACCCAATCTGGCAACACATGCCACCACAGCGTCGCACCGCCGCTGCGTCATCAAAATGCGAAACACCGCGGGGAAAAAACAAAAACAAATGAATGCAGCAGAGCTTACTCAGACCATGGACCTAGCCTCAGGTTCTACCTCTTCTTCGTATGATTGTTACCTACCTCAGATTGTGTTTGTGTTAATAAGTATGCCAACACATCTTCTGGACTTTGTTGTTAACAGTAGGCCCTATACTGCAGTTTAGAATGGTCTCTTTGAGGGTTTTACTAGTTTAAGTTGTAGGCTAATTTGTTTGTAGAACCTGCCTGGTATATTTTTCAGTATTGCTTTCTTTGAATGAAATTTCATGTGAATTGTTTCCAGGTTTGGAAAATTATAAAAATGGAAAAACTTTTGCACCTTAACCGTTTTTGTTTGAATAATTCTTCATTAAAAAGACCATCAAACAGCAACTTTTTCCTCGTGTTTTTGAGAATATACTGTAGGGGTAAAAGTTGCAGCTGGCTTCTAGTGTGGACTGAATGTTATTGAAATAATTTCTGTCTGTGGTTCTATATGGTATGTGGCAATTATTTAGAAAAATAGCAGCCTGCAGCAACATATTGAAAAAAAAGAACTATGAACTAGTTCATTTTTTAACTGTGAACTTAGTTCAGAATTTTGAATTATGAACTATGAACTGAACTAGTTCATTGTAAAGTGTGTGAACTGAACTTTGAACTAGTTCACGTAGAAAAAGAACTTTCCCAACACTGCCAACTGAAGATAATGACTATGAAAAAAAGCAATATCCATTCATCAATCCGAAATCCACTGGTATGTTTTGCTAAACGGTTTGCTCGATTTTTTAGGTTTTAGCAATTGGCAGAACATTTGATACTCCGTAACAAAATGAATATGGATTCATACATTCAGAACTGTCCTTTGTATTGTGTAGAGGACAATCAGGGAACCTGGAAATGCTGACATCTATCTATGTGTACCATCATCAAAGTGTGATGGGCTGGGTGTGCTGGCAGATCAGCCCGATAGCACAGACAGATTGAAAAAGGCCAGGGGTGCTGCTGCCTCCTCTGGTTGCCATGGTGAGGGAGGAGGTGAAATGTGTGGTGAGACAGCCATTGTCAGGAAAGTCAAAGGAGAGTGAATTATCATTCAGCAGGTGGCACTGATACTGTGTCCCCACCACCAGGTAATGAATAATGTTGGCCTTCCTGCACACAGGGAGGGACATAATCTCCCATCAGCCACCTTCCTCTGTTCAGCAAGTAGAAAGACCTCCTACTGTTGTGTGACTCGCCAGGTCAGTAACCATGTGAACCACTGAAAATATAACAACTCCGCCAGTTTGATCGCTGGTTGAATAGGCCGAAAAGGAATGGACACACACTATTACCATTAGAAATGTGCACACATAATAATGGTCCACCCTAATTAAAACGCCATTTTCAATGAATACTGAAATCAGAAGCCAACCTGGCCTCTGATGATAAGAAAGTTAAAACTTGACACATTTCTTTAAATTTTTAACCCAGATTAACTGCTTTATTTGTTTTGTCTCAAGGTCTGAAGTAAATGAGTAGCAGACACTAGTCTTCACAAGACAAATAAATAAGACCAGCGCATGGCATAGTTGCAAGAAAAAAGCCTTTTGTAGGACCCCAACACCAAAATGAAACATCTGAATTTTGCAGCAGGAAACCTTAGCCTGAGAGCTTTTGGAACAATGTGCCTTGCACTGATGAAACCAAAGTGTATGGAGAACACCTGGCAACAAATGATAGTGAAGGTGGATCTTTTGTGCTTCGGAGTAATGTGGCAACTGTGGGCAGATAATATGGTGCGAGTGAAAGGAAGAATGGATTCCAACAAAATATCAAGACATTCTAGAAGGTAATAATGTTTGAAGGTCAGTCCAGGCACTGAAGTTGAAAAAGAAATGTTGGATGTTTTGGCAAGAGAATAATCCAAACCATACCAGAAAAACAAGAGTTTGCCTGCAGCTGTCACTATAGACTTGAATAGTACTGAAAATATCAAACAAGCAGAGCATGCGTGGAGGCCAAAAAACATTTCTGGTGTTCTGTCGATGAATTCCAAAAGAAAGAATTAAGACTGCTGACTATAGGAAGTATTAACCAGCTGGTACAGTTGCCTTAAGCCAAGTTCAGACCAAAGATTCACCTCGCAACGACTTGCAACGAGACGGTTTTAGAACTTCGCGGGGGAGAAGTCGCAGCAGTGTGAACTGCTCGTTGCAGCGCGTTGCAAGCAGTCGGCAAAGATTTAACATGTCAAATGGCCTGGTCCAGTTTTAGAACGTCCAGGCCCGCTCGTTGCGAGCAGTTGCAGTTGAGTCTCGTTGCAAGGCGAATCTTTGGTCTGAACTGGGCTTAAGATGGAGAACAGTAATCTTTCTTTAAAATGTGGAGAACTGGATCAGGTTTAAGAAGTAACATTTAAAGGCCAGGTTTGAGGTTAGCTTCTGTTCACTTACATATTCATTGTAAAAGGCAATTTGATTGAGGGGTGCCAAAGGATTTGAAAAGCACAATGTGTATCCATACAGTATATATAAATACATATAACAGACTAAGAACACAACTTTAGGCATTGGTTGCATAAAGTGTCCTATCTTATGAGTGTTGTGATCTGCTATGGCAGAAAGAGACACAAAGTGGAAATAAGACCCCTTTATTCAATATCGATTTACATTTTATATAAAAATTACTTACATTTAATACATTTCTCCAAAATACAAGCAGCCATACAACATACAAATCAAATACAAAATTATAAAATTTCTTATATTTATCATCTTTCTTTTCTGAAGTAACAGATGTCTTCTATAATAACTCTTAATAACCCTTTTGTCGCTGTGGTAAATATCTTCCTTGTCTACAGCATTTACTCCATCATATAAGACCTAGAAAAATATGGTATTCAGTATCTGTCTTTTTAGTGTACAGTACAGGAACTGGGAGTCTGATCGGAGAACATTCAAGGTTGACTTCAATCTCTTTCACTATAAAACAAGATTATGTGTTATATTACTGTCGAAGCAGGGCGGATTGAGCTTGATACCCGTGGCAATGCAGAACACATGAGACCTATGGAATTACATACTGTGAGAAAAGCTCATGTTGATATTATGGCATTTACTGGAAAAACCCAGTACTAACAATATTTCAGGTAACGAGGAGGGAAAACAAAGGACAGAACCTGAAAAAATATCAAACTTCACTGCTCAGGTGTGAAGCTTTGTGGTCCGTATGTCATATGGCATGTCAAAAAAGAAAGAAAGAAAGAATAGAGCCTTAGACACAACCCATGTCACTCTTTCTCTACTTACATTTGTTCAGAAAAATTGAGCAAACCTGCCTTCATTACCTTTCACAAAACGGCACAGTGTCTGTATTCCATTGAAACTAGAAACAAGTATGGTTACAAATTTTAGCACTGTATTTTAAGGTTTAAACTGTGCACAAGTGTGGCTTCTGGTGTTAATAAAGTTTTTGCAAATCAGCAGCTTTACTTCATTGTCATTCACAGTATACAGTGTAGCGCTGTATAACTTATGTGTGACGAAAATTAGAAAGCAAACAGTAAATGGAAAATATAAGTCTTCAGCGCACCAACAGGACATTATGCTGATGCTAAACCAGTAAAACCTAAGAAAAAAATCGTGTTTCCTCCGTCCTATTATACATTGTACATTGTGGTATAAAAGAAGTACAAAGTGTAAAGTTAGGCTATGCGGCGGTTTCATGAATTGTCCCCTCTAGTTTCTTTGGGAGTAGCTCTCTCCTCTCATCAATACTGATGACCGGCTTCCGGCAGTTTTGCCCGTCGATATATATCTTTGCATACACTGGGTTGGAGTAGTTCATGGGCTGTATGGAAAAAATAGAAGATAAACAGGTTTTCTTTATTAATATCAATAACCTATGAACAGCGGGGGTCTTAAAGCTGCACTGATATATTTCTGACCACTTGATGGCACTGGAGCCGGCTGGAAACACAACATCTGACATATCATCAAAGTTAGGTGGTAACCAATGTTGATTTTAAGTCCAGTATTCAATGTTTTATTCCCCGCAATCCTCCAACTCTTTAGCCTTACAATGCTTCAATATTTGCAAAAGTGTAGTTAGCTGCTCAGTTTTTTTGTCTGTCGTTCAGTGCTGGGCAGACGGCGCAAAGTCGGTTCATCATAACTTGTTTGATGAAAAAGGCCGCCTGCTGTGTGCTTGCTGGCCAGTTTGCATTATGCTATAACAATAAGCGAACAGAGTCTAAGGCACTTTGAAGAGTTGTGGAGACCTACAAAGTTGAGGGATAACTAATTGTCTCCTGTTTCATCACTACAAGAAACCTTGTGTTTCACATTACACAGGGTCAATAGAGCTAACGCTTATATTGGAAATGATGGATTAGTGCAGCTTTAAGAAAAGTCCACTGGGATTATTAAGGTTTGACAAAGTGAAACATCTGGGTTTAATTGAGGGAAGAAGTGCAACGAAAAGTACAGGACAACACTCATGCTAGTGGTATTAGTGGATTGTTAATCAGTCAGCAATAGTAGAGTAACAGACATGCACATGCATGAAGAAGTCCATTTAAACATACAGCCATGCAAGCACAGTTGTATCTACAGTATGGATGTAGTTTTGGATACACTTATGATATACTCGATTTGGCTCCATTCACATTTCGTAATCATTTCAACTCAGTTCAAAATGTTTGCCAGGTAACTGCACAATGCACACATGCTCACCAACATGATGATCGTTTCTTTTTTGATTGATGGCAAACATTAACAGAAGATTGTACAATTCACCTGTCCAGGGATGACCTCCTTGGGCACATTATTGAGGCCCAAGTTGCGAGGGTCACTGGATTTTACACACCAGCCCTGCAACACAACAAGCACCACCTCTGTTTACAGTGTTAACGCTACATTGACTACACACAGCTAACAGCAAACAGATACACACATATAATCATAAGAATGCATGGTCATCTTCTACTGGTTATTTCTGTATGATCAGTGTAGTTGTGGGCTATATAACTTATGGTAAAATAGAACAAAACAGCTGCACTGAATTAAAGAAGTAGGGAACTGTAGGAGACAAAGAAAGAAATACAGAAGCTAGTTTACATTCAAGCCAGCGTGCTTCTGTTGGAAATACAGCCAGATTGGACTCACAATAGCAAGTGTCAAAGTTGGTATGGAAAGAAGCAAAAGCATTAGGCTTGAAGCCCTAGCAGGTGAGCTAGATAACCACATCAGTGAAGGTGTTATGATTCCTTTGATATGCTGAGTGTTAATGTGGGCTTGAAGGACTTGACCAGAATAAATCACCAGCTGGATGAAAAGTCCTCTCGGTTCATGGCAGCAGCGCATTCATGCATACTAGATAGATTTAACAAAATCTCTACAAAAACCTAATGTAATACCATTTGAATGACAACCCGAAAGAGATTTGGGACAATTCTCTGACTGTCAATGAGTGGCCCCCGCCAAAGCCCAGACTTAAACCCCATAGATAGAGCTTTCTCTGGAGAGACCTGGAGATGGCAGTTCACTTGCACTTCCCATCCAATCTGACAGAGTTTGAGAGGATCTTCCAGGTAGAACGGGATCAACGTTGCAAATCCAGGTGTGCAAAGCTTGTTGAGACTTACCCAAGAAGACTTAAAGCTGTAATTGCTGCCAAAGTACTGAATTAAGAGTCTGGATACTTATGGAAATGAGATATTTCTCTTTTCGATTTTTAATACATTTTCAAAAGTTCCCAAAACATGTTCAGTTTGTCAATATGGGTTATCTAGTGTAGACTGTTGGAAAGGTATGACAATTTGATCCATTTAATATCCCATCCACAAAAAATGAGTGGGCTCTGAGTACAGACTTAGTTTTCACAGCAGAAAGAGTAGCTCTACTATTTGCTATAATTTCAGCAGCAGTACCATTAACCTCAACTGGTAAGTGGATCTTCTGCCAAACAAGTAGAAAGTTGAATTGATGCTGCCTGTATTGGTATTGTGCTCTGATCCTATCCCTCGATAGTCTCCCAAAGCGTGATTGTATTATGTGTGTTGTCCTTGCTGAGTTTAATAAAGGTAGAGTGGTCAAAGGAGGGTTTCAATGTCCCAGATATCATCATATATAACGTGGTAATGACCTTGTAAAACAAGACAATGAACACATATGTTGTGAGTAATGGTGGCCCTCATACACTGCTGCAGTGTCTCACTGCAGAAAAACAACCAAAGAACCAAGACTAGAACATTACATTTGCTTTGCACACTGATCCAGTTTTGTAGTGAGCTGTTTGCATTATTGGGGTTTAGTTAAACATTGAGGTCAATAAGCCAACCTTGTGAGGGTCCAGCGTGAAGTTTGGTCGCAGCAGGCTGCCTGCGTCAGCGTGGTTGTCATGGTCCACCTCATACATGTTGTACGACGGATTCCCGATCTCCACATTTATCCCTCCGTTTGTCATAGGCTGCCTCTGGACACGTTTCCCCCTGAGGTGTGTGGAGCCAGCCGTCATTAACATGATACACAACAAGCAGGTCAACATGCTGTACCGCTTCACACAGCTCCACACAACAAATCACATCACAGCGCTCTGGCACACTTGGACTACATCATTTGGCTGGGCAGACCTAAAAGCTGAATTACAACGAGAGGCCCTGAGTGCAAAGGTAAGGAATTCTGCTCAACTTGTGGAAACAAACAACTTGCGTTATACAAAGAAAATAATTCCATTCATCCTTTAAATCAGTGCAGCGTCGAATCACTCATCATGTGTTGCTGCTAGGAAGCCTCTTTCTTATTTATTTCTTAATTATTTATTTATTGACTTACCTTTGCCTCCGTCTGCAGATGTAAACACCTGCTACCACCATCACAATCAAGATTACCAGCAGGACCAGAGGCACAATGATAGCTATGCTCCCTGGGAGACAGACAGACAGATAGAGGAGAGATGAGTAACTGAGAGGAGCCCAGATGGCTTCAAATGTGACACGTTGCATGTGCCTGAACGTGGATTCAAATAAAGCCACCTTTAAACATATTATTCGTGGTCTTGATTGCCAGCACACTGCAGTCCATTTACAAAGCTGCTGTCATGTACATTCATGCTATATACTAATATGTATATGACGTTAGCCTCATAGCATAATTGCCTAAATCATATTTACTCTACTTTACATCTACTCTATTCTACATCTACTCTACTCTACATCTACTTTTTGTTAGCCTAATAGCATAATTGCCTAAGTCATATTTTAAGGGTTATAGAGTAGGGTAAAGTAGATTAGATGTAGAATAGAGTAGATGTAGAGTGAAAGTAGAGTAAATATGATTTAGGTAATTATGCTATGAGGCTAACGAAAGGCATATACAGTATCCTACGAAGACATGCATCATTTTGACAAGCAAAGTTAGTTAAAAGGATTAGGACTAGTAGAACTCCCAACATGGTACGTAAAGCTATTTTCTTAACACTTAGGAGATTTCACTGTATTCATTTTAGTTCATTTGAAGTCAGACAGACACATTGCTGAACTCTGACGGGCACGATGACAGCAGCTCCTTTAATTCAAAATGAGCAGAATATGCTGAGTAAACTCCTCTCTGGTCAAATACTGCAAACTGGCAAGGTTGGATGGAGTTCAGTAATGCCTTAGTTAGGGTTCCAGTCAGTCCCAAATCCAATGTTGTGGCGTGGGTTGAGAAAGTAAGTATAAACTTGCTCCAACCCATGGATAATTTCAGATGTACGTGTAATCATTCCACTGCAATGGAATAGGGGCACTGTACTAAAGATATCTACATTTATTCTTACGGGAAAAGATTGTAAGGTTGTTCTAAGAAGGGGGTTCTTCAAATTCCCAGTACTCACCTCCGCCGGTATTATCTGATCTGCTGCTTTTAGGGGCGGGTCTTTCACACTGTGTTCCTGCCCAATTGGCTGAACATCTGAAGGAGGTCAAAAGAGAGTAAAAATAAAACTAACATTAGCAAACTTACTGTCTTGTGGGAAAAGACTGCTGAGAAAACACCTTTTGCGAAAAATGAACTGCAGTTATGAAGTGACTGTGGCTTACATATGCAACACACATTATGATTCAGTCTTTGCTATGAAGTGCTTTGATCCCCACACAAACAAAACACCACCTGGAGAGAGAGCACTATGTACATACAGGCTGTGTCAATAAACAGTGTGCGTGTGAATTTACATGTTGAATATTCAGTGAAGAAGAAGAAAAAAAGAAGAAAAAAAATCAAAGGATGACAGCGGGACAACGTGTCTGCAGCTCATTTGTGTTTTCCGATGGGATCGGATTGGTGTGATGTATGACCCTTGTTAGAGGAGGTGATATCCAGTGTCGCGCAATTGACGCAGATGGGTCCGTGAAGCATGAGTGAGCTGGTGGGCTGCGGACTGGATGATGACAGAATGAAATTACTCTAAATTACATGCACTCTCAGAATCGGAAACAACGGGCTATAAAAAAAGGAGAATGCAGCCCCATACACACGGGAAATAAATCACGCTCTTGTAGAACAAAAATGCCACCAGCGACATGGATTTTGATGGGGGAATTGGGGGGGGGGGGGGCAACGGGGAGTTTGATCTCCATTGAGAGGCATAAACCATGGACAAGACTAATTCCTTTAGACCTGTGTTGAAGGCATACATGATAAACACCAATCACTGATGAGACGGTCGGTCTACTTAAGTCACATGTGTACGTAATAACTGGTCAATGACAAAACATATTCAAGTTGCCATCATGCGTAGGTTGCAAATGCACAGATGGACCCATAACGGATACATCACAAAGACAGTGTTACGTTTTAGTTTCCCTTCCCACCCCCACCTGAGTGCTGTGTGTGCTGGGTCACGATTGCATGAGATGATGGGTGTATGAGTGGTAGTGAGGGGCAGCAGAAAGGTACGGAGTCACTTAGCAACTGATAATGTAATAAGAGCTACATCAGCAAATACCTGCTCAAAATGTAAAATAAGAAATAGAACAATTAGTAGTTATTTGCTCTCTTGTCGATTGTTAGATAAGAGGACTGATACCAGTCTCCTGTCTGTGTGGTAAATATGAAGCTATGGTAAGCAGAGGGTTAGCTTAGCATAAATAAAAGATTGGGAACGAGAAACAGCTACCCTGGCGGCTCTGTACAAGCGTAATAATATACTGCTGACCAGCACTTGTAAATCTCACTATTTGATATGTTATATCTGGTTTACTTAGTTTGTATGAAAAGCTGTGCAAAAGAAGTTCATTATAGGGTTATATGCTAACCTATTTATTAGCCGTGGAGTCTTGTAGGACTAGCTGAAGAAGAGGCAAACAGAGGAGACTCCAAGAAACTAAAACAACTAATGAATGCTATTTTAATCTAGTGCTCTGAGCAGTGCAATGTCATAATGCTATCTTTCAGCTCACTTCTTTTCAAACCAACTTTGTATAACTTATTCGAGCGCTTATTAAATGATAAGTTGCCTCAAGGTGACACCGTAACAATATATGCTGGGCTGAGGCTGAAGATGGAGCCGGATGGAGTTGAGGTGTTGGGTGAGGACAAAGGAGGTGAGTGGTCTCTGAGTATATACAGCTGGAGAGGTGAGAAGGACCTACTTGCAGCGTGGTTTGTTAAGAGCTGTTAATGTGCACATCCCCTCATTCTGACAGAAGTAATCGCAGGGGTTGGCCAGCTCATCACAACGTTGGTTCTTGAACCCTGACGTGCAGCTGCAAAACATTGTGTTGGGATTGATAAAAGGGCCCAGAGAATGTATATGTGGTTATAAACTGTTGGCTGTCTGATGACTGGACACTGACTGACACAGTACATGTCTTTCAGGAGCTTCAGGAGTAAGACCATGTTATGTCTGCATCGAGCAAAATAAACAAGAACACAAATCAATGTACGTAGGGAACATCTGCAGGAGAAGAGTCTGTTACAGTGTTTCCACTTCTTAGATGTGGGTTTTTCTTGAGACGTAATGTTTGTGATTATAATAGGAGGCTGCCAACTACGATCTTTGGTCAAGTGATAACAAATAAAACATTAACTAAACAGCAGAAGAAAAAACACACACAAAACACGAAATGTTATTTAGACTTAATTCCAACGGATAATTAAAGAAATATAATACATGTAGATTGTATATATCACATTCTAACACAAACACAGGAAATCCCAAAAGACAATTGTACTTTAATGTCCACAGTCAGTCAACAATTGTTCACTCACTTGTAGTTGTGTTTGAGGAATAATATTATTCCATAAACAACCCCCCCAAGCACTTGAAATAATTCATAAAACATCTGTCACATTGAAAGCCAAAGTGGAACTGGAAAGCTAATGCAAAGGTGCTCTGAGAAACTTTCAGTTTGTGTTAATTCCTGCACCCCCTTTGGACAAAAGCGCTATTGTTTTTACTACGCCAGCTGTAGTTCCTGGGTGAGCATACCCATGACAAAGGCAATAAGAAACACTATATAAAAATAGCATTTTTTGCACTGATGGTCTGCTGACTACATTTGCTATTACATGAAATTAGACTGTTTCAGAACTTTTGAAATATTTCAAAGTTCCGTAGTAGCACCTTTAAAATCCCAACTGTCCTGTCTTGGAATTGAACCTTTCTCGACAGTGTGTCTGTGTCATACGGCTCACATCCTCTGTTGATAAGGATAATCATTTTTAAGAAAGCTTTTAGTGTCCTTTAATAATCCCCAGACCTTAGAGGGATAAACGCCATGGTTTGACAGAAGAGTCAAGAGTCCAGACCAGGAGCAAGTTGAGGTGCCGGGTGAGGACAAGTTAAGACCTGTCTGAATGAAGGACTGCACACTCTACATGTGTTCAGACCAAGCCCCAACCACAGCATCCAATGAGGAAGTGACAAACATTGCAGTACCTTCTGGTGGTACCAAAAGTGAGCAATTTTTCGTTGACTCCCTTGTGACATGTCGTTTCTTATTAAACCTATACGGGCTGGTCAACAAAACCATTCTAGTCTGTATGTTTAGGTTATATCTCCATGACAACACTGACGGGGGTGAATTTTTTTAGTTTTTATTCTTTTGGAGGTTAAAATGTATGAATAATTAGGGGCGCGATCTCTTGAGCTATCTGCCCGTTGTCCCTCACTTCTCCTCTGAGGTATACGTCAGCTAGACAGGCATATCTCCCTCCCCCTGACGTCACATCAATGCCCTTTTTCAGCAAGAGGAGTGAGGCGGAGTAAAAATCTCACAAGATGGCGACAAGCTTAAGCCAGGAGAGTTGGATACAGTAGGAATAACTGAGGTCAGCCCGGATGCTACATCCATTTTATATACTATCTATGGTTCAGACAGCACAGATCATTGCTAACAATAAAAAAAGGTTTTAGGAGGAAAGAGTTGCTGAGTTCTAATGTATAACAAAATTGCCATTTCATACAGTAAGTAACCTGTGCTGTTTTCATGAGAATTGCACTTTTGTCTGCCTCATATAATAACAAACTGTGTTACTATAACTAATATTTCAATTAGTAACAGCAACTGCTGTAGTGGATGCTGATTTCTCTTAGCTAGTATGAGATGTCTTTCATCTCTCTAAAATTGTGTTACAATTTGTCAACCAACATTGGACTTGTTGATTGGATCCAACCCTTTGGCAACGTTGTCAAGGTAGAAAAGAGTTACAAAATATCGAGTTGAAGGATTGTCAAAAATCTGCAGGAGAATATTTTCTAAACAAAACTTATGTCTGTGTGTCAACTACTTTTCAGCAAAATCCTTTGAACCTGGATATCTCTTACTTACTCTTAAGAATAAAACTATGTCATGGGTTTAATTTGAGTAGAATATACACCTGTTCAAATATTCCTGACCTGATGACCTACTGTTTGCCAATTCGTCTTAGACAGTATCATGGTCTAGTAATCATTTTCTTTTAAAATTATACTCAGTGAATCGTGGTGGGGCCTTAGTTGTTTGCCATGGCCGTTTTTATTGCAATAGAGATGCAATTTAAAAAATCTCTTAAAACCTTTTTCTCAAGTGTTTAATGCAAGAAATATCATTACAAATGAAGCAGCTCTGCTCTGCAAGGTGTTTTGGCTTTGGGTAGGCTTGATGAAAGACACATTTACTCAGAGTATTCAGGTCAAACATTATGATTTCTTGACAGAGGCTTATCCATCATCTCACATAATCTCGGTTCTAAAGCGGCAAATAATAAACCACATTATCAGGATATGTTAACCTCATCGAATAGGATGGAATCATTTGCATAGAAATTGATTCCATCCCCTGGAATTTGTGAGTGATGATTGCAAATTTCAATTTAACCACGTCGGACAATGGGCAGTTAAAAAAGAAAAAGAAGATCAAGAGTTGGTTTTGAAATGGATTTCCAATTTCTTCCTTGAAGGTATTTTTACCACAGCGCCGCATGTGATTATAGTGGAGGCGGTATTAAATCTATGGGCAGCACTTTGAGTAACCTCTCACTATGATTTCCATGTGCCTGCCAGTCAAGCTTTTGTCTTTTGAATGTCATAGCATGTTCTACCACTGACACATGCCATGCCTCCGCTGCCTTTTTAAAGAGCAAACCTGTGAAGCCAACTCCTTAAAAAGAGTTGGAGAGGACTGACATTAGCGCTTAACTGAAACCAGGAACAGTGTGATATGTTCCAAACGGAGCTCTTTGAAGGTTTTGAAACCAATTGCTTTTCCTTCTTCTGCCTAAAAAGCTTGTGTCACAGTGAGGTGTCACACAGCACATGGTGGTTGTACAGGCACTCAGTCCCCTGCTGTGCTCCAGCCTCTGCATAGTGACATCAAACCTTCCCTCAAATTTAAGGATTTCTTCTCCAGAGGAAGACATCCATCTTGCACAGTTCTCCAAGCAGGGGGAAATGATAGCCCTTGGCGATCTAAAGCCAGGCCTTTCTCGGGCACAGAGCCATCATTTGAATGGAAACAGTAAGAGTGTGAATAATACTGGCGAAGATTTAAATTTTTTTTCCCCACCCCACTTTCCTTCACCCATTAAGCAGTGACTTACTGACAGAAAGGCAGGCTGGTGTCGGGGTCCAGGTGACAGGTGCCTCCATTGTAACAATATCCGTCACACAGCTGACAGCTCGGTGCTATTCTGCCATTTGTACAACTGGAGGGGGAAGAAATAATGGATGCTAGCGACAAGAAGAAAACTATACTTTTACAAGAAGCAAGAATGACTCAAATACAGTACAGTATATGCATAATTCATCTGTAAAAAAAGAAAGAAAGATAGAAAAAAAGAAGAGATTTCACCTAGCTTTTAATTCACTAACATCACCATAACCTAAATTGCTATAGAGTGGGTGGCCCACGTCATTTTTAAATATGTTATCAAATAGATTCTGTCAGCTAGAAGCCTGCGGATACATACTGCAGAATACACTGTAGAATGCTTCTCCATAAAATGAAGAGAGCTATAACGCCTAGCTGACATTACAGCAAAAATGGATGAGAGACAAGAATAGCAGCAAGATACCCGGCACTCACTTGCACACCACGTCTCCCGTCTCCTCGTTAATGAGGCAAGGAGCTCCGTGGCATCGGAGACATTTGTCCACCTCGCACTTGTTTCCCTCAAACCTGGCAGGACACACACACTCCACATAGCCGCTGCTGGAGAGCGTGCAGGCCTTGGAGTTCACACAGTAGTGATGACAGATGTCTGTGCACATTCAGAGAGATAAGGCAGGAGAGAGAGAGACAGAGAGAGAGGCACAGAGAGAGAGACAGAGGGAGAGAGACAGAGAGAGACAGGTTGGGGTGTGTAATGAGAAACTAGCAACATACAGTAAGGTTTGATTGGAAAACCAATTATCGACATCAAATGGACATCTTAGACGCAGATTAAATCCATCAGCCCTTGGGTAAGCGATGGTCGGAGATATAATGATGTGCGGTTGCAATTGCTTTGCCCACAAACAGTGACAAAAGAAAATGCATTATCACTTGAGCGCAGCATAACCCACAGGTTGCTTGCTCGTGGCACTTTGATATTGTTTATCTGCAAACACAGACCAATGTGGCGTTTGTGGTGGAAATACTTTAGGGGGTTGTCTTGATGTGTACACTTTGAAATGCTTATTTCTATAGAGTTTATGCCGCATAACTGAATCCTAATCAAAGCTTTCATTTGCGATTTGTCTTGTGGCAAAAATTGTGAGGCACATTTCGATGGAATGAAGGCCAGATTTATGATAATAAAATAATATGTGGACAGCAAGTAATGGGGTGCAGGACTCACGGTAAAGACAGCGGTCCCCAGTATATTCGGCCATACAGCGGCACACTGGCTGGTTCCCCTGAGTGACGTCACATGTTCCACCATTCAAACAGTAGTTGTCACAAATCCTCTTCTCACAGAATGCGCCAGAGAAACCAACAGGACAGCGGCATGTAGGCTTACCTGGACAGAGGAGGAAAATGAAAGATTACTAATAGAGCAGGAGCATGCATTGATCCAACTCACAACTATTGTCTTTTTAGCCAACTCCCGACATAACTTTTCTAACTGATGTTTCTTTGAGCCAGCATAGTTTTGTTCTATCTATAGGTAATATTACAATACACCCTTATTTCTGTGTTTGTCTAAAATACCCACTGTACCGAAGCTGACCTTGGTTTGTGTTCAGCTTCAGTGCACACTTGGACATCAATCTATAAATCCTACTCCCAGGCAGGCACTGAACAGAGGCAATAAAAAAAACACCCAGTCCTTTGGAGAGAGTAAAGGCAAAGCTCCATCCTTCCATCCATCTATCACTCACTTAAAGACACATTTTTGTGAAGATGTCAACCTGCCCGCAGATTGGCACCAATAGAGAAACGCTAAGGTGTCCTTTTTCCTCAGTTATGTTCTCCAGGTTCACCTTCGGACTCCCAAACTGTTCCCAGGACATGTACAATATGCATATCATTCCTCCACTGTGTTTTAGCTCTGCCCAGTGCCCATGCTTTTCATGGCTGAAATCTCTCTCTCTAACAGGGAGATTTTCAGGAAGAATCCTATACAGAAATTACAAATTACAATTTGCATCAGGCCGCTTTACAATCCGTAAATCCGTCTCTATGTGCTTAGATCCTCGATTCGGATAAGGTCAAACTAAAATAAACTTTAAAAAGGGGAAGTGGTGGAAATACAACACTCCTGATAGTGGATGAGATACAATTTAAATACCAGTGAAATGACTTCCAGCCCAGCTGTATGTCACACCACATAAATGAATGAATGAATGAATAGTTGATTTTGTTCATACATTATAAGGGAGCAACTTAACAATTTGTGAGAATACAGTATGCAACCGACCCCCACCAAATAAAAAACATACATATTTACACCAATTCATTTCACATAATTTAATTCCACACAGGACAATGTAGTCATTCAGGGGTCATGTAAGATTTATGCGTGAACAGCTTTTTTCTTTTATTTAACTTGCTAACGTCTGTAAACGTTTGATGACCCTGACACCACCTGCAAAAAGCCTTTTTCCAATCAGGGCTTTAGCTATGAACCCATATGGATCTTAAATACACTGACCAAGTTTAGAGTCCAGACCATTGTTGCCTGGCAGCCTCCACCCTCTGTGTGTACATCACAATGCACTACACTACACACTACAGGCAGCCATTTAATCCACCGCTTATATAAAGATATTGATTGTAGCAGTTTTGATTGTTCACAGTCACAGTGTTATAGCTTTTATGTGAGAATCAGAACACAGACTGAAGCAGATCAGTACATAGAGAGCTTTAGCTTCAGGCACAATGGCCAGATTTAAAAATCAATTTTTTTCCCCAAAATCATTCTCTCCATGCCATGATTTATGAAATGAGATATGAGAGCAAAGGCCACAAGCGTGTGCCAAAGGTACATATACAGTTATTGTCCCACCACTTATTTGTTCAGTAATATTTAGTATGGAATGAGATTTATTGTTGGTAGGCGTAACACATTTTGGAAATAGTAAAAAATCCTATCACATCAGCTCTCCAAATACAATCAGACTACACAACATGATTAAATTAAGTCAATAAGGAAGACTGACTATCTTCATGCTTATTTTATCTTTTTGGTCTCTCTCTCTCTCTCTCTCTCTCTCTCTCTCTCTCTCTCTCGTTAGCCCCTTTTACACAGCCAGTGAAAGCCGGGAATATGTCGGCCCTCCGCCCTGCTGTATAAATGCGACAGTTGCGGAACGAGGGAAGAAAGGTGCGAGAGATTGTTCCGGGAATTTTACTACCTCGGGGGGTAGTAAGATTCCCGACAAAATCAGTTCCGCCTCTCTGTTTAAATGCTCCAGCTTGTTGTTGCGGAACAGGGGGGCGTTTGACGTTCCATAGCCTACGTTCTAAACATGCGACCATGTTAGCAGTTGAAGGACGTGTGTTTAACATTAATCACGGCGGCCTGATCTCCCGTAAAAATCACCAAATAAAAGGAACGGCGTATAATCTAGCTGATCATAAGGTCCGTTGCTCAATCCAAACCCCCGCGCTGCATTTTGCAGAGTGTATGAGTCTATCTCTGCCCAGGAGAAGTTGTACAATGGGAAAGCTAGGCTAGGCTAAGTAATGGATAAAGTATAGCGAACGGGCCACAATCGGCCAATATGTTTAACAAGAGCTCCATCTAGCTAACAAAGCATTATCCCCCAACATAAATAACACAATTCACGGAGAAAATTACTGCGGAACATTTACATTGCGGGCTGCAGCCTGAAGTTACTGTCTAACTGTCAATATGCGGCCAAGTAGCCTACTCACGTCGTCTTGACTGGATTCCTGTCGGACTTAACCATGACTCCTGTGTTCCCTGCTCTCCTGATACATGCAAAATCATGTTGAAAAAGTATTCCATTGTTTTCTGAACGAGTAGTAGCCCTGTTTGTAGACGTCTATCCATCAAAACTATGACGTATATCCTAAAGCAATGGTCATTATACCCTTGACAACGGTCTCTCAATACGGCCCTCATACTGCAAGCTCCAGCACTTCTGCTCTCAATTCACCAGCCAGTGTTGTTGTTGTAAAGCAGCTGACCGGCGCGGCGCTAAATGTTTACGTCACACTTGACGCTGTTTACAAGCACCTCTTTCATTCCGGAACGCTGTGTAAAAGGAGCTACTGATGCGCCAGCAGGCCGACGTTGCTTGGTTCTGTGTAAATAACACAGAAGCAAGCAAAGCCGGCATTTTGGAGTGATGTTGTTCCGTCAATATGCCGCAATCTCTGTGTAAAAGGGGCTTCTCTCTCTCTCTCGGTACAACTCAATATCTCTAGGTCAGCTGACTGAATTATTTCACTTCACTCCTTCAATTAAACCAATGAGATTTTGCCATGACCTGCGTGAGCCGCTCATCTCATAGCCATCACAGTTTATAAAGGGTTGTAGCTCTGCTGCTGTCCTCTCAGTGTAATGTCCACGCAGTAACCCTCCTTCACCCCGTTCAACTCCGCTCTCTATCACTAACCAGACTTCACTCAACTCTTCAGAGGTCCTGCTCCACATTTCATCCAGGATGTGTAAGCGATTTATTTATGTTAATATGAGTATTAAATCGCTCTTTATTCATACAGTGATCACTTATATAGTGTGCGCGTTTCATCTCTCAGCCTATCTCTCAGTCACCCGCTCTGCATGTAATCGGCAAATAAACTGTTTGGGGATCCCACTACTGATAACCAGAAGAGAAGAGAGAACGCTACAAACCGGCGTCCGTCTCACTGCCGGTTCACGTGCAAAGCGTCAGATGGGTGAATGTGTATGCGCCTACAATCAAGTGCCCCTGACTGCAGGTCGCAGAACGAGGAGGGGCTAAAATGTAGCTAAATGTGGGTTTGGCTAAACGTTTAACTTTGCGGGCGCCATCTGGTGGCGCAGATCCGGCAGCACATTGTTGTGTAGAATAACGATAATATTATATTTGATTGTTGCGTAGAATGACGATTATATTATATTTGATAGGCCTATATACATATTACATATGTAGGTTTAATATTACTATATAATATATGCTAATTTCATAGTTAAATGTATGTTTTTCAAGGGGACACTGTGAGGACCCCCAGACCCTCGTTCACTCACTCTAACTCGGCCACATCCATAACGCCAAGCTCATTCGCTACTTCCAGGCCGGCCCCCGGCCGTGTGCCTGGACCCAGCCCCGTCAAGAGTGACTCTTGGTCGGCCAAACTTCATCCAGAACGCCCCGCTGTTTAACAACCTCCGGCTCCCGGCCGTACGCCTCAACCAGATCTGAGATGATGCTAGATAACTCGCTGCTTGAAGACCGCAGTGCAGTAATGTGGTGATGTGGGAACGAGGGAGGGGACTGCAAACTGCAGTCACTGACAGGAAGTTAGCTAAACTGACCATTCCGTTTACTCAACCTTTAACTTTGCTCTACATGTCTTCATCACCGCTAGCATCTAGCCTATACTATTACCTATGTCAACTTAGCACACTGTTGTATTCAGTAAAGTTTCATAAATTGTACTAGTAGATACATAGTTCTAGTTGTAGATGCATTGTGCCTTGTCTATCAAGCATTTTTTTCAAGTTGTAAAAGAAAATATTACATAAGTAAAGCCTTGACATGCTAAGTTCAAACCTTACTTGAGCTTGTACCACTTCATCTGATAGAGGCTGTGTAGGTTGGGATGTACCAGGGATTTATGGACATTGTAGGAAATGTTACAATATGCAGCCCCTAATAAAGTACTTGGAAAATTGCTGCCAAAAAATCTAACTTTAAGAGCCACATTTTTCTTATAGCACCTTCAAAATAATGAATAAAGTATCTATGTGAACAGAAATGTGCCTCCTTATTTTGTAGAGTTTATTTAATTAGGGAACCCACACTGTAGACTGCAGATAGAAAAGCACAAGCTTCCTGCCTTTGGTTGATAATACTGACTTGTTGTTACACTTCACTCAGTTGATGGACAGGAGATTGTGTCTTTTTGAACTGTTTTGCTTTTTTTTAATGTGGCAGAATATTAGTATACCTTAAACAAGAAACAGCATGAAGTGTAGAATAAAACCAATGAGTCCTTTAAAATGGAGGGAGGGGAACTACCTTTAAATACAATATATTATGCCGGGCCCGACTCATGCGGGCCCGACGGGCGGCCCTTCCCCGAGGGGAAAGGGCGGAGAGAGGAGGGAGGAGGGAGCGCGCCAAAGGGGAGGTAGTGGAAAGGGAACATGCCAGACCCACACACCGCACCAGGCATCCCATGGTCTGCACTCAGGTTGTTACTAGTGACGCTAACCAAAGGTTAATTCAAAGAGATAAGTCTTAAGTTTAGACTTGAACACTTCGATAGACTCAGATTGTCTGATCTCTATCGGGAGTGTGTTCCATAGCGAAGGAGCTCGATACTTGAAAGCCCTGCTGCCGGCAGCTCTCTTCACTCTGGGGACAGACAGAAGCTCTGCATTCGTAGACCGTAGTGCCCGTGATGGGGCATACCGTGCAACTAGGTCAGACAAATACGAAGGAGCAAGCCCATTTAATGCCTTATAAGTCAATAGCAGCACCTTAAAGTCGGATCTGACATGAACCGGGAGCCAGTAGGGGGACGCAAGAACGGGGGTGATGTGGTCATATTTTCTAGTTCTGGTCAAAAGCCTCGCCTCAGCATTTTGTACCTTTTGTAAGCTTCGAGTACTTGCCCTGGGCAACCCAGACAGAAGTACGTTACAATAGTCAAGCCGAGAAGATACGAAGGCGTGTATTAGTATTTCCGCATCAGCCATGGACAAACTGGATCGTATTTTTGATATGTTCCGTAGGTGAAAAAACGCAATTTTGGTAATCTCTTTGATGTGTTGATCAAAGGATCGTTGAGGCTTGTTCGATAATCATCATTATTACACACAAAGATGTGATTTGTGAATACATTTTATAAAACATTATCTCATAAGACCATAGAACATTGAGAACAGTTGTCATTGTCTAAAGTTTAAATCTTTGGTCTTTGGTTGCCAATTGTTCCATTAGAGCTTGGGTCATTCAGTCAGCGGGACAGGAGAGCAGCATATTCAATGACACCTTGTGTTTTTCATAGATACAACTGGACAATTTCCAGCCTCTTTGATTGATTGATTGATTGTGAGGTTGCCTTCCGTCTCCTTTTATCACCAGAGCGGGGGACTTGAGGAAACTCATTTGACTATATTTGGCACCCTGGCTCATCTTTAGTCACTCTCCTTTAGAGTGATATTGTTTTGCCTCAAAGACATGTTCTCAATGCAGCCAGACCCTCTTTCTATTTGGAGAAAAAACAAACAAAACAATTGCCAAGCATGAATGAAACAAAAGGCCCCTAGCAGCAAAACAAATATTACAACGCTTTTTTGTTTGCAGCACAAATCAAATGCACACTTTTTTTTATCCGTCCAACTGTCCGACCTAACTGCTATGGCTCACTCAAACTGAAATATACGCTTATATATATTGTTTACTAGATGTCATTTTATTGACCACTTGAGCAAGGACCCGGAGATTATAAACATTTATGTGGAAACACAGAGCATACTTTTCATATGAGGCCAAATACTTTGTATGTTTATAACAAATGGAAATGGAGATGTTGTGGGTAATTGCTCTGATGGGAAAATGATATACAGGCTTGTAAATCAATGATAGTATTTTTTAATAGGGCTGTGCATCCCAAACCAAGTCCACCTTTGACATCTTAACATTTTAAATGCATTCACTAAACTGTTGGGGAGAACTGGAAGTTCTAGAAATCATGAAAGGAGGTTGATATCGTTGAGGCTTGTTCGATAGGAGCATCAATGACAATAAACTGCTCAACTAGCAGATGTAACGTTGCAGCAGTGGGCTTTAAGTAAGCTGAAGTGAGAAAGGCCTGGACGTTTAAAGTAAGACAAATGCAATTGAATACCATCATGCACTGGGTCAGTGCACACAGGAGGAAATGGAATGGAAACTCTGAATTGAAAACGTCTGTTTGTCTTTTTTTTTTTCAGAAAGTTTGGTCTGCCCAGAGCTGAATATAAATGGCCATGGATTTAACATGGACAAATCTACTCGTAAATACTGGATTTTAGTGATGGTAATACCAAAAATGAGAGACAAACACACAACAACTAACGGATGGATCAATTAGGGGGTTGACCCAAAAACAGGAACACCTGTGCGATTAATTCAGCCGTGGTTTGACAGTATATTTGTGAAATGGACTTACCCAGGGGGGAGCCCATGCAGGTGCCTCCGTTTAGGCAGTAGTCTGTACAGTGGTTGACCTCACAGCGCTCCCCTGAAAAGTCAGGCCAGCAGTAGCACCTCCACTCTCCCTTCTCATTGGCTAGGCAGCGGCCTCCATTCTCACAGGGCGGGCGGCACAGTTCACCTTCCACAGAAAAGCTCATATCACATACTGTACTGCCATGTGGAGCCGTCAATCACATCAGACAGTGCTATGATGTCCAGGTGTGAACCCGAGGTTTTGAGCAGACAAACATGGCCCCAGCTAAATTGTAATTATATATTCTATTTTGACAGGTTTTGAAGTGTTTTAAGAGTTTTAAAGTGTACAGGTGCATATAAAAAGTTTGACGATAATTGACCAGACCAAAAAGTGGAACTTTTATATATTCTAGATTCATTCAGCTCATGGAATAAAAAAATCCAGTATCTCAAAATATAACAGTGTTACATGAAACCAATCGAAAAAAGGATTCCTAGTACAAACATGTCAACGAAAAGTATGTTTATTCTAGAATATATGACAGTTTCACTTTTTGAATTAAATAACATAAAAAAATAACTTTTCTTTGATATTCTAGTTTCTTAAGCTAAGGTGTGCCACCTATATATGCCACACTGCATTATAGCTGCAACTGACTCTCACAACAACAAGCCATCCAAACGGTGACATGAGAATGCATACGTAGCCCTACCTGAGACCATGCCATCACTACAGGTGCCATTGACCAGCACCTTCCCCTCTGGACAGGTACACCTGGCCCCCGTTGGGTTGAGCAGACACATGAAATCACAAGACATCCTCAGGCATGGATTTGAAGCTGTGGATAAAGTAGCAAAAACAAAAAGCCAAGTAGGTAATCAGTAGGTCTGGGCTTGAGATGAGAAAGGCCTGTTTGTTTTGTGGAATGTGTGTTTGTTCTTTCTCAGAGTAAAGCCATTCATTTCAAGTGTTTTAATTTCTGTTTTTGAAGGGTGTTATTTTCCTGGTAGCGGAGAGAGAGGCACAAGGGCAAATGAATAACTTGACACAGGCCTCGTCTCCAGATTGAATAATCAACGCTTTTCTCAACGTGTTATGATTTTCCCCTTGTCTAATTGATTAGAGGCACTTTGAAGTGCTCTTCCTGGAGCCACATACAGCGGGTGGAGACAATAAGGTAAACATCTCATAAGAAAGGCGGGATTCTGATCAATTCAGAATCAACACTTCCACAAAGGTGGGTAGTGTTAGGTTCAACAACTATACCCAGCAGTGACTCACTCTGACACATATACTTCTTTAAAATAGGATTGTTTTAATTCATTTAAAAGCAACATGAGGCATCTGGAAGAGTAAAGAGGCCAAAATCAACTGGGCCAAAAGTCAATTCTTTAAAAACTACAACGAAAATATGAATCTGCAATTGTAATTTGCAAAACTGTTAACTGATTCAACAGAACAGTAATGTTTATTAATGAAAATATGTAGGCTTACTTTGTCCATCCACTTTATGTTTCTTACCAGTTATTATTGGAAAAAAACTTGTACAAACCCTATATACAGTACATACTGAAAATAATTAGTGCTCCAATTTCTTGAACAAAATAGAGGATGAAAGCAAATCTACACATCTAAATGGTTGTTATGTTTTTCTGAGGATATCAAGCCTTCATGGCGTATAGCTTTTTGCAGGCTGGGCACTACGCGGCTGGCCTAATGAGTCTCCGGGGAAAGAAACAGCTGCCCTTTAAGTGAAAAAAAACTGACCAAGACTGAGCTGTCTGATGCTCTATAACCATTAACAGCAAAGATGTAAGAAATAACTGAAGTTTGTGTTTCCTACATGAGGAAAGTGGGAGGCAAGACACGTACCATTTTCAATATTTCTCACAATAAATTCACGATGACATGAAGCTTTTTTCACCCAGTAATGGATCGTTCATCACTAATATTACACCTACAGTATTCACCTTAACAACACATGGAGGGATTCTCTTTAACTAAAGTTTTCTGCCAGGGTATGTTCCACCATTCCCAGACAAAGTGTAGTATTGTGTGCAGTAATCTTCACATGCAGTCGTTATACAAGGAGACACATTTTCAGTTTCTCTCTAAGCATCCCTCAGAAATGGCAATCAAAGTGTAAACGGTGATAGCTACATCACATTTAAAACACAGTTTCAATGTAGCAAATCAGTATAAAACAGTAAATAGATCATTCTATCAGATTATATACCTTAAATAAATCTAGGATGAAAATCTAAAACGAAATGGAAACAATTGCAAACATGTAAAAATAGTAGTTATCCTTTTAAAGGGCCAACCTAATTGTTTTACAATCTCTAATTCCTCAAAATAAACTAAACAAATACACTTGTTACTTATAACAACTTACCATCTTGCTGTTTGTACCGGTGGGAGATCAACACATTGGTGGGCTTCTCTATCCCCAGATTGAGAAACTCAACCGCCTGCTTGCCATACTTGTGAATCTTGAACACCTCATGTTTGAGTCCAGTTCCATAGATGTAGTCTTCAAATATGTCGATTCTGTACGGTTGGGAAATTCCTGTAAATTCCAGCAGAAAAAAGAAAAGAAAGAAAAGATAACATGATCAAGCAAGCCTTTCTTAACACTTGAAGCCTTTGGATTAATGACAGCGTGTAGCCTGTGGAGGATAGAAGCAGCAAGAAAGCACAGTGTGGGAAGATTGATCTTCACACACACACATAGTTTAGAAGTTTATTTTTCTGACACACGCACGCACGCACGCACGCACACACACACACACACACACACACACACACACACACAAAGCAGTGGTATTTGTTTTGCTGCAATTATTTGATAAAAAAAACGAGGGAAACAATGTATTTAAAAAGAAGATGCTGTGCTTTGTTTTGCAGTGAGTTTTACCGTGTCTGTCGCTGATGGTAACCTGGGGGTCTGAGCCGTCCAATCTCATGCTCCCTATCTGGGAGAGCTCGGGATCCGCCCAGTATAATCTCTGGTTGAAATAATCAATGGCCAGCCCTGTGTGTGGGGGGACGGGGGGGTGGGGGTTGAAGGACAGAGATGTATTTACCTGACAAATGACAAAAAGCATCCTCATTGAATCCTTTTCAATAGAGGAGACTCTGTAAAGCCAGTTATGTAGTTATAAACCAATGTAGCACATCAACACGCTTTAATTTGTTTTCCGTCCGTCCCCCCCGCTGGCTCTTTGCATTCTCCGCTGGTTTTGTTTGAGTCAATGTAACATATTGGAGCTAACCATCTTGTTGTGCACTGCACTTTAGTGTAGGCGTGCTCACATTACACTTTCAAGCCGGTGACTCACTCTTACCTCCTCCCTAAAGTCTGACCGGATAATTGAGCACCTGGGCTGGGGCGTTTTAAGTAGGTTTGCCATTTTTTCCACCCACAAATGATGAATTTCTCTTTCACCCAGACAGGGCATTGTCCCCTTACATTAAAGGAGGCCAAAGCCACTCTTCAAAACTAGATCAACACTAAGTGTCTCCCTATAGAAAACCAACACATTGACGGTTGCTGTAAAGTACATCTTGCTATGCATTTCCTTGTTGTTGCTTTCTGTATCTTTGGCTCCCATATTAAAGCTTATACTTATCAACTGACTGCACTGTGTTTATGTTGTAAATATTGTATATTCACCATAATTATACACCAGCATATGCATTCTAACATACTCCACACTGGGGACCTGATGACACTTCTTCCTATGTCTGTCCATGAGGCACCTAAGTATAATCAATGCATCTAATGTCGTTTCATGAGAATTACATTTGACATTTTTAGTAGCAGGTGGCATCTTGCTGTGACTTTTCTTGTCATTGTCTTGTTTATGTTGTTGAAAGTGTGAACCTGCTCCTGTGTATACAATATCACATTAGCTTATTAGGCGCTCAGCAAATCTATTAGCTTACATTGCATTATTAATTAAAAACATGACACTATATACAGGGACTTGCATGTGTGAAAGGCCATTACATGTGTCACAGGCGGTTACCATCAGTGTTAATTTTGACAGCAAATTCTGATTTAGTCTTAGTCTTAGTCTTTTGAATATCACACCATTTAGTCTTAGTCCTATTCTAGTCATCTAAAATATTTTAGTCTTAGTCTAGTCTAGTCTACTAAATATAAGCAGATTTTAGTTTGACTAAATCTACAGCGGGCCTCGTCGACTAAGTGTTTTTCTTCATTGAATGGTATTAAGGTTTGAATATGCAATACAGACACAGATTTAATGGTTGTAATACAAAACATGTATTCTATTTCATTAGTAATAATCTCACATAAAATCAGTGTACCTGACTGGATAGGGGGGAGGGGGGGCTTTAAGAGCCTGTGCCCGGGGGTCCATTATCTCATGATCTGTCTATGAACCAACTGGATTCCACAATCTTTTTTCTTTTTGCGGGGAGCATGCACAAGCATTATTTATAAAAAAAATAAAATAAAGAAAATATTTTAAAAAAGTGGGGGGCCCCACACTAGGTCTTGAAACGGGCCCCGAGATTGTTAAGGCCGCCCCTGGGCAGCAGCAGCAGCACGCAGTTGAGGTGCTGATCAATTTGAGCAACTGCGCTTTCCTTTAAGCAACACTGCTGCCGCTGTGTGTGTTCGGACTTCTTTTGCATCAAAGCCTTTTAGATAATACAATTAGAGGTTTTAATTGAACGCTGTCCATGCGTCGGAGTTGATTGTAACTTAAAACAGAAACTAACGGACAGAGGCGGCAGTTTCACATGGCTCTGTGTATTCAAACTCGAGACAGAGCCTACTACAAACAGATCGCGGAACTTAGCCGTTCCCCTAGACATCGTTAACGGGCAGGATATCCCTGACTATCATTTTTGTCCATCATAACGCAGAGTTTTTCAGCGCAGCGGCTCACTCCACCCGCTCACACCTGCGCGGTCTCCCGTCGATTTTCACCGACACAGGGTTGCATTCGCTGCTTTGCACTGATTGGATTTCTTCCCAACTTGTCCCACTAAAAGAGTAGTTCTGATTGGATCTCTTCTCCATTCGTCCCGCCCTAACAGTATCGTCTAGTTCCTATTCGTAAACTATAGTGTCAGTTAAATTAGTCTCAGTCTTCGTCATCACATCTGCCTTTTTATTTAGTTTTTATTTAGTTTACGTCCGTGAAAAAGGTTCGTAGACGAATATTTTTCGTCATAGTCTTAGTCTACGAAATTAACACTGGTTACCATGGTTTCATAACCTTTCCTTCTGTACTTGTAAAGGAACAGCTCCTTGACTTTGACCATCAATGCCTGTTCTGTTTTGGACAATTCTATTTGAATTGCTACTATGTCCACAGGATGAGATTTTCAATATATGATGGCATTTTTGGGAGTCTGTCCTCGTTTTGTTTGCTTCTCAAAATTTAGAAAAACAAAAAGCACATTTTGTTTTACGTGAAAGGAAGTGCATTCAACTGGATTATTCGGCCTCAAAAAATAATAAATGTATGCGCTTTGAAAGACATACTTACCGGTGGGTCTGCGGACATTTTTCTCCAAGAGCACTCTGCGTAAGGAGCCATCCATGGCTGACTCCTCTATATGAGAGTGATCACCTATTACACTCCAGTACATCATCCTGCAACACACAAAGAGAAATATAGCCCCTTCCTTACACCATTTCCTTGTGAAATATTGCAGACATTGTTCATAAAAATATGCTTTTGCAACTATCTTGCCAAATGTATGAATGCATAAAATGTCCATATGGCTTGATAATGTTCAATTGATTGTTAGAAACCTTTTAAATCTATGCATTTGTCCTCGATGATGTAATACCAAATGGCCTAATGGAAGTGCACTTCTAACACTAATGACCATCAGGGACAAATAATGTTTCTACATCTCCACTTGCCAACTACTAAAGGATGTTGATGGGGCTGACCAGAGCATTTGGAAAACCTTGAGAATCATTAAGAGAGTGAGGTATCACCACCACGTGTGGGTGTGGTGGAGGAGGTGAAATAATAGGTGATGCAACAGATTAAGGTCATTCACTGCAGCTGCGTTATGAATAATATGCATCTATTTTAGCAACTGGTAAGTGACTACGTACATATTGAAGTAACACTGCCTCCCTAAAGATTGAAAATAGATCCATCTAGCAAAAATGTCCACCTGTGTTTTAATTCATTTAAAAGCAACATGAGGCATCTGGAAGAGTAAAGACTGGGCCAAAAGTCAATTCTTTAACAACTTCAACAAAAATATGAATCTGCAATTGTAATTTGCAAAAGTGTGAACTGATTCAACAGTAATGTGTATTAATGAAAATATATAGGCTTAATTTGTCCATCCACTATGTTTCTTACCAGTTATTATTGGAAACATACTGGTACAAACCCCTATATACAGGTGAAACTCGAAAAATTTGAATATTGTGCAAAAGTTCATTTATTTCAGTAATTCAACTCTAAAGGTGAAAATAATATCTTATACAGACTCATTATATGCAAAGTGAGATGTGTGAAGCCTTTATTTGTAATAATTGTGATTATTATGGCTTACAGTTTATAAAAACCCCAAATTCAAAATCTCAGAAAATTAGAATATTACATAAAATCAATAAAAAAAGGATTTTAAGTACAGAAATGTCGGCCCTCTAGAAAGTATAATCATGCATATGTACTAAGTACTTGGTTTGGGCCCCTTTTGCATGAATTATTGCCTCAATGCGGCGTGGCATGGATGCTATCAGTTTGTGGCACTGCTGGGGTGTTACGGCCTCCACACACATCCTACCTCTACTGCGCGTCTACCTTGCGTCTGCGTCTGACTTTTTGTCACTGACCGTGTAATTTTATTTATTTATTTATTTATTATTCTTTCGGACAATTCCACACAATACACAATTTTCTCTTGCAAATATTCATACATCATACTTTGTGTTGTCCGAAGGGAGACGGAAGAAGCCAAAGGCTTATCAGGTCCCGCCCCCATTTTCATCAAATTCGGATTCAGATACACAGGTACTGTTACAGAAAATAAAAATAAAACAATTTTTTTTTTTAATATATATAGCTATATATATATACACATATACATACATATATATATATATATATATATATATATATATATATATATATATATATATATATATATATATATATATATATATATATATATATATATATATATATATATATATATATATATATATACACACACACATACATATACATACATTTTTATTTTTTTTAAGAATCTGCAGTCCAATACACAGTCAATTTTAATCTAATTGCTTCAGCTTTTAAGATCAGTTCAGCACAGTTCAGTTTTTCTGTGACAATGCCAAGTGTAGAAATTGTGAAGTGGCCTTGTATTTGGCCTGTTCCATTTCTTAACTGGTAGTCTAAACACTTCTGCAAAAGTATTCAAAACAAGTCTGTCTGCTGGCCTGTATTATTCTTTACAATATTGTTATGTAAGTGACATTGACATTGTGCTCAAGTTATTAGTCTGTAATTTTCAATAATTTTTGAAACATAATTTGCTTTGAAATTGCGCAAACTGCAACTCCCTGTGACAACTTCATCAAGTCCATTCCACAGCTTAATACCATTTACAGAAAACGAAAAGGATTTAAGTGTGGTCCGTATATTTTTCTCAGTGAATTTAACTTTTCTTCTTAAATCATGCGAAACTTCTCTGTCTTCAAACATTACTTGTAAACTATTAGGAAGGCTTTTTTTTGAAGCCTTGTAAATCATTTGTACGGTGTGGTAATTTACCACATCACGTAATTTGAGAATTCTACCTTCAATAAAAAAGTTATTAGTGTGTGCCCTGTAATTGGCTTGGTAAATAATTCGTATTGCTTTCTTTTGAAGAATCTCCAACGGGTGCAATGTACCTTTGTAAGTGTTTCCCCATATTTCAGCACAGTAATGCAGATGTGGGGAAACTAAACTCCAGTATAATACAAGTAAGGCCTTTTGATTGAAACAATGTTGTGCTTTCCAAAGTATAGAAATACTCCTGGCTATTTTGCCCCTGAGATGGTTAACTTGTGGTTTTCAGCTTAATTTATCGTCAATTATTACCCCTAGGACTTTGTGTTGCTTGACCCTTTGAATTTCAATCCCATTTACCTTGATTTTTACAGCGACATCTGATGCTCTCCTGCCAAACATCATGAATTTAGTTTTTTCTAAATTTAGTGATAACTTATTTCGGTTTAACCACTCATGTAACTTAGTCAATTCAATGTTTACGATCTCAACCATATTATACAGATCTTTCCCCGAATAGAAGATGTTTGTGTCGTCAGCAAATAAAATTAACCTTAAGACTTTTGACACTTTACATATGTCATTTATATAAAGCAGGAATAATTTCGGCCCCAAGATTGACCCCTGAGGGACCCCACAAACAATATCTAAGCATGTCGATGTGAACTCCCCTAATTTCACAAATTGTTTCCTGTCATGTAAATAACTTCTGACCCAGTCATGTGCCAAACCACGAATGCCATAATTCTCCAGTTTATTAAGAAGGATGTCATGATTAATAGTGTCGAATGCTTTTTTGAGGTCTAAGAAAATTCCTATAGAGTACAATTAGTGATCAATAGCATTACTAATGATTTCTACCGATTCAGCCAAGGCCAGTGCGGTGGAATGATTATTTCTAAAGCCGAATTGACTGTCATACAGAAGTTGATGATTAGTAATGAATTCATCAAGTCTATTGCTGAATAACTTTTCCAGAATTTTAGAAAATTGTGTTAAAAGTGAGACTGGTCTATAATTAGTAAATGAGTGTTCATTACCATTCTTATGTAATGGTATAACCTTAGCTACTTTCATGTTAGAAGGAAAAATTCCTGTTTGAAAAGATAGGTTAAAAAGGTGTGTTAGGGGTTTAATAATACTTTCTTGCACTGATTTGATTACTTTCATGTGAAACCCAACCGCGTCTCTAGAGGTCTTTGTTTTCATTCCGAGCAATATCTCCCTTATCTCGTTGGCCTCGACTGGCTTCAAAAACAAGGAGTGTTGAAGAGACGCTTCGTTTTCGCTAGACTCCCCTACACTCTTCCCACAGATCCCTTTTGCTAAATTAGGTCCAATATTAACAAAAAATTAATTTAGTTTATTTACCGCAGTGTTCATGCATTCAAACTTAACGTTATTTTCATGGAAATACTGAGGATAATTATGTATTCTGCTGTCATTTCTTAACACTGTATTTACTATGTCCCACAATTTTTTGGGTTGATTTGCATTTGTTTCTAACAACTTACCATAATATTTCTTTTTACAGTCTCTGAGAATGCTATTTAGCTTGTTACGATAGATTTTATATTTTAACTCCGCCTTTGGTGTCCTTGCTTTTATGAATCTTTTGTACAATGTATTTTTCTTTTTGCAAGCATTTATCAAGGATTTAGTTAGCCACTGTTTATCATGTCTTTGCTTTAAGGCCCTCTTTTTTAGTGGACAATTTTTATCATACAGCCTTTGAAATATCTGCAGGAATAAATCGAAACTTGCATAAACATCCTTCCCCTTGTATACAGAGTCCCAATTTTGCGTCAATAAGTCATTTTTCAGTGCTTCTATCCTCTCTTCAGTTTCCAACCTTACAAATATATCTTTGTTTGTTCTCTGCTGCAACTTTTGTTTCCAATCGTATATAGCAAATACAGGTAAATGGTCGCTTATGTCATTAATCATGAGTCCACTTTCTATTTCATCCCCCATAACATTCGTAAATATGTTGTCTATTAACGTGGCACTATTTATTGTAATCCTGCTTGGCATTGTAATTAAGGGCTGAATGCCCATAACATGCAATGTATTTACAAATTCTTCAGTCAGTGAATTAGTAGTATTTAGTAAATCATTGTTTGTATCCCCACAGATAAATATCTTCTTTTGATTTGACTTAGAAAATAATTCTTCCACGTATTCTATAAAGTCTTCCATTTTTGAATCGGGTGTTCTGTACACACAGCTGATAATTAAACATTTATCCTTCATTAGAATTTCAATAGTCACACATTCCAATAGGTTATCAATTGCAGTGCACATGCTATTTACGATATCAAACCTTATATTTTCATCCACAAAAAGGGCCACTCCTCCCCCTCTCTTGTTCATTCTGTTGACACAAACCAGTTTATATCCCTTTAATTGGAAGTCCATGCCTTTGCCTTCATTAATCCATGTTTCTGATACGGCAATGATGTTAAACGGGTTGGAGAATTTCTGTAGATATTCCTTAATCTGTGAAAAATTTGTGTAGAGACTTCTGCTATTAAAATGAATGATGGACAATTTCCCATTTGAATGAAAGCATCTTATGAATTGATCCTCAGTATGGTAATGACAGTCTTTATTCCCGATCTTGTAGAAATGATTGTCTGGGTCAATTATTTCATTTGGGTCCGAAAATGTGGGTTCCACATAATGATTAGCTAATAACTCCAGCCTTTCATGATCATTTATCCAATCAGTTGTGTTACTCATCCTCGCTGCTTGAGTTGTTCAGGTCCTCTTCCCTCCGGAATTGAACCAGATCTTCCTCGGTTCTGATTTGCACAATTTTAGCTTCTTCAGGTGTAGCTCCATTCATTTTGTTGAAGATTCTTCCATCTCTCGTCCAGGTTTGTTGGACCTGTCCACCTTTTTTTAATCCTCTTGCTTGGTAGGCCAGATAAGCGTTTCTCTTGGTTAGATTTTCACTCATTCCAATTAGTTCGCCTTTAAGCTTCCTGCCTTGACTGAGCAAATTTATCTTATGCTTTCTACTCACAAATTTCAGAATGACAGCACGCTTTTTGGCGAATTTTCCCTTCGGGAGAAGAAAACAGGAATCCACGTTCTCCAGATCCAGACTAATGCCTTTGCTTCTCAGGAACATTTCAACCTGGTTGAACCTGGTTCAACCTGGTCCACTCACGGCAGTTGCATACGACCTTGGTTTAATAACCATTCCAGTCAGTATCACATCTCTGTTTTTTGCTTGTTGATCCTGTTCATCAATTTTATTTCCAAGCTCTTTCAAGAGCTGATCTTTCTTCACATTGACGGCATGAAGTTCCTTCAATTCGATCAGTGGCTTCAGACCAGCAGCAATTTTCTCTTTGATTTTAACATCAAAACGCCCCATCCATTCTTCCATAATTCCAGCCAGCTCAGCCTCCTGCAATGCTCGCTCCGTCTCCCTCTCACTTTTTGTTTCTCTCTTCAACTCTGCCAACATTCCTTTCCTCAAGTCTGCCAACTGTTTTTTCATTTCTTCGGCAAAGCCTTTGTCCTCTTCCTTATCAGTGTTTTTTCCTTTTTTGGACATCTCCGTCTCTCTCGGATCTCTCTGCTTTAACTGATAGAGAAATACCCTGCTCAGAGTCATATTGACTTCATACCGGCAGCTTTCGCTGTAGTTTCACCATTTCCTGGTGTGTCCCTTTCAAAACAAGACTTCCAACAAGAAAAGGCAATGGGGCGCACGGATTACTGTCCAGACTCAATATTAGACTCAATATAAATCATATGCATCATAAATGACAGGAAAGAACTTCATTTTTAATGGGAATTATCTATGAAAACTCTATGTAGAAAGATAGGGCTTTTAGAAGCAGCGCTGCAGCAGCAGCAGCTGCTGAGACGTTCCATGTGTGTCCGAGAAAAATCCGAGAGACGCAGCAGTAAGGTAAGGCGACGCGCTCCAGAGGTAGACGCAGGATGTGTGCAGAGGCCGTTATGGAAGCCCAGGTTGATTTGATAGTGGCCTTCAGCTCCTCTGTATTGTTGGGTCTGGTGTGTATCATCTTCCTCTTAACAATAGTCCATAGTTTCTCTATGGAGTTCAGGTCAGGAGAGTTGTCTGGCCATTCATGCACAGTAATACCATGGTCAGTCAACCAGTTACCAGTGGTTTATGGTACTGTGGGCAGGTGCCAAGTCTAGCTGGAAATGGAAATTGTCATCACCATGAAGCTTGTCAACAGACAGAAGCATGAAGTGCTCTAAAATTTTCTGGTAGATGGCCGTGGTGACTTTGGACTTGATAACACAGTGGACCAACAGCAGCAGATGACATGATACCTCAAATCATCACTGATCCAAATTAAATGTTGCGTTTCATTTGGAAATCAAGGTCCCACAGTCTAGAGGAAGAGTGGAGTGGCACAAAATCAAAATCACTGTCAAGTTTCAACAGTCAGTGATGATTGTGTTATCAAGTCCAAAGTCACCACAGCTGTCTACCAGGAGATTTTAGAGCACTTCATGCTCCTGTCTGTTGACAAGCTTTATGGAGATGCTGAATTACTTTTTCCAGCAAGACTTGACGCCTCTCCACAGTGCCAAAACCACAAGTAACTGATTGACTGACCATGGTATTACTGTGTTGATTGACCAGACAACTCTCCTGACCTGAACCCAATAGAGAAACTATGGAGTATTGTCAAGAGGCAGATGAGACACACCAGACCCAACAATACAGACGAGCCAAAGGCCACTATCAAAGCAACCTGGGCTTCCATAACACCTCAGCAGTGCCAGAGGCTGATAGCATCCATGCCACGCCGCATTGAGGCAATACTTCGTGCAAAAGGGGCCCAAACCAAGTACTTAGTACATATGCATGATTATACTTTCTAGAGGGCCGACATTTCTGTATTTAAAATCCTTTTTTTATTGATTTTATATAATATTCTAATTTTCTGAGATTTTGAATTTGGGGTTTTCATAAGCTGTAAGCCATACTAATCACAATTACAACAATTGATTTAGCATCTCATAGCTATATTTATGGCTAAGGTAAGGGTTCACTTATTGATAGGAGCTGATGTTTGAATTGCTGATGATTGTGAGGGTCACACTTACTTATCTCCACAATAGCAACAAACTGAATGTGCTGCATTTATTCTGCTACAACACACATGTATTTAGGGCATGTGGCCTGAGAAAGGTCAATAGGAAAACAATAGATTTTGTGTTAAACCTACCCTCTGGCTGGGTTGACAGCAATGGCGTATGGCTCTCCTGCTATGTCAGTTATCAGACGGGTGCAATTGGGTCCCTTAAGTTGACCGACGTTAATTGAATATCGTAACTTAGTCCAGTGGGCTGTGTAATAGCTGAACCAGTGCATCCGAGAGTGGTCGGTCCAATAAATGTTGCCCGTGATCCAGTCAGCAGCAATGTCTCTGGGTCGACGGAAGTCTGAACACTGCAACCAACAAAACACACAAAGTCAACCTCTGTGCATAAGTTCACTTAACCTTGTGTCTCATAAGACATATCCAGAAGATATTTCATACAGTGCAGTCTGGTGTGAGAAACAACTTAACATGTAACTTCAAGATGTATCACCTTCATTTGACAACATGAGCAATATTGACCATAGCATTTTTAGCTTTATGCTCATACTGTCAATGATAAGAGGACATATATTGTATAAAGATAGCAAAAAAGGCATGTTTTTACTATTTATAATATACCTATATATAGATATACTTACAATGTTTCGAACATTAGTCTTAGTTTGACCTCTTTCTAGAGTGTCTTTGTAGAAGATCCCACCAGGGTTGAACTGGGTAGCCCAGATAAACTTCTGCTGGTGAAACAGAGCATCCATCCCAATGATTCGTGCATTGTCCTCAATGTGAGTGAGCAGTTTGTGTCCTTGGCTCTGGTTAAACGGATACACAAAACTTCGGATCTCCGTATCATTTGCTATGTAGAGAACTCGATCTTCGGGTCCTGAAAGGAAAGGAAGATCGCGTTGATTTGCACTGTACACATTTTAAGGTTAAGGTTTCAAGGTAGTCATATCTTTATGACATTATCAGCTATGTAAGGTACACATAGGGTGTTTGAAATGAAACTTTAGGATCATACCTTTGGCTATGCAGTTGCCATTAATCTCCTTATAATTCCGGTCACACGTGCACTTAAAGGATCCTTTCGTATTTGTGCAATAATGAGGACATGTGTCAAACTGCAGACACTCATTTATCTCTGAAAAAAGAAAAACTCATTTACTCAGAGTTTTCTGAGGTCAGAAGAAAACATTTCTTCATCGTTTTCTACACTGATGAATTGGAAAAGATGGGTTATAAATGACAACAACAATTTCAGCAAAGAACAGTCAGGCCAAGGCCGGAATGGGATAATGTCAGGACATGATGTGCATAAGCAATAAATACAGTGTGAGGCTTTGTTGAAGATGTCTCCATAACAAACTGTGCCCTCGCCCCATGGTAAAAGGAAATGACACGCAGGCAGTAAATGACACTAGCTATCAGACAAAAAGCCATTAACTGGGGAACAACAACTAGGTCAAAGATTGGACAAAATAATCAACATGATCATTTCTTAAGACGACAATGACTGCATGCAATATTATTCATCTGAAAGGGTTATGGTGATGGTTACGGTTGGAAGGCAAATCTCTTTTCATTTTACAGTATTTTTGAAACTTCTGGTAATTTCTCTGTTTCTTGTTTATTTCCTGACTTTATCCAACATTACCATTTTTTGATTGATCCTATCACAAAGCAACTTGTGTTCTGTTGTGGCTTATTCTTTAGCAGATATACTATCTTTGGTATTGGCATAATACTGTAGAGATTGAAATTGTGTGTGTTCTGTTAAGAGACTGTCAGTTTATGGATGTGAATCTAGAGAGGTTTTATACACTATCTATGGTTTTGACTTGACGTCACACAAGTGCAATAGCCACAACAACTTCATTAATGTCTTATCTTAACCTGGCTGATCTAAGTAAAAGAAAGTGTCAACCCACCAATCCAATGAAACATTTTGTAGTGAGTAATCTAGCGATGGCTGTAGTGTTAGCTGTTATGATGGGAAGAGATTACACTTTACCTTCACACTGGCCTGTCTTTTGGTCCCTCTTGAAGCCGGCTTTGCACTGACATATAGCATTAGCATTCGTCTGGTTACAAATCGCATCCTCTCCACATGGATTTGTTTTCTTTCCGCAAACATCTCCGCTGGAGACTTACAAATAAAGACAAGACTTTGATTACACTTCAGTTCTTTGCATCTTAGACACCTGCTGTGTTCTCTCTTTTGATGTGCAAAAAGCCGGGAGGGCATCGGCGTCTTTCAAACAGTACACGACATTACTCAAACATGGTAATACATATATTAGCATAAATCACCAAACATCACTCATCAGAATGAGCAGATTGCCCGAGCCTCCTGATAGCATCATGGTGACATTAGGTACTTTTCATCTCTTACCGACCGGCTCCTTTGATGTGTAGAATGGGTGAGGTTCAGTCAGCCGCATAGCGTGGTTACTTACAGGCCTTGCATTCTTGTTCGTCCGAGCCGCCGTCCCCACAGTCGCTGTAGAGGTCACACTGCAGCTGCATGGGCACGCAGCGCCGGTTAGCACAGGTGAACTCTGTCTTCCCACAAGGCCGAGGTCTTCCCGCCACCACCTCTGCTTCAGTACACACGCACGCACACACACACACACGCACGCAAACACACACACACATACACACACACACACGGTGCCAGTTGAAAAGACAAGAACTCATAACTCATGTAATACCAACTATTCAAGTCCAAATGAGCTGTTTTCAGTTTCAAAACGTATTATAGTAGAAGGGGGAAACGTTTTAAATGTGTAGGACAGAGGTGGTTGATACTTATTTACCTAACTTGATTATTTAATTTGTACTTGACATCATTGTGAAAAGAAATGTGATGTTGTAATGTTCCAGGTTGCTGTGGTAACAGATAATACCTTTTCTTTCTGAACGTTAAATCTCTAATAACCGAGAGTCAGTGTGTAGCTTTCTTTAACCCATTGATGACGGCTGCTGCGCCATGCCACATTGTATCTCCTGCCTGATGCTGCGTCACGCAGCATTGTTACTTTATCTCATTTTCATGGCGTGCGCAACATAGAATGCACCGTCATTGGTTCAAATACACATGAGGTGGGTTTTGTTGATTTTTTAAGACCACGTGACCACCCAAAAAATGTGTGGTTTGCCAAAAATCACGCCAATCAAAGAATTAATAAATAAATAATAATAAAAAAAATACGCCAGCTGTGTCGGCGATAGTGTATTACAGAACAGTAAGTGGCGTTCGGAGCGCAGAATCTAGGTCTACTATAGGCTACTGACGAAAATCACACAACACATTGCATCTATTTATTAACAATAGTTATGAATTTAGGCTATATTTTGCTGCTCCAACTCAAATTCAGCCCAGCCAGGCGATAGTTAAGTTTCAGTTTCATTTTCATCTCCGTGGTATACAGCCGTATGGACCAGCTGATCGGCTCCCGACAGCGGAGTCAGTCTGCGTTCCAGTTGTGCTGGGAAGTCGGATTTATGGTGCCAGTGATAACTGAACTAAATAATAAAATAAAGCTATCTTCTCCTTCCTATATCCGTCTATCTTTATCCCTCCACTGCACACTCAGTCACTACTATCCATGCTAAAAGGAAGCAGGATTATAACCTTGTTTAGCACATTATTTTTAAATATTTATATTATTTATTAATTTTTTTCTCCCCCATCTAATTTTGATGATTTTTAGAAAAATGTGTTGGTTTGTAAGCGCTAAGGGAGCATGTTTAAATAAAACCTGTGAACCTTAACTTTTAAATGTATTTTATTTCATGTTTCTATGTGCTACACAGGCTTAGATATTAAGGTTTTGGTAGACTTTACAATTCATACTATTTTTTCAGAAAACCCTCAGGCATTAAGGACATGCATCCTAGATTGCCATAGTCATCAATGGGTTAAAAGGTGTAGTCGGCGATTGTTGAGAATGTCTTGTTGTCAAAATTACGTTTAGTCAAAATCAGTCAATATCTCCTCACAATTCTTTCCTGTTCATACTGTGTGTGCTGAGCTTACAGAGCCTAGGCTTTGTACATGCACTGATGTTGACAACAAGCGTTCTCCACAATCGCTGACTCCACCTTTAAATGGAGGGAAGGGATGTAAACGATTTTTGGATGCAGCTAATAATCATCTGGACTACAAAAATATAATTTTTGTTTCTGGTTATCAAAAAGCTTGAACTCATCGCACAGATTTCACCCTTCTTAGAAAAAAAAAAATTTCACAAAAGGAGAGTTTGACATCCAGCCCAAGCACAACACAGAGAAGGAAATGAAAGAAAATAAAACTCTGTGATATTGGAGAGTGGAGGGAGAGGGAAAGGTGGGATTAAGTTAAAATTGAAGGGGTGGATGGAGAGGAGAAATGGGTGAGAGGTAATGGAGTGAGGTCAAAGATAGATGAGTGTATCAATGGAATTAGAGAGGAAGACGAATGGAGAACAGAGGGATAGAAAAAGTGAAAGAGGAATGATATGTCCCTTCCTGTTCTCTCTGCTCTGTGTGATCCTTCACAGCAGGCTGCTATTGATGCAAAGTAAAACGCCAGAGGGGCCGGCACAGTTTACACCTTTGGGAATATTAGCCCCTTTCTTCAGCACAACACTCTGAATGAACACCAACACAAATGTTCCGCAAAGTAGCCTTTAAATGTCTTGTTTACACACAGTAGCAGATACTCTAACCCTTAGTTGAGTTTGAAAATCTCAGATAATAATAAAAAATAAAGGTATTTTTTTCAACACACACATTGTTCAGGGGCCACACTTAAGCGGCACTGGTTTAGAAGGAAGTTTTAGAGGTTGAGATGTCTTCATAGAAAAGTCAACAACCAACAGTGGTCGTGGTTGACAGACAGTGAATGGATGTTTCAAGCTTTTTTTTAACAATTCAAAGATATTTGCACCTTTGTGGAATCATGGGAACATGGTTATCATGCGCTCACCACACTCTTCTTCATCGGAGTTGTCACCGCAGTCGTCCACTTTGTTGCACACTTGGTCCGCCCGCAGACACACCTGCTCGTTTCTGCACCGGAACGGCCTTGTAGGAGGGCAGGGGAGTTTTGCTGCAAATCACAAATGATGGATATGTCTTTAAAAAATAATCTGTTTGAAAATTGTGTACAAAGAGACAATGAAATGTTCCCACTTTGGAAAGACAAAAATCTATCTATTAAAGGTAGTGCATTATGGAACACCCTTTAAGAGCCAAGTAAAGGCATGGCTAAGAACTAACCAAAGGTGCAACCACCTCTAAATGTATGCTGTACCTTATTAGTTGTGTATTATTTGTGTATTTGTTTAACCTACTAATCCTACTAATGCATTATCCTGTTTTACTTTCCTTTCTTTCTGTTGCTCCGTATTTGTATAGACAATGTTTCTATTGTATATCTTTGTCATTTGTATTGTAACATCAACCTGCCTAAGGTGGAAATTAGCGCCCGGGCTACAATCTGGCATTTTTACGTGTAATGCTGTACATGTTCATTAATGTGCATTGTCCTGAAACAAATAAATAGGCTAAATAAAAAATAAAAATAGTAACTTATGAATAAATGATGCCTGAGTTGTCTTCAAAGGAGAGGCTGGTGAGTGATAAAGTTCAACCCACCACACATGTCACTGTCTTCGTCAGAGTTGTCTCCACAGTCGTCCTTGCCGTCACACACCCACGTGTGGAGTTTGCATAACGTGTTGTTGCAAATGAATTCATCAGCCCGGCAGAAGAAAGCGCCTGCAATTACACCCCCAATACCTTTTAGCACTTAAAACTAGGCAGAAAAAACTGGGCACTCAAGGTTGTGAAGGATAGAACTTGGAAATTGCCAAAGACAAAACTATAATTACGGATAATTTGACTAAATGATGATGACGCTGACATGATGCGTTTTCCCTGAATTGATTTTTCTTTCATCTGATGTCTAAATTCTCACTCTCATTGTTTGTCTCTACCTCTTCTTTGTGCTCTCAACTTTCCTGTCATATATAATTAGATGTTGTTCTGTCCCCTTTTATTCTAAATACTGAAATGGTTCATGGCTTATCTGCTGAATGATAATATTAGCTTTGTTTTGAGTTTGCCCACAAAGCATGAGCGTTCACCTTAAGTAATCGCCTTATGAACGTTTGCCTTTAGGAATCACCCTGGGTTAGCCATTGTTAGCAATACCAGTAGATAACAACACTCTATGTCGTATACTGTTCATACCAATATCCTAACAACATACATATACAGATAGAAATGAGCAGTGCCATGTGTGCAGGTGATTTGTTGTGACACACATAGTACAGAAGAGCTTAAATGTTTTATTAATCAAGTGTGCACTGCTGCTGTTCATGTGCTGAGCAGCCATGTTGAATGTTGAATTCAGGGTTGCTGTGGTTTCTTTCAGTTTCCAGGCAGGAGAAATGTCCTATTAAAAGGTAGCTTCCTCCACGCCTCAGGTGTCAGTGCCCGGCTATGTCTCTTTAGTGATAGCTAGTGTATGTGTGAGTGTGTGAGTTTGTGTGTCTGCGTGTGTGTGTGTGTGAGTGTGTGTATGAGTGTGTATGTATTTGTGTATGTCTCTGTGCATGTCTATGGGGGTGTGAGGGTTGGGTTCTTCTTTTAATTATCTTCTCTTGATTTTATTTGCTGTTTTTAATTGTTGTGTTGTTTTCAATCTTTGTAAGGCACTTTCAGCTACTCATGAGTATGAAAAGTGCGATATAAATGAAAATTGATTGATTGATTGATTGATATTGTGAACTCAAAAGCAGTGAGCTTCCAGTCCAGCCTGAAGGCAGCATGATTCTTACCCTGGCTGCATGTGTCCTCGTCACTGTGGTCCATGCAGTCCAACACGCCATCGCAGCGCCAGCGCCGGGGGATACAGTGTGCCCGGTTCAGACACAGGAACTCATCCTCCCTGCACTCCTTCACACAGCCGACCTGTGGGGCAAAGACACACATCAGCCAACATGTCCCCTCTAGTCATGTTGTCAGCTGCAATCAGAGCAAATCAAAACACTAAATAATTCATGTCCAACCTCGGCCAATCAATATTTGGACAATACACATAGTATGCAGCGCCTGGCCACTGAACTATTGCACGGCACTATGAAGCTGCACTGCTTAAAGCCCCTCCCTGTAAACTATGTCTTTAGGGGAGACAGTTGCATCTGAAAAGAGTTATGCATATATTCATCATTCAACATTAAAGAGACATTTAACATTTAAGTTTGACAAACTTCACAGAAATGTGGTTTAGAGGAGGCGGGCAATGCTCTGGTTCTTATGACACAATAAGTATTTTAAACCTATCACGGTAGTCCCCTGACCGAACATTCTATAAACACAATGACTGTTGCAACTGTTGAGACCGTTTGATACGGCCACGCCCACACAGTCCTGTCAAACGGTCTAGACAGAGGAAATGCTGTGTTTTTTTTAAGTTTAGTTTTAGTTTTATAATATTCATGAACACTTATTTTCAATCAGATTTTTTGCAAAAGTGAACTGAGTCTCCCACATATAATATATTGATTTTTAGTATTTTAGAGCAGGTTTCCAGATTAAAATAAAAAAAGAAAAGCTTTTTTTTTATCTTGTGAAGCTGCACTGACCTCATCCGAGCCATCCAGACAGTTGTCATGTCCGTCGCACCGCAGGCTGGCTGACACACACCCTCCGCTGGCACACACGTACTCGTTCACCGAACATGAGGGGACAACTAGAGAAAGGGCAGAGTGCAACAGTCAACAGCCTCCTCTAAGCTAGAAATCACTCAGGCGAGACCTTTTCACTTTCCCCTCTATGAACAAGTGGAGAAAAACACGTTAAAGGTAATGCAGACGGAGAGAGAGAGAGAACTCATTGGAACTCATCACTCCTAAATACAGGTGATGATGTCCTGCAGGTCAAAGAGCTCACACTGGCTTTTACCTGCGGCCCAATAAACTGCTTCACAGTGGATAGCCAGTAATAACTGAACTCAACAGCGCAAATCAGCAGGCCTTCCCTACTCCTCCACACAACAGTCTTTAGATAATAACTCTTTTGTTCTAGGTCTGCGATTAGCATGGAAATACACAGAGATAATAGAGGACATTTCTAAAGAATTGTTGTCGTATTGTCGTACTATTTTGCAGCACACTTTTTCTTTTGTATACTTAAAGCGGCAGTTGAGAGTTTTTTTACTGTAATATTTGGCAAAACTGTCATAATAGCCATTCAGCTATATGTAGGTGAAGTGGTCTGAAAATATTTTTTTATCACTTTGCTCCCCCCTGCCTCTGTGTGCTGCCCCCCAAAATTGCCACTGCTCATGTTAATTTTGACCAATCAGAGCGAGGTCAGATTCTCCGTTCTTATTGGCTGTGGGACCTTGGCAACGACGTTGATGCGTCAGTTGCGTGAGCGTTCATGACCCTAGCAGTCTGACACTAGCCAACTGTTTGGTACAAGGCTACTACGGCGGACAGCGACAAGCGACAAATCTAGCTTTTTTTTCTGGTGTTATTGCTGACTTTTTTCGCCAAAGCAAGTATCATCTCTTCTCAACGAGCAGCGGGAGCACTGACACACAGCCCGCTCCTCGCGCAGCAGCCCCGAGCTGAGAGGTGTATCTGCTGCTCTGACCGCAGCTGGGAGGGGCTGCTGCGCGAGGACCGGGCCGTCTGTCAGTGCTCTGTGACAGGGACGGGCCAGGAGGCTGCCGCTGCTCGTTGAGAAGCGTTAAAAGTGATATTTGCTTCGGCGAAAAAGTCACCATTTACACCAGAAAAAAAGCTAGATTTGTCGCTTGTCGCTGTTTTGAAAAAAAGTCGCCAGGGGGGCTGAAAAGTAGCTAAATATAGCGACAAAATCGCTAAGTTGGCAACACTGCCCGAGCAGCCCCTCCCAGCTGCGGTCAGAGCAGGAGCATAGATAGTAGGAGATACACACACACCTCTCCGCTCTGTTACAATTAGTTTGCTATCTTGCCTGGCTGTTACAGCTACTTTTGTTAGGCCTACCACCACACTTACAATGATTTTAAGCTAACATACATGGTATGTCTGTGATTAAAATGTATGCTCAATATGTACGTATGTAGTTATCATTACTAATGTTTAATCACCTCGGAATCGGACATGGTGTTTGTCTCCTGTCAATGTAACTGAATTCACATGAACGCGCGTAGCTGTCGTTCAGAGGGAGGAGCTACAGCAGGTAGAGCGTTGGGAAAACAGCCGTTGGGATCCCAACGGCTGAAAGTATCAACTGCAGCTTTAAGGAAACGATTTCAATAGACTGATCATTTATTCAACCAATTCCCACTTATCTATGTAGATTACACTGTATTTACCAGGTCATATGGATTTATTTTCGGTTTAATACAAATAACCTATACTGTATAATAGGCCATTTTAATGTGTTAAGAGTACGGCTTTCACACTATTATTCTTTCACTATTATCTCACACTAAGCTTACTGAGCCTTTTACTGATTCACACTCAGAGCCTCTTTCAGCTATGCCTTTCACAAGAACACCTTTGTCCTTTACCCAGAAAAATAAGGACTATTGAATTGTAAGAACTCAGGGGAAAGAAAATCACAAATAAACATTTCACATGTCACAAGGTCAAAAAAACACAGACAATAAGTGTAATTGAAATAGTATTTCCTGCGGTTCTTTGTTATAACCTAGAGGATATTAGTTTTGCACCTGTTCCCTGGCAGTTTTTCTCGTCTTCGCCCATCTTGCAGTCTTCCTGGCCGTCACACAGCCACTTCATGGAGATGCACAGGTTGTTGTCACAGCGAAACTGGTCATCTGCACAGCGGGCCTCGCAGCCTTTCTGTAAACAAATACAGTCAATAACATAATGTCAATATATAATAGAAAAATCACTGTCTTCATATTATACACAGCATGTTTACTGTTGGTAGAAAAACACTTTTAAATCTTTGAAATATCTTGGCTGGACTCTGGAACCTCCTGACCACTAAGGAATGCAAACTGTAAACCGTTTATCCTCATTTAAAGTTGGTGAAATGGCTTGAGAACCTGAGCCAATAGCTTCTCAGATAACTTTTTATTTATTATACACTTTCATATCCACCCACAACACATCACTGAATCATGATGTTTGATTTGAGAAATACTCTGACATTATATTTCCTAACTCACAAATTGACAACATCTATATAGATAATTGTATTGTCTAGTCTCAAGACTAGACAACACAGAGTTTACGTGATCTTGCAAAAAATAAGAATTGTCAAAACAAAAAAACATGTTCTGAATATTTAAAATTGCACGTATCTTCGAAAAGCTGAGAGAATGCTATGAGTTGCAACTGTTTTTGATTGTAGAATAATTATTGCAATAGTATATAATAACAGGGTTGATATTATTCCCCATAATGGCTACTATGAATAACTTCATTTAATAATCACTGTGTGTTAGAATGTTGACTAAAGGGTAGCTTGATTTCCTGATAGTATTCACCTGGTCTCACCCCCAAATCAGACAGCAGTGAGACACATAACAAAGGGTTAATTAGAGCAGCACTTCTGGCATTGCACATGACAATTACCGTGCAAATGTTGAACAGAGCAATAAATTAACAAGAATAATGAATCGTACTAACTAGCCTTTGTCCTTGAATTATGCATTGCACTATAGCATTACCACTGATGGGGCATTCTTAGTATGCATCCTGCAACACTCTCTTTACACCGTGCAATGCTAGATAAAGGCATATTTAAGATAATTTCTCCACATATTACAAGAGTGTGAAATTACAATAGCAATTTGAAGCTTTATAAATGAAGAGAGTCAAGCCTATTTGTGACCAAAACAAGCAGCCTTTGTTTAGCTGAAAGGCATATGGGGGCTGAGGATATTCAGAAGAATGCACTAATGAACTTGAAGGTTCAATAAATCATCACAGTGATATTTCCTGTCCAGCATTGTTTGGAGAATTTAGCGACACATTGAATTATGCCTTGAATTGGATTATTTTCTTTGTAAGTGGCAATACAGCCATTCAATGTCCTTTCCCCTATCCAATTGGGATACTTAATATGCACTTTGGCTGAAAGCTGATACTACACGCACATTTCCAGGATATATAACAACAGACTAATTACAGTATCCATGAATGTATACTGCCATTTAGGCCTGTGCACACTGTATTTAAGTATTAAGATCAATTCAAGTATGATCCTTGTGTTGTTCTTCACAATAATAGCTTCTGTGTAAACTGCACTGTCATTTTCACATTAGCCAGTATTGACACCCTAATAGTTCAGTGAGCACATCATGGTTATATGGTTAACCCATTGATGCCTGGTGCTTTGCGACAAACAGGAGATACATGTTGCATTGCGGAGCATCAGGCATCAATGGATTAAGAAAAACAACTGCTTAGAATTCCCTTCACATTGACAGAAGGAACTCAGACAGAACAAGGCAAAAAGTCCGAAAGCAAAGTATTGGATTTGAAGTGTTTTCTTCTTTTGGAGCTATTTTGAAGTGTGCAGTATAATCTTGTTGATTTAGGCTCTTGCTGATATGAATGCCTCACTGGCAGCACTCTTGTGGAGTTTACCTGCCTATTTGATTTCTAAGTAAATAGGTAAACAAATCTCAAACTCTGGCCTCGTCTGAATTATCCAGGCAGTCGTAGTCTCCATCGCAGCGGAAGCGGGAGGAGATGCAGTCTCCGTTGGCGCACGCAAAGTCCTTGTGGTTACAGGTCACTGGTTCTAAGTTGGGGGGAAAAACACATCATGTCAAACTGTTTCTTTCACCTGCATAACACACATTACACATAGAACCCCATGATGCAGTTGTCCTGTGTTCCAATCCCATGGTAAAGCCTTTTCATTTGTGCTAATTACAGTCATTTGGTATTAGAAAGTTGCTAAGCTTGCCTTTAGAAATCAAGTCAAGTCACTATGTACATTTGGGAATTTACCCAAGGCCTGGTTGAAAAAGAACAAATACCTATTGAACATTCTGTTGGTTGCAGCTAAAAAGGCTTGAACCAGGAAGTGGTTATCGCAGGAGAGCCCAAGGGCCAATCCGAATAGTCTTTTTTGCATAGGAAATTTCCTTTCCTATCGAGATGAACCGGAAGTACTCGGCGGATAGGTGATCCGAATTCCCAAAATGCTTAGGAAAGGCATAGGAAAGGAGCCTCGATTCATCCTTTAACCCTCCTTTAGCATAGGTTACTCCTGACCAACCTATGCTAAAGGAAAGGAGATAGTGGTATCCCATAATCCTTTACGGCGGCAAGATTTAAAGCAACAGGCCACCGCCGGAGTTTACCGACTCTACACGAATACGAACGAGAGGTAAAACAGAAGAGAGGAGAAGAGAGGAAGATTTAACTCGGCTAAAACAAAATACCCCCCCCCCCCCCATTAAGATAATAAAGAACTCATAAAAGACCAACATCATAATAGTTATTTTCGTAGCACATAATTTACACCATAAGAAAATAAAATACCAACTTCACATTTAATGAAGTTACTGGGGTCAGTTAATTTCAACATCAACATAAATGTAGCCTCTTTTTATTCCACATGTGAATTGGGATATATGGGAGTGATTCTCACTTTGTTGGCGACAACCTGATTAAAATCAATATGAAAAGAACGCATGGATCAAACGAGCGCTTGTTGTAGTAAATTTTCGGAGAATAGTGTAGTTTCACGCTAGTGACTCACGTCAGCAATACTCGCCGTCGCGCAATGACGTCGGTTAGGAAAAGTGGAGTCGAATTCATTTGAAACAGTGCTGTCTTTTCCTATGTTCGATAGGAAGCACCTTTCATCTCTCCTTAACCCCGATGACGTTTAGGGGTTAAGGTATAGGAAAGGAGGCTTATAGGTTAGGAGATTGGACTATTCGGAGAGGCCCCAACTCTAACTCAACTCTAAATTGGACATCACAATGGACATTTACAAGATGGAAAAGATCACAGCATTTGTCAATCACAAATCAGAGCAATTTACCTCATACTTTAAAAAGTGGATTGACTTTGTAACGCCCCAAAGGCTTGATTTTGTTTACACAGAACATTTGTCAATTAACAAACAAACAGACTACTCCCTACTCCCTGTTCTTTCTACTTTAATTGTATTTCTTTAATGTATTGTGTCGGTATGCGTGTACTTTTGAGAGACTTTTAATGTACTATTCATGTCATGGAGAACACACACAGAAGCTATGATGAATGATGCTGAAATGGTTGACACTTAAAACAAAAAAATTTAAAATTAAAATAAAATAAATAAATTGCAAATCTGATCAGATGTAAATAAATGCATCGCTACACTAAGTACCATTTAAGTGCCAGTCCATCCTGGAGGACAATATTAGGGCTTTGCTAAACAGCTGAATAATATCCACTGTCTGTCTGGGCGCTCCCCTTGTTATCATGGACTGTTAGCTAACGCAGGGTGTGTGTTATGAGTTGTGCTGCGACAGAGAACTTCCAGCAGGCATTGCAGCAAAAATCTGATTTGCTATCCTTTCCACTCTCTCTCCCGGCCCACCTGCTTAACACTTCCACCATCCAACACCCGACTGGCTTTTATTTGCATCTGAAGTGACATTAATAGGTATGCGGGATAAGCATTTACTAAATCACGTACATGATGCATACTCAGCAAAAACACACACACGAGAGGACATGCACACACTCATATGATTGCAGGCAGACAACTGTGCTCTCAAATGCACACACGCACACACACACACACACGCGCGCGCATGCACAGACACACACACACACACACACACACACACACACACACACACACACACACACACAAGGATCTGAATGCACACAAGATCTGTAATTTGACATGGTGGATTACTGGCGTTTCATGAGTAAATAACACTTTCTTAGTAAAGGTGATGATGTGGATTGGTGTTGATTGGTAAAGTACACAGGTGGTGATATCAGGAGTTCAGAAGTGTCAGAGAAACAGCACAGATATTATATCCACTGTAAACCCAAATTCACAATCCTTCAAACTATTATTTGGGAGTGGTATTGTCAATTAAGTTTGATAAACTTTACAGAAATTCGGTTCAGATGAGGCGGGCTATGCTCTGGTTCTTATTACACAGCAAGTATTTTGAACCAATCAAAACGGTTCTCTGCCCGAACATTCTATGAAAAATCAATGACTGTTGTAATGGATACATTTTGATACGGCCCAACCACACTGTCAAACTGTCTAGACAGCAAAAAAGGTGTTTATTTTTAACTAAGTTTTATAATACTTATACACATTTATTTTTTAATCAGATTTTTGTAAAAGCTTATTGAGACACCCACCATTGATAATATATTTTAATTTTTACTATTTTAATATAGGTGTCCAGCGGCTTCAAGAGCAAAGGATTTAGACAGGCACATTCCATAGAAGGAAACATTACCCCGGGCTTATACAGACACAAGCGTGTGTGCGATTGTGTGTGAAAGAGGTAATCATAGGGTGGTCTGGCGGATGGGAGGGGCATTCAGGTGTCTCTAGTGAAGTCCGATTCTTCAAAATGCCTGAGTGTGTGTTGTGAACGTCAAACCAACAGTGGATATAAAGGAACAAAGTGAGCTGACAGACAGACAGACAGACAGACAGACAGACAGACAGACAGACAGACAGACATGGTACTCACTGCAGTGCTCCTCGTCTGAGTTGTCTCCACAGTCGTTCTGGCTGTCACACCTCCAGTGGTCAGGGATGCAGTTATTATTCTCACAGCGGAATTCATGAGGTCCGCAAGTCTTTTCATCTTTTTTCATCAGGAGCAAACAAACACACCAAGATGAAAATGGCTTCAAAGCGCCATGCATATTAATAAGTGTGCTCACTATCTTACTTCTTTCTACGTGTAATCACACTTTCCTCAGGGTTTCCCCGAGCAACTCTGACACCAAGTTCAAAAACATACGATGCACTCCAGAGGCTGACGCACGCTGAAAGATCAAATACCTGACTGCACTACCAATCTGCCTCCACACAATCTGTGACAGGGAGTTTGGCAAAATTGGAAGTTTTTCCTTCTTCTTCAAGAAAACATCCAAGAGAATTTCAGAACACAGATGTTGCTGAGGGATTGTATTTTGTGCTTTGTTATCTAACCAAACAGTCTTTCTGTTTCAGTATCATTTCAGTGCTAACAAGTATCCTGGCTATAGCTATGACAGGGGAAGATCATTTGAAATGCCATCTCAGTCAGACTGGGACAGCAGCGTAGTTATTGATCTGGATATACTGCAGAACAGTCAATTTTTAGTCTTTTTTAATTTGTCATATTCTTTTGTTTCAAAATGTATATTCAGCAACATTTATTTAATATTTTATTTTTTATAATGGGTCATGAGAACAGTTCAGAAAATCTTTTGAGTGTAAAAAGTTAAGTGAAAATGGGGAAACAAACTCCAGAAATACATTGGTTTTAGATAGAAAATGCAAAATAATGAGCTCTTACTGTCTTGCACACAAGATGTACAAATTGTATTCACCTTTTATACACGCTCTGAAAGTAAATGTGGTCACAAGACATGGGCAAAACCAAGGTAATGCTTTTCTACTCAAAATGTCAAGGCTGATAATCTCCTCTGGTTCTAAGCTACAAAGTGTCACTCACTCAAGTGTCACTCACAAAATGAAATAAATGGCATTTGAAAGTTGTTTACTACAGTCTGTTTGAAGTGAATCTGCCAGGAAGTTTAGTGTGTGTGTGTGTGTGTGCGCCCCTGACTTGTTTGTACTCAAAGTGAAAATAACTCTCGGGGCGACCGTGGCTCAGGTGGTAGAGTAGGTCGGCCAATGAACGGAGGGTTGGCGGTTCGATTCCCACCCTACCACTTGTGTCATGGTTGTTGTGTCCTTGGGCAGGACAGTTCACCCATCCTGCCTCGTGTGAATGGTATGACTGCTGTATGTTTGAGGTGGTGGTTGGGGGGGCCGTAGGCACAAATTGGCAGCCATGATTCTGTCAGTCTGCCCCAGGGCAGCTGTGGCTACTATTGTAGTTTACCACCTCCGGTATGACTGTGTGTGAATGAATGGAACCTGGAACCCTGTAAAGAGCTTTGAGTGTCTAGAAAAGCACTAAATAAATCCAATCCATTATCATTATTAAGTCTGGACCTGGGCCTGGGTCTGCCTTAAACTAAATCGTACATTCCAGTGTAAAACATCACTGGGCCAGGACTTAGAATTATCCAAGTGATCCCACAAATCTGCATCTGCTTTAAAAAACAGGCAGATGCTTTCTAATGTATTGACTCTAGCGAATACTTCTTCCTTGGAATGGGGTTTTCAAAGTCACAGTGAAAAGCTTTTCCCTGTTTTTGAAAAGTAATTTGGGCGCAGACATCATCAGGGATAATAGCCAAGGTAATGCTGTTATGGGTTAGAGAAGAGATGCGTCAAAAGGAGGAGGAGGAGGGGGACGAGGGCGTGTGGCAACATTCTGCCTGGATGTCTTTCCAACATGACAGCAGGAGGAGAGAACTAGGAGGGAGAGGCTGAGCCCAGCAGTGGAGGACATGCAGACAGCCATTCATTAGGAAGCAGCTCAGTCACTCGCAGCATATAAAAGATGCAATATCTCCCTGCCAAGGCAGAGCTCATTACGGCGCTAACAGGCAAAAACTTCCCTTAAAATGTCTGAGGTAATTCAAAGCGAAAAAAAAAACAGCTATGAAGCTATGAAGTGTTAAATCTCTACTGTGTTGTGTTCTCTGGAGTGGTGTGATGGAACTTTAAAGGTGAGGGATTAGCAGATGACACTGACAAACGCTACACATAATGAAGTTAGACAGGGCAAAAGTCAAACATCAGTCAGCAACACAAAGTCAGGGGGATAAACATTGGCTGTAATACTATTGCATCAGGGTCTCCTGAAGTGAATTGCCTTTAAAGCAGTTAAGCAGAAACCTCCACATGACATCATCCCTGAGAGTACAAGGGAATCTATGGAGAGTCAGCTCAACACATCAAAGCACTATCGCTATTTCAAAAATACTTAAATTGCAATGTGGTGCAAGTAGCATTATACTGGTTACAGTGCCAAGAATGCTTCTTATTCTTTTTAAGTCACGCCGATGAAGCAACGACATCTGGCCCAAACACATACACTCTATTGGGGGTGAATACTGGGTGGAACTGTTTGTAACCCTAGCTGACACTTGGACATACTAATTATAAAATGCTAATATGATACATATCAGGCTAGTTCCCTTTACAAACTAAAACCCTGAATTCAGTAATAAAAGGGCACTTGAGTGTTTTAAATGTATAATGTAAAGGATACAGCATACGGTGTACTATAAATATAGTATTAATAAAACGGAGCTGCGGTTTCAATTACATTATTGCACAGGCTCGGAGGCTAGGATAGTCATATTTTTGTGCATCTCCATTTACTGTCACCCAAGACTGCAACTAAACAACACTGTTTTATGATTTTCCTTTATCATTAGTGTCCTTGGATATGTGTTTCTCTTACCTTTCTATTTTGTTTGTGTACGTGCAGCATTTAACTTTTCTCTGCTCATTTCCAACTGGGCTCAGTTTGCTCACGTCCTCTCTCTCTGTTTAGCTGTGAGATTTATGAACCTATATGACTCAACAAAGAGGGCCCATAAAGACTTCTCCGATCTTAGAGTTAGCTCAGTGTTTTATAAGGTTGCCCGGCGAGTTGTAAAACATGCAGTCTCACTCTGTATAGAGAGGCATTTGTCCACAGCATGTTTTTTTGACAGCGGCTTCATCTTCAAGTCTACAACACTTCCACTTTAACAACTACAAAATTAGCATTTTTTGCACTTTACTCTGCATTTAGTATCCCCTCTAGCTTTAAAGTGGGGACAACACACTACCCTTCTCAACAGTAAATTACAAGCATGCTAAAAAGGGTCAATTCTCAAAACAGAAATTCTTATCAGTCCCCTAGTAGATGAGTGCTGAAAGTCTAAGCAAAATGTTTAGAGACAAAAGGGGGAGAGATGGGCACAGTGCACGCACAACATGGCCACCAGACAAGCTCACAGCCTCTATCATCTCTCATGACCAAATACTGTATATATTTGGTCTCTGATCAAACATCAGAGGGCATAGTGGTATCATTTAGTCTATTCAATTTGGAACAGGACAGTGAAATTGGTCCAAATGATTATGTGGTAGCGCTTTTTACAGAGCTCTGCATTATAGTGGAGCTTTCTCTGTTGAATGATTCTGGATCTTTACAGAGGCATGTTGAGCAAATCTTATCCTGGTGGTATAGAGAGAAAAGAAAGATCCAACTGTTGTTTACTTGCCCTTGTAATGAATGGATGTAACCTTAAACCTGTGCTGTTGAGAGGCAACTCAGTCTGGTTATATGTGTGTTTGTGTGTGAAGCAAAGTAATTACACACTGACAGCTGCCGAAAAAACATGCCAGGCAAATTGAGATCACGATGCTAAAACTCCCATTGATGCGAGGGACAGCTGTCCTTCATCACGGCTCTCTCTCTCTCTCTCCCTCTCCCTCGGCCCCGGCTGAGAGAACCAAGTAGACAGACTGAGTCAGAGCGAGCGGAGTGAAGTCGTGTGTTAAATTAAATCAGATTTCCTTCCGCCTTTAACTGGGAAATAAGTGGTTATGGTTAAGTGGCTTTGCACAACTCACCACAATTAGCCTCGTCTGACCCGTCGGCACAGTCGGGGTCTTCGTCACACACCCACAGCTTGGAGATGCAGTGCATGGATGCCTTACACTGGAACTGGTCCGGGGAGCAGGTGCTTTCAGCTGGATGCAGAGACAAACGAGGAATGTCATTTATCCATATTATTTAAGATAAGATAAGATAAGATAAGATAAGATATTTTTATTCATCCCAGCAGGGAAATTAAGGTGTTCCAGCAGACAGCATACATAGATACACAACACAACACATATAGATACATATCCCACCCATACAAAAAACATGAGCCCACAATACAGCCTAGATTTAAAAAGTGGTATGGATGGTCCATGTGCATAAGTAGCTGTAACTATACAATACATTTGGATTTTTTTTTTAAATAACCTGAGTAATAATTAAAACTGCAGTGATGTTTTAGAAGGCGATTTAGCTTGTTAGAAAAGCTTGCATTGTTTCAGAGCGTTTTAAATTTGACTGGTGCCATGCTCATTACAAAAAGTGCATTCAAAAAAGCACATCCAATCATTGTGGTCTAACAAGAAAGGCTAAGAAAGGGTGAAGTAATTAGCACCACTTTAATTAAAGTCTTTTTTTTTTGTAAATCCTCTCCTCCTTATTTTCTTGCATTCCACCACCCCACACACACACTCTCACCCTTCTTGCAATCACATGCAAGACAAATGCAGTGGTCTGAAAGTCTTAAATGGAGTGTGATATCCTGATTAGTTACATCACGGCAGAGGAAATCTGTTCTTATCCTCTGTGTGATTCCATATCTAATCCCTTAGCACAGGAACAGGCCACAGCAAGGGGCTGTCTGCGGAATGCCTAATGAGGACTCGCTAATGTAAAGGGTAATGGCATGTAGTCTCTCCAAGTAAAGGAATACATGCACCGTGTAGAAGAAAGACAGTTGTGGTCATGTGTCTTCATTTACTAGAATTACACTAGAATTAGAAAATAAATAAAAATAAAAAACCTTAAAATGTGCACTACGTAACTTTGGCTGTGTCAGAGAAGTGAATTTTATTTTAAGGTATATTCTCATAATTGAATAAACAAACTTTCCTCACAGAAAAACTATATTCCTGGACACTGCTTGAAGTTAGAAAAGCTTCCTTAAAAGTTACTGTTTCACTGTTGTTGTTTACAGCAGCAGGGCCCACAGTTTGGTTTACAAACATATTCTAGACTTACATTTGGTTCCAGGTTCCTCAAAATCATTTTGCTTTGATTTGTGATGATTGAATTATTCAATTCTAAGAATGACATGAAGAGTAAATCTGTTTTGTAAACTAACTGCAGGTTCTCCTAATGTAAACAAATCTCCCTCCCCCTGAAACTGTGAAGTGCACCTTTAAAATAGAGCTATCAACTTTGTGTGCTGCTATGTTGGGATAGACGGATCATGTGATCACAGACAAACAAGACTATCCCTGCGTTCCAAATCACATACTCTTTCTTTTTACTACACTACACTACATACTGAAGTACAGAAGAGTATTAGGGCCACAAGAGATAAAAAAAATCAGATAAGGAAGATTTTTTTCATTATGTAAAGAAATGTCAAGAATAAAGACAAATACTCCAAAATGCCATGCCACAGTTAGAGGGGCATCTAGGTATTTTCTGCATGCTACAATTGACGTGCATGTTTTGGGACATACTAAATATTTTTCTGGCATACTTAATAGTATGGAAGTATGGGTATTGGAACACAAGGAATGATTCCGATAGTAAATAACTATGGGCCTTACGGCAGTCTGTCTCGTCCTCTGCATCGCCACAGTCGTCCTGTCCGTTGCAGCGCAGGTTGAGAGGGATGCACTTCTGTTTCCTGGTGCATTTGAACTGGCCTGACAGACACATGTAGGTCTCTGGAAGAGAAGCCGGGCAAGAGCATAGTGAGGTCGCATCAATAAGAAATGCACGAGTCGAAAAATAAAGACATGTAACATGGAATAGTGCCACCGGTACATTTACTGTTTAAAGCTTTGTAAACACACACTGTATGCTAATGAAGGTTTATTCATTTGCTGTTTGTGGAAACACTTGAGAAACAAGATGGACACTGCAGGTCATTGCTATTCTATATGTTTAACTAGTCAGTTGCTTAGAATAGCCTTTGTCATATTTCCAATTAAAAAGAACATTTGACACTTGCAATGTTATGAACCTAAAGTGACATAATACAATCACTTCTACTGTTTGACAAACAACCCAAAGCTTCCAATGAATCAGTTCATATTCATATGAAGTGGCACATTCTCACACATATTTGGCATTTGTACACGGTATATAATTCAATGTATTAATCAATTAGAATATACACTGGCATTGACACATTTTCACAGTTGGTCAACTAATTCATTCTTCAACAAATTACATTTTTTTTGATAATTTGTATGAGTAGCTACAGAAAAATAAATTGGAATAATATTAATAACAATTGTCTAATGGCTATTTTGAGTAAGAGAGGTTTATTGGAAATGCAAAAACAGCATAGCAATCAGACAGAACAGTAGCCTACTACCCTTACCACAATTTGCTTCATCTGAGTTGTCACCACAGTCGTTCTCTCCATCACAGATGAAAGGAGGGAGAGCACAGAGGCCAGTACCACACTGAAAACGCCCAGGCTGACATTTGAATTCCGCTGTTGGAAGGAAAATCAAAACTTTATCACCGGGTTATATACTGTGAGAGTTTAATCAAAGACTATGGAAACATTGAATAGAGTAAAAGAGCTACTGTAGGAACAGGTGCCCGTAAAGCCTGCGGAAACCTAGGCCAAAATAGTTCAATATATGATACTAAAATTGGGTGTCTCAATAAAGCCTTTACAAAAATCTGATTGAAAATAAATGTTCATAAATACAAAAAAAACTTATAACAGCCTTTTAACCGTTTGACAGGACTTTGTGGGCGTGATCGTATAAATCGGACTCCATGGCAAAAATCATGGTCTATAGGGCAATCACAAAGAACTGCCGTGATTGGTCCAACATTTTTTTTTTTTAATAAGAACCAGAGCATAACCCGCCTCATCTAAACTGAATTAACGTAAAGTGTATCAAACTTAAATGACAATATCTTTAATTTGGATTCATGAATATGCCTAACTGTTTTCAGATGCTTTACTATCATGCAACCAACTCCCCAAATGACATAGTAAGAAGGATGTTGTGCTTTTGGGCTTACAGGGGCTTTAAATGCTTAACATGCAAACACCTACAACAAGAAAAAAGTCAAAGTAAGTAAGCAGCAAAGACAGAAACATACGCCCATTCTGTTCCAATTCAATTTGAATACCCCTCAATGCTCGCCAAAATAAGCAGTACTGTTCTGAACCTTGAAGTAAAACTTGGCACTTACGGCAGTCCACGGGTTCGTCTGAACCATCCCCACAGTCATCCACCGTGTCACACTTCCACCAGAAAGGGATACACTCATCTGTCCCACAGCGAAACTATGAGGAACACAGAGAAATATTTAATAAAAAAAGCCCAATCTGAAGTTAACGTAAAAGCTCCCTTAGCTCCAACATTCTTCAAAGCCAAAGTCAAAATCAATACATAACCATTTTCCTAGAACCTAAAGAGCAAGTACGGAGAGGAAAGTACGTGTTAGAGTGGAACAATTTTGCCTTCAGGGGAGAAATGCTGATACGGATAAGCTACATGGTCAAACTTAACTTGGAAAGGGAAATGAAGCGATACCTGACTGGAAGTGCAGTTGGAGAGGCAGGTCTTATTGTCGGCAGCCAAGTAAAAATTAGTGGGACAGGCACATTTGTGTTCTCCTCCGGGGGATAGGAGACACAGGTGGCTGCATCCTCCGTTTGCGATCTGACACTGGTGCTTGGGGACTGTACAAGGAGGACAGCAGTACATTAATGAGTTCAAACAGTGTTAGGGCAAAGTCATAAACCATTCCCCCTCTTAAGACTATAAAGCACAACCCAAACTACTGCTGGGCGTGGAGGGATATGATGAAAACATGAGTGCCAGATGGACGTGGTACCTTCAGGCTGGCGGAGGGAGTGGTAGACCTTGATGGATTTGATGGCCTGCCAGGAGTTGAGGAGCTCCATGCCTTGAGCGCCGGTCGTCTTGTGAGCACGCCGTAGCGATTTGGACTTCCCATCCGTCCAATAGACAAAGTCCTCAAACAAAGTCAGAGCCATTACCCCCTGGATGTGATCATAGGACACTGGAGAGGGGACACATACGGCCATGGGGGAGTTCAATTAAATTCTTCTTTTAGCAATCAGAGTGCCATTCATTGTGTGACACTCTCTTGTGTACACATCTCTGTGATAATTTACCGCAACAAGGAGGTTGATAGTACCAATAAGTCACATCAGCAACAAATACATTTTACAGGTTAACTGTGGATGTTTTTCTTTCTAATAATTATTATGTGAATACCTCTGTGCCAACATTTGAAGGGGAAACACTTATGTCAATATTGGTGAATATCTCCTCATGATCCGCAAAATGTACGAACTTGTGTGCTTGTTGGGACTTGTTTATTCATCATGTTATGTTATATTTTCAGACGTTATGCCATTTTAAAATCAAATACATTCAAGACCGTCAAAGGCACTGCCTGGTTTCCTTCCAGTATGTATTTAGTTTTAATGACATAACGTGTACAAATATAGAACGCAAGTTAACGTAAGGTGGTAAATAAACAAGCACACAGGAACATTACTGATGATGTAAAGTTAATCTTTTGACCTGCTTCCCTTGACTACCATTGCTTGAGCTAAACTAACCTGGATGAGCAACCTTTGCCCGTTTATATATCAATAATGCACACACAATTACAGGAAAAAAAGTGTAACTATTCCTCTAAGCTAACCAGCTCCTGACCCCAGCCTTGTATGTAACAGTCATGGTATCAACCTTCTCATCTAATCTAACCCCTCAAACAATTCCTTTGACACAAACACCTTACATTCTCACCTTTGCGCCTCTGGGTGCCGTCCATGTTGGCGAGTAGGATGTGGTTGTCGTCGGCCCAGTACAGCCTCTTGGTGGTGTAATCTATAGTGAGGGCAGTGGGGCTGTAGATCTCTGTGTCGATGATGACCCTCTGCCCCCGGCCGTCCATGCCAATGCGTCCGATGTGAGCGGGCTCACAGCAGTCTACCCAGAACAAGTACCTGAGTCAGGAGTACAGCACAGTTCAAAGAGCTTTGTACTGCAGCAGGAGCAAACATGCTCCCAAAAAAAGGAGTCTCTTTAAGGTTATCATCTGAATAAAGCAACTCCTTCCCCTTTTTCCTCTTAAAGTCCCTGTAAACCCAAAATCCACAAAATACCTCTAACTATTATAGCATTTACCAATCCAAATGAAAGATATTGTCATTTAAGTTTGATAAACCTAACAGAAATGTGTGCTCTAGAAGAGGCGGGCAATGCTCCGGTTCTTATAACACAATAAGTAGTTTGAACCAATCACGGCAGTTCTCCACGTTCTATAAAACAATGACTGTTGCCAAAGAGAACCAACTTTGATATATTGATTTTTATTATATATTTTATTAAAACATTTTGTGAAATCAATCCCTGTTAAAGGTGAAGTAAGCGGTTTATTTATGTTAATATAAGTGTTAAATCACTCTTTATTCATACAGTGATCACTTACATAATGTACGCGTTTCATAAAGCCGATCTCTCAGTCAGCTGCTTTGCATGTAATCAGCAAATAAACTTATTGGAGGATCCCGAAATTTTTATCCAATCAGAAGAGAGAACGAGGGGGCGCCCTTAGCTCAGTTGGTAGGGCGTGCCCCCCATGGGCCTCGGCCAGCAGCGGACCCGGGTTCGATTCCAGCCCGCGGTCGTACTCTGCATGTCACTCCCCTCTCTGCCCCATTTCAACTCTGTCTCTACACTATCAATAAAGCATAAAAATGCCAAAAAAATATCTTAAAAAAAAAGAAAAGAAGAAAGAACGCTACACTCGTCTCACTCATATATAGTATATACCCTCCATGGTCTCACTGCCGGTGCACGCCAAAGCCAACAAATGGGTGAATATGTATGCGTCTACAATGGCGGAGCAGGTAAAAATCCTTCCCAATGTCTGCTTTCATGGTTTTTTATCATGTTTTATCACACTTATGGATCTGAGATGATGCTAGATAACTTGCTGCTTGAAGACCACAGCGCATTAATGTGGTGACGTAGGGACGAGGGAGGGGACTGCTAACTGCAGTAACTGACAGGTAGTTAGCTAAAAGAACCATTCCGCTTACAGCACCTTTAAGAAAACCCTAAAGCATTATAATGAGATTGTAATGATACATTCAAGTTCTGATTCAATGCTTACCCTGTCTGGGGGTCTAGAGCCAGATCTATGGGGCTCTTGAGGCCAGAAGTGATCAGGACGGTCGGGTAGAGGCCATTGGCTTTGGATACTTCCAGTGTTTTCCGTTCCGCATCACACCAGTACAGATTCTTCCCTATCCAATCCACTGCCAATGCGCTGGGCACTGCTGTCTTGTGGACTACCTATTAGTGAAGGTAGAAGAAGATCAGTTTCAGTTTTGAGCTATTGCACGTCTAAGTATTGACTGAAAATATTTCAAGGACGAATGTCATGAACTAGGAAAAAAAGGATTTTAAATAAAACAAGGCATTCAAGGTAAACATTGTCTCAATTACTTCAGCAGTGACAGAAAGTGGTGCATGTACAAGGTTTAGTTATTCCGTTGTTAAGTATAGGATCAACTTATTTCACCCATGCAGTGAAAAAAAAGATCAGAATCAGTCAAAACCCATTTTTACTGCTCACGATATCAATTCATAGACTTGAGTATGCTCTCAGTGAGACATGGTCTTCTTCTCACTCAAACAAAGACAGATGCTAGTATTTTGCCACCTGCATCACAAACAGAGCTCCTCACATATGGCATTAACTGATTGTCTGACAGCTCTATTAACATGATTCTTGTTTAGAAAACAGTGTTGTGAGTTTTGTTTCAAGACAAAGATGTTGTGACATATTTGAGCTGAAGAATCTGGTGATACTCAGCTGTATTCTAAATGAGTTCACCTGGACCTGGACTAGTTTTTCGCACTTGTTTTTTCGAGGAGCTGTTTTTCTAAATACTTAACTCATTAATTAAGGCACCAATGTAGTTTGATCCGTGCATAATTATGCATAGCACATTTCTCCAATTGTCTGACAGCTCTATTAACATGATTCTTGTTTAGAAAACAGTGTTGTGAGTTTTGTTTCAAGACAAAGATGTTGTGACATATTTGAGCTGAAGAATCTGGTGATACTCAGCTGTATTCTAAATGAGTTCACCTGGACCTGGACTAGTTTTTCGCACTTGTTTTTTCGAGGAGCTGTTTTTCTAAATACTTAACTCATTAATTAAGGCACCAATGTAGTTTGATCCGTGCATAATTATGCATAGCACATTTCTCCAATTAGCAAGTGCAGATGCAGAGCACAAATCATTCCTGCTGCTGTGTGACGGATACCGTTGTGGCTGACGTTTGTGAGAAAACAATTAATCTAACTCTGCACCGACTTAATCATATTAAGACTGTATTTTGATATACATGTACAGCTGTTATAGAGATCAGAGCGAAAACAAGCTCAAGTCAATGTGCATGAAATTCAAAAATCCAGGAACACTTCACCCATACGGAACCGGTGTTCTATCATTATAATATAACGAATGAGGTTTTTGTTCCCTCAGTCTTTCCTCAGTCTTCCCTTTGCCCAGCTGTCCTGTTAATCCTAACCCTACATTTCACACAAGATAACACTTAAAGATCTCCTATTATACTACTTTTCTGGTCTTAATTTCTTGTTAAAAACTGAGCAACCTGACACGAATCACATTCCAAAAAAACATGTAGATTTTCGGGACACTCTTCCTCTCACCCTAGCGCGCACAGCAGTAACTCTCCACACTGCTTTGTGCTTCTCTGCCCCCTCCCCCCCTCCTGCAAACCCCACTCCGTTGTGATTGGTTACCTTCCTTCCGGAACAATTTCAGCAGCGAGCGGGGAGTTTTGAGAGCAGGAAGGTGGGGGCATGGCCGGAGCTTGCCTGAGCAGCACGTTACCATACATGGAAACATCCGCTTTTCGTGACGACAAGAATATCAGGAAATTCTGAACCGATTTGAACACGTGATTTTGCCCTAGTGTTTAGTGCTCTTCACAGCCACCCCAGACGGTCAGCAGGGAATACGTCTAAATGCATGTACGTCATTATTTGATACGCTAGTATGGTTAAACATGACTATAAATCATTATAACAACGTTTATAGTTCATAAAAGTTGAAAAGTATAATAGGTCCACTTTAACAAATAGAAGAAATCATCAAAATAAAAGACCAAAACCTAAAACTATCCTCTATTGTTTTAATCAAACCATACAATTGAATTAACAAAACTGCCTTGAAGGTCAAATGAAAACTACTATCTTGGCAGACGGATAAACCCTCTTTGATCCACAACTCTTTTTCTCCTCACAGGTCAAGCCTATATAGCAGTCACATCGGATATCAGTGTCTCTTATAATTAACCTGCTTCTGATCTGTGTCTCATACACTCAGTCCTCTTGCTAAGCTGTGGCAGTGACTCAAACAGAGACTGTGGAAGTAATGGAGCTGAATGAGCCCCCACACACCAATGCATAATGAGATGTGGGCCGGGGGCCCAGCAGGTTGCCTTGCTGACATCCCAGTGTCCCCAGTGTCTGGGCTCCAATCCCATGACCCAGACTAAAACCTCAGTGATTATAGCAGATAGCACCATTGTATCATCAGGCTTGTTACATTTATCCAAAGCCATTTTCTACTATCATTAACACAAATTCATTGCGGTTATGCTAACAGGCCTATTGGCTGCTGACTGAGAAAAGAATCCATCACGTTGACTATAGAAAAGGTTGTCCATCAGTTGAGCAGTGATAATGAGCCACTTAACATGGGGAGTGTGCCAAATTCAAAGAGATGACTCATTTCCAAAAAAAAGGTATTGTTGACGTGGATCTTAACCATTATATGAATTAATTAAAATAAAAAATATTTGGCTGGAGCAAATAAAGAGTAATAAATGCTAGTTGGACAGAGAGCAAGCAATATAAAGCCAAGTCATGTTGGACAAAGTGGCACAAGGCACCACATGACACGCAGTCACAGCAGATAAATCCTGAGGTACCTTGAGGTCACTCCCATTGAGGCGCATTCTGTTGATCTTTCGGCCACTGGGTCTGGTGGAGTCCACCCAATAGATGAATTCCTTCTTGTAGTCAAAGTCTATGTGGATGATGGTGTTGAGGCCCTGATAATACAAAGGGGAGAGAGAGAGCACAAGTGTATAAGAATGACAGATTTAGCTTAGGCGAGAATTAAACAATAAGGGATTTTGAGTTCTTGTGAGGATGAAATAAATATTACACTAATCATCACATCTTACATGGTATTATCCCTAAAGTTGCATTAATATGCAGGTCTATAAAATAAGGGGTTTAAGAATTCCTTGTTAATTCTTTCTTTCCTTATTCGTGATGTGAAATTCACAGTGTAGATCCAATAAAAAATCCAAATTACTCTTACAAAAACACTGTTAAAACACATATTGCTATGATCCCTACCAGCTCCTACAGGAGAAATTTCTGCCATCTTCTTCAACCCATATTACATGCGTCTGACAGATATACAGGAAGGCGTATTTGTGTACTCAAAGTCTTTATTCTTGTGTTATGCACATAACCACAGTGATTGTTTGTTCTGACAGCTGCTGAAGAGCTGGTGACCTATTCTCCTGATTGTGTCTGAACACATTGTGTGTAGGCACTGCTAGAGCTGCTGCTATGCTAACACGTCACACTCTGCCACATATAGAAAAAAAGTTGTATCCACTCCAGTGTGGTCTAGTTTGAAAGTATTAGTTGAAATGAATTCAATAAACAGGGGTGGGGGCATTGATATACTCAATCTGTGTGTAATGTGATATTTACAATACAAACAGTATTGATTTAGGTGGTTTTCCCATAGGTTGCGATGCTTTCAGCTATACTGAGTATTTAAAGAGCCAGTGGGGTATCAAGGTACTTCCCTTCTCTGTCATGCTCACCAGACCCCACTGTCAGTCAGAGCAGCTCACTATGAAAACACGTTGCCCCCTCCCCGCTGTCTCGCACTGCGGGCGCCAGGAACGGGTGTCAGATAATCTGACAAGCCAAATGAGACGTCTTCATCAGATCATCAACACCCTCACAGACAGGCGCCAACGTGTCCCAGGGGGAAAGCCTTCTTCACGCCACACATCAGCTACAGACACCAAACCCTGCATGCCCCTCTTTTATCAGTGCCTCTACACAGAAATACGTTTCCATTAATTTCCGCCAGTAGACAATATAGGAATCTAGCAACTACAACATGAATCACAAGCTTCTAGCGATTGATTATGTATGTGGATATTAAAAAAATAAACTATGAATACAAGTGTATGTTTTTATTTTTTTTAAATAAGAACATATTGTGAACTGAAATCACATTTCCCCCCATGAGCTGTCATTGTATTGATCACTCATTTAAAGTCCAACTTAGCTAATGTAATGTAATGTATTGTTCCCTAGTATAACTTGTGTATATACAGTAGTGTGAGCCTGAACCAGATGTTTCTGCTTTAATTAACCACAGTGAAACATTAAAAGCCGGTAGGAGGATGTTAATGAAACAGAATGGGCTTTAACAACATGTAGGAGTGTTACAATTATATTATGAGACACTTGTGTACAGTATGCCAACAGCAAAAGCAATACAAAGCCTAACTAAAATGATTGTCTCATTTAAAATGTACATAATAACATGAATTCACAATCTGAACGAGGTGTGTAATGGTGTGGTAAGGTGGATGAGAGGTCAGTGAAGTATCCACCACCACTTAGCAAAGCCATGTGCATACAGTATTTCCCTCTCTGGAGTCCATTAGCGTTAACATTGGGTGATTAAAGTGAGTTGTTGCTCAGGAGAACTCCGATACAGGCAGTAGAATGCTGAGAGTCAAGAGGTTAATATGACTGTGAGGGGAGACTGTAGGACACCGGCAGGCTGATTTACAGTAAATCACGGCCCCACCATTTGTTATAGGCCCTAATTATGGACATATAAAGAAATGGACACCGGCGCCCATTCATTCCTATGAAAGCTGCTCATTAGCGCAGAGAAGCAACAAGGAAGCGGCCATACTGCTCTCATGAGAGCCCTGGCACGCCCCTAAAGCATGACGCGAGCAGTGTAACGTTATAATATGTCCGTGCATTAAGCTAAGCGAGACGAGCACAGTTGCATTGTTTATCGACCATGGAAGTATAAGTTACTAATCCCCGATGATTCTCTGTATGTAATCTTTAAATTACACCCCGTCATTGTAAAGTAATATAGTGATAAACGAAGATTCCTCCCGCCATCGGAGGCCAGGCCGGCCGAAGCAACGGTTGTTTCACTACGGCTCCTTTTAGCGGCTACACGCCTAACGGCTAAAACTGAAAATAAAACGGCTATAAAACGCTTTCGGTGGCGTTTTGAAAAGCGAAAACTTCCATTCTATTAGAACATGGTCTTAAGAAAAGTATGAGCCTTTGATCGATATCCAGAAAAAATTTAGCGGAGATACATTCTTGTTTGACGAAATTGTATTGGGAATGAATGGGGCAGGGCTCCCTATGATCTCCATTTTGATTTACGGACCCGTCCCAGACAGTCAAATGCGTGTAATACCAGGCGTGGCCACCTGTCCATGCTGGCTGCTCGTAGAAGGCAGCGTCCTGGGGGCCTGGTTATAATCAACAGTCAGTGTTGCGTCAAAACCTGCTTGACTGTGGAAAGAGCCACAATCCCAGATCCCTGACACTCCAAACCTGCAGGGGGCACCATATCAGTGTTTGAACCCCAAGTAAGAGGAAGGAATTGCCTGAGGGAGCACAATCACCGGTGCACCCATGCAGGAAGCATGGGCTGAAATGTTTGGAGCAAGCCCCAACCTCAGCGATTTTTACCGGCATCCAATAAGGAAGTGACCTACAACTGTAGTAACCAGAAAGTGCCACTGGGGGTGGCGCCAAGACGAGCAGTTTTTCTTTGACTCACTTGTTAGATAGGCCGTTTTCAAAGTCTTATTAAACCTATTTACAGCCTGGGCCACAAAACCATTTTAGTCTGTATGTTTAGGTCATATCTCCATGACAACACTGAGGGGGGTGCATTTTTTTGGCCCACGCTAGTTTTTATTCTTTTGGAGGTTAAAATATATTGGCGCGATCTCTTGAGTGACAGCTCTCCGCCCGTTGTCCCTCATTTTGCCTCGGAGGTATACGTCAGCTATCTCCCTCCCTCCGACGTGACGTCGATTCCCCTTTTCGGCAAGAGGAGTGAGGCGGAGTAAAAATCTCACAAGATGGCGACGCGCACAAACCAGGATTATTGGATGCCGTGTGAATAACTGAGGTCAGCCCCGATGCTACATCCATATTATTTACTATCTATGGTTTGGAGCTGGCTCAGTCAGCTCTCTTGCCTGCTCCTGTAGACACCTCACAGCCACAGCTCCTGATCAATGATTGAAGACACCACTAGTATAGTAGAAGTTTAAGTTTGGTAGCCATGCTTCCCAAATGCTTTGATTGTGTGTATTTGGTGATGCAATGTTTGAATTTTTTATATTATTTAGTACTTTGGTACTTGTGCTTTTGTTAGTGGTACTCTATCATGATGATGATGATGATGATGATGATCAGAATGATGATGATGATCGTAACCCTTGGTGTAACTTTGTTACTTTAATTATTAACCCTTTTGAAGTGATTTGAGTTAAATTAATCTGAATAAGTTTTAATTTATCAAGTAAAATTAACATTATTATTATAATTTATTCTTTACATTAAGAAATGTGAACTCGAATCATGTGCAATTAATGCCTTTGTTCTCTGTTTACCCTAGGTTATTAACCTATTCTGTCACACCCCATTCATCTCCATTTGCCCAAAAATAAAAGGAACTGAAGATGAAAAGGACTGAGTTGTCCATCGTGTCCTTCATGATTTGATCCTCCGTTTTCAAGTTTGGGCAGAGCTGTGGTCTACACTTCAACAGCACATAACTTGACAGTTAATAACTAGTTAATAACCACATGGACAGTGAGGACAAGGATTAAAGGCCTGAAGTCAAGCTGTCGACGCGAAGGACTGGAAACTCTTCACCATGGCGGAGGAGGCTCTTGGCAAATCAGTCAAACAACTGAAGCAAGAGAGGACCATCGTGTCCTTCATGATTTGATCCGCCATTTTCAAGTTTGGGCAGAGCTGTGGTCTACACTTCAACAGCACATAACTTGACAGTCAGATTTGAGGATAGCTGTGCCAGATGTAAGGAATAATTGTAATAGCTTTTCCATGGGGTCCTCTCTTGGCCCCTTGGAGTGACCACTGCCCATATGGCTGGCATGTTTGATAGTGCACATTTAATAGAAACAGTAAAAATACTTTAAGGAAGGCTAGCGACCACATTGTGCAAGATAGCTAATGGGGATCCACATAAAGAATGAATAAAGATTACAAAGGTTTAGTGACATTTGTAGCTTTGACTATAGAGACAGTACGGAACGCGTCATAATCGGAGGCCACGCCCATCGTGGGGGAAAACAATACACAGCGCTCCATCCACTTTATATTGAATGACACCCGTAATCGGCAAACAAACTTAATAAAAACGTAATACGACATGCCTTTCACAAATACACGTTACTTTCTTTAAAGCCACGACTCTTGTCTGTCTATACGAGCTGTTTTTGTGAAAAATGATTGAGTAATTTTCAATATCGAGACAAAACTCTTAACTAATGTATGCTGTATGCTAAGCTAATGTTAGCCTTCTGCTGTAGGCCAACCCTCACGGACGGGAAAAAACACCTCAATATTGAAAATTACTCAATTATTTTTCACAAAACAGTTCGTATGGACAGACAAGAGTCGTGGCTTTAAATAAAGTAAAATTGTTTGTAAAATGGATGTTTGAATAAGTTTTAATTAAGTTTGTTTGCAGAAGACGGGTCTCCTTCAATACAAAGTGAATGTAACAGTGTTCAACGGTTTCCCCCGAGATGGGTCCAACCGGACAAAAACACCTCAATATTGAAAATTACTCAATTATTTTTCACAAAAACAGCTCGTATAGACAGACAAGAGTTGTGGCTTTAAAGAAAGTAAAGTTTTTTTGTTAAATGGATGTTTGATTAAGTTTTAATTAAGTTTGTTTGCAGAAGACAGGTCTCCTTCAATACAAAGTGAATGGAACGCTGTTCAATGTTTTCCCCCACGATGGGCGTAGCCTATTTCATGCACTGTCTCTATGCTACTCAAGTGCACTCACCAACACACCCATTTTCTTACTCAGGAATGCTGCATGCTAAATGCTGAATAGAGGTAATATATCATTTTCTTTAGTATGAAAGGGTTTGCTGAGCGTCTTAGGTGAATGTACAGCTGAATAAAGGATGAGCAGATTTCAGAAGTTTAAAAAAACAACAGGTGGAGCACACAGAGCAAGATGCAAACTGTTCAACACTAGAAGGAGATCATTCACCTTATCTTTCATACTTTCAACTTGATGAGACATTATATACAGTAGTAGCAAATACACATTTATTTCCTTAAATTGCGTTTGTATTAAATTAGGTTTCACTTATCTTATCTCGGCATTAGCTTTTGATGTTATTGGGGTTAAAAAAAGGATTTAATGTTTCTCGTGCGCATATTTAACAAGATACCATGATTACACTGTCACTACAATTTGTGTTTTAAAGTGTTTCCGAGCAAAGGCCTTTGAAAGCCATACTTTAAGCCCCCCCCCCCCACCATATAGCCTAATAGACTAGGTGGCAAGGGAGATTCCAAAATTAAATGCATACAGCAGACAAGGTGGTAATTTTCACGGACAATCCGCTGATGTCTTTTGGCACTTTGGCAGTAAGTCATAATCATAATGATGAAAACTCATTCTCCAACCCGGTGGGAAAAAAAATTGCACCACGGGGCAGCAGAAATGCAGTTTACCTGTTTCAAGATGGTGTAATTTGAGCCATCCACACTCAGCTTGCGAATCTCATGGTGGTCTGCCATAATGAGAAAAGGCTCTTCAGCTGAAATGAGGGAAAACGTGAAGCGTTAGAAGGACCCGGGGGACTTTCTCTATCTCTCTCTGTGTGCAAGTTGAGAGATCAAAGATTTAAGCTGACCTGACAGAGCCTTGCACGTATCGGGGAGGCGCTCCAAGGCTTCGTAGCCATCCACACACAGGCACTTGTAGGAGCCGTATGTGTTGATGCAGCGCTGACTACAAGGCAGGGTGCTGGAGCATTCGTCCACATCCACGCACGTCTTCCCATCATCCTTCAGGTGGAAACCAGGCCAGCATTTACACTGACGACATCAAAAAACACAATGAAAAAGATTCAAAATAGTGCACTTGATCATGGGGAGGGAAATATAGCACAGGAGTCTCAGTAGAACGGTTTCTGACTGAGCTAAAACAAAGGGAATTCAATAGAAAATGATTCAAGTTTTAAGTTCAGATTGGCTTCAGTGTTTTGAGTTCCTTCTTTGACCAGTCTTTAAATGCATTGTTTAAAAAGATGGAAAAATATCCCCACACGATCCCTTACCTGTACTAGCCTGGTCCAACCAGACCATCGTATTTCATTTCATTTGTACAAAAGGTCTGGAAGTGCTGTAATTAGCAAACGTTCACTCACTTGGAGGCGGGTGTCTGTCGAAGTTTAAAACTATTCCTACTCTGGATTAGCCAACCAAACGCATCACGTTTGGTCGTCACTCGTGTCATGAGCCGGCTTTTGAAGGTGCGTTCCAGTTGGACAGGGAACTCGGAAATTTCCGACTTCACTACATATTGTAGTCTATGAATCTACCGGTACCTGGCAACAGTAACTTGTTAGAGCCTAACGTTTAGTTATTTGGACGAGAAAGGTTTTAGGCGTCCATACTTTCGCGAGCAGATGCACTGGAACACAGACAGGTCGGAACTACCAAGTCGGAAATCTCCTTCTTCCGAGTATAAAGGAACGCAGCATTCAACTGAAACTGGAGCGCGACTTCGACGTCATCGTTCTCAGCCACTCGCTCTGTTCGCTGATTGGACGACTGTAGATTCTCCGGAGAAAGCTGGGAAATGCACTGTACAACCAGACTGACTACTGAAGGGAAAATTAAATTTGGCCGGAAGTAGGCGGGCGAGCGGAGCCAGGCTATACCTGTACTGTGTGTGTGTGCTAAAACAAAAATCCAGCATTAATACAAAGCCAAGGCTCTGCAAACAGGTATGTAAGCAAATGATATGTAAACAAAGGGGCCCATCGTAGCTAGCAACATGCCCATTTACAGAGCCTAGGCTGTAGCCTGGCATCGCCCGCCTACGTACTTCCGCTCAATTTTCATTTCCCGTCAGCAGTCAGTCTGGGCCTGCAGTATATTCTTAGGTTTTCTCGGCCAGATTTTTGCCAGTCCAATCAGCGAACAGAGGGAATGGCTCAGAAGCCGGCACAACAAAACGTTATGCGATTGGTTGGCAGATCCAGAGTGGCACTGGGCAGATCCAATAGTTTAAAACTTCAACAGACACCCGCCTCCAAGTGAGTTAACGTTTTGTCAATTGAGCGATGCCAGACATTCTGTACAAATTAAATGTACTACGATAGTATGGTAGGACCAGGCTACCTAGGCTGTGTATTAAAACTGGGTTTTTTTCAACGCACATACAGTCCTGACAGGTATGGGACTGTGTTGAAATATTTACTGATTTTGTCTAAAAGTCATTTTGACCACAAGCATTCTCCAGGATCAGTGACTCCACCTTTAAACAGGTTGTGTTATACACCCTATAAATCCAACAGTACCTTTCTAAGATACTAACGCAGATCAGCAATAAAAAAGGTGTCAAATCCTAGCCTCCAACATGTGTGATGACTTCAAATCCATGTCAAAGACCTAGTGTGCCATGGCTCAACAAGTCCATCTCACTTCAGTGAACAGCCCCCCCCCCTTCCCTCCTAAAAAAAAAACTCAAATTGTGTGTATCAGCTGCTCTGGACCTTCTGCAAATCCCTTTCTTATCCAAAGTTCTGACCTTGAGGGCCATTTTCTGCTGATCTGCCCTGTTCAGGCCACAAAATACATGAGCTCAGGGTCTGCATTGATGTGCTCCCTGTCCACCTCTACCCTTATGTCACCAAAGGAACTAGAGGGTGTTCTGTGACTTTAAGCCACTTTTCTGATGCAGTGAGCACCGTCTTATTGAAGAGAAGGAGAGGGAAAAGGCCACGGACCAAGGAATAAACTACTGCAAGTCTGACAAACCCCTCATGGCCACCGGAGCACTCCAGCAGATTTTTAGCCTTGACCCGGATTAAACGCTTACATCATCTTGCCGCTAATGCCAGGCGCAGCACAATTGCCCTCAGCATAGTGAGCTATAGCACAGGCAGGTTGTTGGCATATCATTAAACTCTCCTTACAGCGCTCAAGGTTATTCAAAAAGGTGAGAGACTAAATGTAAAAAGTATACTCCCCCACCCATCTTTATCTGTGTAATGATGTGCAAAGTTAGGCTTGATTTATGTCGGCCATTAATCACACATGTCCCCACACCATTACTAATATAAGCTCCATATTTTATCTGCTCAAAGATGCTAATGCTTGGAATTGTAGGGCAGGAAAAGCCAAGAAACAAAAAATGTGAGACTAAGGTGAATAACTCTAAACTATTATATTACGATGTAAGTCACACTGTATGAGGCAGGACACACATAGGTGGGACTCATTGTACTCACTGTAAAGGTGGAGGCTCTGTAAACTTGTATGTAGACAAAGGGTAGGTAAAAAGGGGGCGCACCTTTGCTAGCAACATGCCCATTTACAGCGCCTAGGCTGTGTATTGGAACCCTGTAAAGCACTTTGAGTGCCTTGAAAAGCGCTATATAAATCCGATCCATCATTATTAAAACTGGATTGTTTCTCAGCCCACACATCACAAGAGTACATAAAGGTAGCGGATCATGAGGAGATTTTTGGAAAAAAAGTGATGTTGGCAACATTCATTTACCGTTAATATAAAGTGTTACCGGAATGGTACTTTTGTACTGCAGCCTGGTTAAAGCGTTTAGCTGTATGAATGACTCTCTATGGACCTAGTCAGTGTGTTTTGAGGAGGATCTGGCTGGTGGCTATTCATCCGTGACTAGTCCGCTCGTGGCTTACCTTGTATCCCACCGGTAGATCCTGGCAGTCCTGTGTGCACCCGCTGACTCTCCGGTTCAAGCATTCGTTCACGTTACAGTTCCTCTCGTCCGAGCCGTCCCCGCAATCATCCCTGCCGTCACACAGACTTCTATCGGCTATGCAGCGTCCATTGGAGCACATGAAGAAGGAGCCGTTGCACAAGCTTCCTGAAGAAAACAAAAGAAAAACATGACTGTCACTGGCACAACACCCTTTCATTTCTCCACACAGCAGCACAGTTGGGGATGTTTTTGAACCTGACAATGGAATCATGACAGATTCATTTCATTTTAAAGAGAAGCTATCCCTTTTTCTTTTCCGCCATATGTCCCCGCCGGTTTTCCAGGGCGACTAGTGTGTGTGTGTTGCCGGTTGACACTGATGAAGGGCTTCCAGCAGAGAACCAGACAGTGTCTTACCTGCAGCCAGACACTTGAGGTTGAGAGGCAGCTCGTCAGAGTGGTCGGGACAGTCCGCCGTGCCGTCACACTCCCACTGAGAGCTGAGCAGACAGCGGCCGTCTCCACAGCGGAACTCCTCCCATCCACAGGGCCGATACACTGGAGGAAACACACATAGAAACACTGTCTCAATCACATTGCACTGACTTGGGGCTTCCTGTTTTAGCAGTAAGTTTGTCAGAATGAGGTGCAAATAGTAAAGAAATGAAAGGTGTACAAGGTGAAGATTGTATGGCCATTGTTCTATTGCAAATGAAAAGCAGGTAAAAGATTACACGTCATCAAGCCAAATACCATGACCTCAGGCCAGTCCAAAGTAAGTACTGATCTAAAATAAACATTTTCACAAGGCATTTTCATCTTAAAAGCTTATAACTAAGTCTGGAATGTAAACGTTGTTTAGACATTTTAAATCCTTTATATAAATGATAATTCCCATCGATTTTCCAACAATCTAAGTGTATCTCAAAATGTTGCATTAAAAAACTGGCTAAGGTCCAAGGAATGCATCGACCACATTCTAAGGACTCCAGGGCTCTAAGGACTCTATTCTGGGCTCCACTTGAGCTGGTGAATATTACTTGCATTTTTCATTCCATTTAATACCTGTCTAGTGTTTACTACCATGGAGAAGCCTTTGTTTCAATATGGAATGTTCAAACAAGCAGAGTTCAAACAGCATCCAACATAGCTGCGTTAAGAGAGTATTTCTTCAGCTTGCCTTGCTGCAGCTTTTAATGAGGACGTGCACATAGACCCTTGGTGAGTGTTGAGAGAACAGGATAACAATCTACTTGCCACATTCCACTGACTCATCAGATCCGTCTCCACAGTCGTCGTCATGGTCACAGACGAAGTGCTGGGGTATGCACGCGTTGTTGCGGCAGCGAAAGGCGTTGTCATCACATGTGTTGTTGGGCGCTAATGCATGAAAATAGGTATGGTCAGGGGTTAAACAATGGAGCACACTCATTTTCTTTCTAAATATGCCATGCAATTAGTGGATCAACATCATGAGAGGTGGGGTCAGCGATTTTGGAGAACGCTTGTAAAAAATCACTTTATGTCAAAGTAAGTGAATATCTCCTGTCAATCTGCTACCTGTTCGCACTAGGGGTGTAACAATACTCATGTTCGTACCACACCGTCACAAATACAGGCCCGTACCACGGTTCCAGAGGTAATTATGGCAGATCCAATAGATTGTTTTGATTGCGGTGCGGAACTTGCATTTTCTTTACAAGTATTTTAGTTATTGGAGAACTTGCAGCAGTATTCTTTATATATATATATCCATGTTTTGGCCGCCTTTAGTTCCCTTCTCAGTTCCTTCTGAACTGATTTTACCCCCTCTCTGTCTCCTGCCATGAAAGCCCTCTTCTTCCTGTTGAGTAGATTTTTAATGTTCTTATTGATCAAGGGTTTGTTGTTAGGAAAACAGCGGACCTTCTTGATGGTTACAACGCTGTCCTCACAGAGCCTGATGTAATCTGTAATGCAATGGGAGAGTCCCTCAATGTCCTCTGCGTGGTCCTCCAGGAACAGATCCCAGTCTGTACTCTGGCAGCAGTCCTGCAGGGCCTCCTCAGCCTCTCTAGACCACACCTTCACAGTCCTGGTGGTAGCCGGCTGCTGGCTTACTACAGGCTTGTACACAGGTGTAAGGTGTATCTGGTTGTGGTCAGACTGGCCAAGGGGAGGGAGGGGAGAGGAGCTGTATGCCTCCCTCACATTGGCATAAAGCAAGTCCAGGATTTTATTTCCTCTGGTTTTACATTTCACATAGTGTGTGAAGCTGGTCAGAGTTTTGGAGAGGGAGACATGATTGAAGTCTCCGTTGAATATCATGAGAGCTGTGGGGTGCCGGGTCTGTAGTCTTGCGTCGGTAGAGTGGATTAATGGTGCCATTCACAGCCAAACTTCCCTCTGTCTCATGAGTCTATGTGTGCTCCACTAGCATATTCAAATGTTTGTGGCACACCCTTCCTCATGGTATGTTACAGTAGTTGGGGAAAAAAAGAAATGCACTGTTTTGCCTCACTTATCCCAGAATTAATTTGGCCCAAGTCAGGTTAAAAATTAGGTAAATCGCAAAGGCATGTTCATAAATTGGCCTAAGTCATTTTATCCTCTCATGTTACACAATTGACTGACATCCTTATTTGTATATCAATAGTCATCTATTGTCATAACCTTTTTGTTTGAAATTATTCATAAATATCATATACTCTATATATGGTTCAGTTTTTTCTGTTTTCTGAACAACTTGAAAATATGACTTAGGCCATTATTTTAAGAGGGTGACGATATATATTCTAAAGATTTTTATACATTTCATTTGTATGTCTCATTTAATTTGAAACACTTGCTGAGTCAGTGACAGCTAACAAAGGCTTTTTCCTCTTAACTGAGAACTGTACCTACTGTACCAAACCGTGACATCAAAACTGATGGTATATACCGAACCATTACTTTTGTTGACAGTTACACCCCTAGTCCGTACTGTGTGTGCACTGAAAAAAAAAGATGGTGTTAATACACAGCCTAGTATGTAAACAAAGGGTATGTAATCAAAGGGGGCCAACAACGGCTAGCAACTAGCCCATTTACAGAGCCTAGGCTGTGTACTAACACTGGATTTTTTTTTACAGCACACACAATATGGACAGGTAGGAGATGTTCCCTGTTTTTGTGATTTTGACAAAAAGTGATTTTGACAGCAAGCATTCTCCAGAATGAATGAGTCAACCTTTAAGCCCTACAGTACTCCAACGGTAAGAGGCTGCAGTTGCACAAAACCCTTCCATTGTGCTATTGTTCCCACTAATATTGTGTTTCCTCTCCTTTCTTCACATAAACTGTGCAGATGTTTTTGAAGCAGGTGTTTGGTGGGTGGCATGTTCTGTCTCACAATGGAATTTAAAATGACCCAGAGGACAATGATGTGTCAACACAAATCAACGTTTTTTCAATCTGGGATAACGTGTATTATTATTTTGATTACTTTGAATTGGAGGAGCTATTTAATGTGTTGAAAGGCAGAGTTTACCACAGCCAGCTGCTGAGAGTTCATCGCTGCCATCGGGGCAATCCCTTTCGCCGTCGCAGAGCCAGCGCTTTGGAACACAGGCGTAGGATCCAGGACAGCTGAACAGCCCTGGAGCACATGTCACCGAGCCTGGGAGGAAAACAAGACCACATGCTCTACTCTCCCAATGCCAAAGAATTACAATGGGTCAGATGCACCGCGGAGAAGAACCCGCACAACGGACACTGAACTGAAGCAGATGTAGGCCTATTCTGTCGTGTTAGGACGGTCCCTTGTGTTATAAGCAAGCACTTAGCAGTCATTCCAATACATCAAAACACTTTCTCCGCTCTTATAGAATACATCCTACTGTTAGAAACCCGCTTGCTATGGGGTAAGCCGGAAGGAAAGCAACATAAAACCAGATGGAATTGGTAAAAAAATGCTTTACGAGAACGTTTGAAATTGTTTTACAAAACAGAAAAAAGGTGAGGTAAATCTGGGTGAGTGGATGAGGTTTAAATCAAATAAAAAATACACTGCCCGGCCCCAAGAAAAAGTCACACACTCAAATATCTTGTTGGACCATCTTTAGCTTTGGTTACGGCACATATTCGCCTTAACACATTTTGATAAGCTTTATTTGACACATAAGGTTGCTTAGAATAAAGACCTGACCAACTGAAGCAACCCCAGATTATCTCACACAGGCTAGTGTACAAGTATACGCACTAGGCATGATGGGAGCATTACTTCATCCACCTCTCTTCTTACGCTGAGAGAGAGTCCAATCTTTATGCTCCATGGCAAATTAAAGCATTGTCCCATTGATAAGTGGTTTTCTTAAGGCTACACATCTGCATAGTCCATATCCCTTATGTTCTCTTCACATTGTGTGTGTGGAAATGTTCTTGCTTTCACTATTAAATATAGCTGGGAGTTCTACTGTCGATATTTTTCCGACCACATTTCTTCATCAAAGATGACGGTTCACCACTCAAGATTTTAATAATGCGTTGGACAGTTCTTCTTTCTTTGATTTTAGCAGTTTCATCTTCTCCTGAGTAGTTTTCTTTGTTTTAAGCAGGCCAATCATTTTGCCCCTCTGAAACAGAGTTACATTTTTTTTAAACAGCATCTTCTGACATGGCTGTTTAAGAAATAAGAAGCTTAAATAACTTGTTACCAACTGAAACATACAAATCACTGCAGTTTATGTCCGATGGACGTCTCTTGCCTTCCTGCCAAATAAAATCCAGGTGGTGACTTTTTTTTTTTTGGTCGGCCAGTGTATAATCAAAAGAGAACAAGAGCTACGATTAACTTCCTGGAAGCAAAAATGGAAAATAAATCCACTATAGCCTTTCCACTATATTGTAATATGTAATAAAGGTTTTGGTTATGGACTAAAACTGATACAGCCTTTTGTAACTCAGACAAAACATCTCAACATGCAGCAGTTTCCCTATAGTGCAAGATAACTAATGACTGTGCAGCTGTGAGTAACACTTATTCACTTGTATTCTCTATGTGAGCAATGCTCTCCTTTATTGTAGGATTGGCCTTCAAGGCAAAAGAGAAGAACAGAAAAAAACCCAGCAGGACTCAGAAACAAAGGTAAGAGCAGCAGTATATTAATAAGGCATGCATAGCTATAATTCATATCTTGCTAATTTGATAAGAATTTTACCAGGCAAACATTTAGGCCATTTCCTAAATATTTCCTTAACAAACCCTTACGATACAATTATACAATTTTCTGTCCTTATTGTGGTTGAATTCCTTTTTTATTGTAGAATGAATCCATCACACACACACACACGCACGCACGCACACACACACACACACACACACACAAACACACACACACACACACACACACACACACAAACACACACCTCATTTGCCTGTGTCTCTTTGGCCTCTGTGCCCACTCGAATCATCAGGAAATGCCCACAGTCTTGTTTCTTTCCTAATTGAGATTGTTTTGATTCTTGCCCATTCATTTTGCAGCTCTGCTAGGGGAACACATGGAGCTGTCACACACGTGATACAGAGGAGGTGACCTTTCCACACAGAGAGCAGACACTTGACTGTCTGAATGGACACTCACCACAGATCTGCACGCTCTCGTCAAGGCCGTCCTCACAGTCGTTCTCCCCGTCACACAGCCATTGTTTGGCGATGCACTTGTTCTTGGAGCAGGCGAACTGGTTCCACAAGCAGGAGGAATCTGCAGAGGGCAGCGGGGCAGACATTTCAATGCCATCAATCAAACAAACTGAAGAGGAAACAACAACAAAAGGGGTCATGGCCTATGGAAGGGGAGTGTTTTTAATCAAAATACAACTAGTGGGCTGGCTTCTGTTTGCCCCTTAGCCTGCCTTTTTCTCTGTTTTGTTTTTATTCTTATATATTAGTAAGCCATTGGAGCTGCAGCACAAAGGACAATAGATTCCTTTTTTCCACCTTTTTTTCTACATTTAACAACTTTTGAGGTGAGATTTTCTTAACGAGCCTCAAGTTTTATTTTTTAAATCTCACCTGCACAGTGTGTTAGTTTTTTTCCTTTGTATGTATGTATTTGTGTATATACAGTATCTCACAAAAGTGAGTACACCCCTCACATTTCTTCAAATATTTCATTATATCTTTCCATGCGACAACACTGAATAAATGACACTTTGATACAATGTAAAGTAGTCAGTGTACAGCTTGTATAACAGTGTAAATTTACTGTCCCCTCAAAATAACTCGACACACAGCCATTAATGTCTAAACTGCTGGCAACAAAAGTGAGTACACCCCTAAGAAAAAATGTCCAAATTGGGCCCAAAGTGTCAATATTTTGTTTTGCCATCATTATTTTCTAGCACTGCCTTAACCCTCTTGGGCATGTAGTTCACTAGAGCTTCACAGGTTGCAACTGGAACCCTCTTCTACCCATTCATGACGACATCAAGGAGCTGGTGGATATTAGAGTCCTTGCGCTCCTCCATCTCCCGTTTTAGGATGCCCCAAAGATGCTCAATAGGGTTTAAGACTGAAGACATGCTTGGCCAGTCCATAACCTTTACCCTCAGCTTCTTTAACAAGCCAGTGGTCGTTCGGAGGGGTGTTTGGGGTCGTTATCATGTTGCAGTACTGCCCTGCGGCCCAGTTTATGAAGGGAGGGGATCATGTTCTGCTTCAGTATGTCACAGTACATGTTAGAATTCAATGAACTGTAGATCCCCAGTGCTGGCAGCACTCATGCAGCCCCAGACCATGACACTCCAACCACCATGCTTGACTCTAGGCAAGACACACTTGTCTTTGTACTCCTCACCTGGTTGCCGCTCCACACTCTTAACACCATCTGAACCAAATAAATGTATTTTGGTCTCATCAGACCACAGGACATGGTTGCAGTAATCCATGTCTGTAGTCTGTTTGTCTTCAGCAAACTTTTTGTGGGGTTTCTTGTGCATCATCTTTAGAATAGGCTTCCTTCTGGGATGACAGCCATGCAGACCAGTATGATGCAGAGTGCGGCGTATGGTCTGAGCACTGACAGGTTGACCCCCCACCCCTTCAAGCCCTTCAGCAATGCTGGCAGCACTCATACGTCTATTTTCCAAAGCCAACCTCTGTGTACGACGCTGACCATGTGCACTCAACCTTCGTAAACTGGGCCGCAGGGTGGTATTGCAACATGATAACGACCCCAAACACACCTCCAAGACGACCAGTGGCTTGCTAAAAAAGCTGAGGGTAAAGGTTATGGCCTGGCCAAGCATGTCTGCCGACCTAAACCCTATTGAGCATCTTTGGGGCATCCTCAAATGGAAGGTGGAGGAACGCAAGGTCTTTAATATCCACCAGCTCTGTGATGCTGTCATAAATGGGTGGAAGAGGGTTCCAGTTGCAACCTGTGAAGCTCTAGTGAACTACATGCCCAAGAGGGTTAAGGCAGTGCTGGAAAATAATGGTGGCCACACAAAATATTTACACTTTGGGCCCAATTTGTAATTTGTTTCTAAGGGGTGTACTCACTTTTGTTGCCAGCAGTTTAGACATTAATGGCTGTGTGTCGAGTTATTTTGAGGGGACAGTAAATCTACACTGTTATACAAGCTGTACACTGACTACTTTACATTGTATTAAAGTGTCATTTATTCAGTGTTGTCCCATGGAAAGATATAAAGAAAAATGTGAAGAAATGTGAGGGGTGTACTCACTTTTGTGAGATACTGTATATATATATATATATATATATATATATATATATATATATATATATATGTTGCCTATGTTTTTCACTTTGTTTTTATTGTGCAAATAAAAAAAATCAAATGTTAATATGACACAAAACAGATGTCTAGATCAAACCTTTTTTATCTATATAACATTGCTTTGAGTATTGATTATTAGGAATAATTTCCATTTGTTCTTTTGAAAAGAAAAAAAAACAAACTGGACGGCTAGGGGGTTACAACCAAGCAGTTGGATGTCAACCAAGAGAACACTCTGCTGATCACTGTGAAAGCCATTGTGTTAAATGTATACGTATATTTAGAATCAGTGTTGTGTTTGAGTCACAGCACTGCCCACGCTCCCCGGGGAGTCCTTCTGTGGTCGCTTTCTCTCACATGTCAGGACTGAGCAAAGTCTGCCAGGGCTATGATGAGATGTTGAGAGAAGGAACGGGTGTGTGTGTGTGTGTGGCTGTCTGTCTGTTTGTGCGATATCGTGTGTGTGTGCGTGTGTGTGTGTGTGCACGCTCCAGGTCACAACACAATGCAAAGGAATTATGGTTTGTACTGAGGGTGGGCCATAGGGATGGATGTGTGGTGTGGATCTCACACTGTGTTGCTTTCCTTTGTACATCACACCAGCTCTACTGGGCCTGATACAGTGATGTAATGATACGGATTAGATAAACAATGAATGGCTACATTTGGAAACCATGATTATCTAGACTTTCTGTACATGATGCTAAATGTGCACTTCAAACCATAAACAAAGCTGCTTCGGTGTAAAACAAAAAAAGCAGGTCTAAAGCATACTGAATGTATCCAAGCAAGTATTTCATGTCTCTTTTTCAACAATGTCATTCACACAGTAGAAAAAGCACATTGTGCATTTTGCAAAATGATAAATGACTCCTTCATCTAATCAGATGTGGAATTGGAAATGTTCTGAAATGTAACGTAATTTTCCTCCAACCCACTTTGCCTCTGCAGTCAGATTAGCAGCGGATTGGGGCTTTTTATATGATAATTAACTCAGAGGAATGGGAATATTGTCTATTTGTCCCGAAACGGCTATTCAGAACTTCTCAAAGCATTGTGGCATAATTCATATCAGTTCTGAAATAAGCACATTTGAAGCCTAGGATTTTATCATTATTGCACAGGCACAAATGACATTTTTTAGATAAAGGAATGGAAATGGTGTTCATGTGTTATGCATCTCTCTAACAATATTCATAGGCAATTTAAAAAAATACATCAGATAACTCCGACAGCATTAAATAACGATAGCTGGATTGCGCTGAAGTGCCGCCCTCCCCCTATCTTGCTCAACTGAAATGTGAACAAAAGTGCTGGTTAATTATACAAGAGCAGCAAACCAGACAAGTAAGAGAACTGCAACATCTAAGTCAAAACGCTCTCAAAGAGAAAGACATATACAAGCTATGGACACGTTTTATTTATTTCATTGATTTTGAAATGAGTTCATGAAGTGTATTATTGCTGGTCTGGATGGTTTAAAGGCTAAATAATCAGACATATACAAAACAAAAAGTCTGCAGCCACTCTTGCAGCTCTGTGACGCTGTAGTGAGGCAAAGCATGTGATTTGTGCTAAATGCTATTGGCTAACACGATCCTGATTATAATGCTAGCATGCCTATGTCTAGCCGGTATAATGTTTAACATATGAACCATCTTAGTTCAGTGTGGGAGTATCGTGTACCAGTACCTACATGTTCTGATTGTAAACACAAAGAACATCTGAGGCTGATGGGAATGTTCTAGTTTAGGCTACTTGGTGGTAACCGAAGTATTGGACATATTTGACCTGACATAATGGTGGCGCTAGATGAGGTTTTAAAGGATCAGTAAAGTTACTACAATTCACCCTGAAGGCAACATGAATGTATGTACAAAAAATCATGGCAATTGATTAACTAGTTGTTGACAGATGCCAATTAAAACCGCTTGCATACCCTGCATGTCCACATACAATAATGTGACAATCCATGAAGATTTATGAAGTTGAGATGAGTGAAATTTTGATTGAATGAGTGAAAGTTTGGACCTGCTCGTGGCGCTAAATGAAACTATATGAGGATTTATCCTTTTGACAGTTTTGTCAAAATGTTCTGGCAATCTATTCAACAGTTAATTGTAGTCAAATTACAAATGTCAACCTTGTGCTGCTGCGCGAAGAAAAGTCAGTGAATCATCACTGAGTCATTACGTTTCATCTACTGAGGACCATGTAGGTACAAAACCTAATCTCAATCCATTTAATAGCCCTTAAGATATTTCAGTCTGGACTTAAAGGGTGGACTGACATGCCTAACACGTCCAAAACAGTTCTCCAATTCTGCAATTAGATTGTGTGTGTGTGTGTGTGTGTGTGCGTGTGTGTGTGTGTGTGCGTGTGTGTCTGAAATGGGATTTGTTAGGTGCTGATTAGTGCAAATTACAACATTTATTACCTCACAGAGAATGCTTTGCAATACTCCTCCTGGTCCAGGTGACAGCACTAAGTGCTTCATGACTTCTTACACTAATGGGTTAGACCATCAGTCTATCGGCTAGACAACGCAATTGGCTGAACAATCAAAACACAGACAGCCAGTGTTTTGACACTGCGTGTGTCTGTGTGTGTGTGTGTGTGTGTGTGTGTGTGTGTGTGTGTGTGTGTGTGTATGGACTTCTCCATCAGACCTAATCACCCTGTGCGTATGTGTGACGGTGAGGAAGCTTAACAGAGACTCTGACCACCTGCATTAGAACACACAGTCCGCTTTGCTTTGATGTCAAAAGCAATGACGTGTGAACGGGTATGTGTGTGTGAGCTATTGGTTTGAAGGCAAATTACATTTATCCATACCATGACTTCATTATGATCTTCCTGTTTGATTGGATGGATCTTGACTTTGTCATGGGGAATTGTGCATAAATTATCCACAGATCAAAGCATACGTAGCTGCCTGTGGTGAGGGAAGTAAAGGGGTGGCATTGTAATATGTAATCCTTTCATATGTCAACGCTCACATTTCCATCTTCAGTGAAACTGTCTCAGTGACGGATGGCTTATTAATGAATTGTTCCACTGGAAGTGCCTTACATGTAAATTCAAAGAAAGAACGCGAAAAAAATTGTCTCCTCAACGATCTTTGAATAGGGGGTCGGAATTATAAATATAATATATGAATAAAATATACTTTGAAACAGGCGGCAACACCCACTTGAGAAACCTCAAACTCACAATAAGGGGAGAGCAAAACAAAGTGAAGAGAAATTGCCTCATGGCATGATAAACAATCATCTCTTGTCTTTCTGTCTCCTCCTTATATACTGTACGTAATATTTGTTGCAGGCCCGGCCTTGGATCTATTTAAATGACAAAACAACATTACGATAAATAGCTCCTTGTTAATGGTAAATAAATATCCTTACAACCGCCAACAGTGTTGAATACAGCAACCAAACACCTCATTTATTTTCTACCCAGTTAGAGAACAAAAACATCATCATTCAGTCTATTGTGTAGAAGCTCTTCCATGAGAGGTTAAGATTGGTTGCCTTACCACACTGGAATTCATCCGCTCCGTCTTCGCAGTCTTTTTGGCCGTCGCACAGCCACACGCTGGAAATGCAGTTCCCACTTGGACAGGCAAAGTGGCCTTCTTCGCACTGCTGCCCATGGGAAACTGGAACCAACACACAACAAAACCAAATCACTTCTGTGTTGGCATAAGCGATGATTGAAGTCAGCATCCTTTCCTAAACTGGCACTTCATCTCGTATTCCACTGTCATAATCATCTCTGAAAATGAAATCTTTTCTAATTAAAGATGGCTTTCTTAATCCGTCTCTGATTGCACAAGAGAAATGTGTGTCTTTGTGCGAGTGTGGATGTGTGTGAGTGTGTGTATGCACTTGCGTAAGAGTAGACTTCGCCATTGTAACACATTCACCAACAGGGGGCCGTCAAAACCAACAGTGGACATTTTTCAGGTCCCCTCTTGCTCATGCTTTAAATCATGGTAAAACATGTCTAAAAACCTTCTGGTGAATGTTCTCAACTTTTGCCATTCTTACACATGCTTTCTAACAATCCTTTATCTATGGGTGTGTGTGTGTGTGTGTGTGTGTGTGTGTGTTGGCTGCTCACCCTGGCAGTTGCTCTCGTCGGTGTAGTCCCCACAGTCATTTGCCCCGTCACAGACCCAGGAGGGGTGGATGCACAGCGAGGTGGCGTTGCAGCCGACAAAATCTTTCTCTTTCGCCCCCAGCTTGTAAAAGTGAGAGCAGTCGGTGTGGTCTGAATACAAAACACAGCCACACAATAATTGTCTTGTCACAATGGAAGTAAATGGTTGGAGATAAGGGGGCAGGGTGTTACAATTTGACAAGCACAAATCGGAGTTTCCGGGATCATCTGATCTGCTGCAGGCATAGCACCATGCGTTTACATTTTCTCACTGTTTCACCGTGACTGCAGTGCACATCACAGGTTAAAGAGGACTCACTGCAGCTCTTTTCATCGGAGGCGTCGGCACAGTCTATGACCTGGTTGCACCAGGCTGAGCTGGGTACACAGCTCCCGTCTTTGCAGGAGGATTCTGAAGAGCCACACGTGATATCTGGGGGGGGGGGGGGGGACAATTTGCATTTAACAAATAAAAGATAACGGAGCAGAAATGATGCACTCAGAGACAGTAACAGGTTCAGCTCACAACAACGCTAAGAAACGCTTTCAGGGAGATGGTTAAAATTAGCTCCGAATCTGTAAATTGCCAGAGAGAAAAAAAAAAAGCTTTGTGAAGAGCTGAAGCACCTGTGCACTTGCAATCGCCTAAAGGACACGACCCTCTTAGTGCAGTACAAGAGCACATCCCTTAATATGCAAAAGGGGCATCTTGGTTTTGTTGTGCATTAACCGACTACTAAAAGGTCTGGTATTTTCACCTCTCTGCATTACATTATCGCTACATAATACTGTCATTAAATGTTCTGGTAAAAGAGGAAGTTATTGTCGATGTCCTACTAAAAATTAAAATGCAAAGCTGACAAAGTTGCACAAAATGGAGGGTCCACATTAATTATTTGAGCGCCGCTGTCTCCTTGTGGGCTCAGCTTGGTGCAATCTACTGTATGGACATCGATATTTGCACACTATAGTTTGATTACAAAAGTGAGATCATATAGAAAAAAACACACACACAACTGTACTTTTCATTGGATTATTTCACCATCTGGTCATATTGAAGGCCCACAAAGTGTTGTGATCTTGGGGCTAATTGGACAGTGAAGGCTTAGCACAGCATGTGGCCTGGTGAGCCGTGTTGATAAAAGCATAAGTGTTCGGCTGGGTGCAGTGACGGCGCTACACCGGGGCTGACCGGGGCTAAAGCCCCGTTAGAAATCTGGTAAGCCCCGGTTCAGCCCCCCTAGGATTCTAGTCCCATATAGGCCTACTGTATTGCATTTTATTTATTTATTTTTTATTTATTATTATTCTTCCGGACAATTACACATAATACATAATTTTCTCATTGCATATTCATACATATTACTTTGTGTTATCGTCCGAAGGGAAGCAGGAAAAGCCAGAGGCTTATCGGGTCCCGCCCCCACTGCCATAAGATTCAGATACACAGATACACAGCTACTACAGTTAGAAATTTTTTCCTTTTTTTGAGGAAGATTCATTCTAAAATACAGATAATTTTAGGTCTCTAATTTCCTCTCTGCCTGTGACAATGCAGATATGGCCTTGTCCATTTCTTCTCCAGTAGTCTAAACACATCTGCAAAACGCTGCTAACAATTAAATATTCCTTTTAGCCTACTGCTATTCTTATTCTAGGGTTAGTCTACATCTTAAAAGTTAATGAATAGGCTATCAAAGTCGGAATCCTAAATTCAGATTCTGGATTTTTGAGGAGCACCTGAATGTAGCATTCCTCGTCGCACACTTGTCTGATCCCGGCCGAGCAAAGCAGCGCATCACCCGGTGAAACCTGTGGCAATGAGTTCACAGTGAGATCTCGCCTGTGAAAGCCGCTGTGCAGAAAAACTATATGGTCTAAGACTAATTATCACCGGGGATTCCTGCACGTTAACTTTGTATAGCCTAGGTAGGCTACTAGTCTCAGCCCACCGCGTTCTCTCTCCCAGCGCAAAAACACACGCCCCAGCCGCTTCAGAGTGCACAACCAGTGTTGCACCCGAAAAAAAGAAAAGAAACAAGGTGGACACAGGCGCTTAAACTGAATGATCGCTCTGGTAACGGGCATTCCCTTACTGCACGCCGAATATTAGACCCCAAAATATAAGACGACCCGACTTTTTACGACCTACTTGTAGGGGAAACCCTCAGTCTTATATTAAAACCATCACCGCTGCATGTAACACTATTACATTGGTGCAGTTTGTATTTATCACTGTAGCGAGTTAGTAAGTAGCCTATATTTTAGAGAAGTTTCACATCAGGCCAGCCTATTATGTAGCCTAGTGATGCGCCGAGTCATTTTATTTATTTATTTTTGCCTCGCACCCGGCAAGCAGCTCCGCCGTCCAAATCATCCTGCAATCACCAATTTGATACCAGAAAAGTTGCCAGCGTGTCTGTTTCTCCCCAGCGCACAGCAAAGGAGATATATATTTAGGCTACTATTGTTATTATAAAATGTCACGCAAGAGAGACGATAAACAAACATAATGGGCTGTTATCATTTAGATTAGATGGAAAGATGATAAGGCAGATTCTTTGGAACAACTAAAAAAGGCAAAAGTTGATGATGATGTGAACAACTTGTTTGTGCTTTAAAGTCGCCAGAACGCAAGAAACAAGTCTTTGAGGCTCAAATTTTCCTGGGGGAGGACCTCCAGACCCCCCACTGTTGTGCAGATCCTAAATAAACGTGCCACACTGAGTTTTAATGAAACACACGCAGAATCTCTTCTCTGGCTACGTTATAGTGCAGCACCCCCACATATTGGTCAAGCCCCTCCTTTGCCCGGTGGAGAAAAAATCCTGGCGCCGTGCATGGCTGGGTGGGATGAAAACGGGAGATAAAGCGGTCTGTGACTCACTGCTGCAGAAGGCTTCGTCAGAGTTATCCCCGCAGTCATCCAGCCCGTCACAGAAACGGCTGTTGGCCACACACCTCTGGTTGTAGCAGGGCCTGAAGCCCTTCCGACAGCTCCTGTTGACTGAACAAAGTCAAATTCATAAATATGTTAGAAGTATACCAAAAATGTCAAGGAGAGACTGAGATCGACAGGAGCCTTTAGAAGATGCGTCCTGAAATATCTCTAAATCACAACGTCCACAGTCTTACCACAGTATTGCATCTTCTCGTCTGACTTGTCCTTGCAGTGGGCTATCCCGTCGCAGGTCAGCTGGTAGTTTATGCACTCGCCGTTCCCGCACTCAAACTCAGTGTAGATGTTGCAGGAGGAATTTTCTGCTGCAGGAGAAGACATTTCATTTGTCACAATAACCAAAGCTCAACTGTGTATGTTGAACAAAATGCCAAATATAGAGCACAAGGGGAACTATATACTTTGTTTCAATTCATGCTGGGGTTTAATGCCTGGCAAATCCCCCCAAAGCCCCTCACCCCTTTAAACAGCCATTCCCACCATTTAGTCTGTCCTCTGTAATACAATCAGCGATATGTCGCATTGGGAGGGAAGACACCATTAAAAGGCATCTGACATTAAGCAGGTTTCTGTGTCACCCCATGCTGTCTTCATGGAGGACCAGTCACACAGCATCATGACTTCATTTTCCTTAGCAGTGGTTACTGTGACTACTGGAATCATTACACACATTCTGCTGAATGAAATAGGACGAGACAGACACTGTTCATGCTCTTCCGTCTATGTGTGGGTATGTACAAAGGAATCCATTCATCACAGACAACACAGGTTGATGTAAACAACACAAATCTGGTGTGGACGGAAGCCAGGTCACATTATGCATATACAACTCTATGAAAATAAATGCAGTCTATAATGACTCTCTTTCAAAATAACTAATCCATAAATAGGGTGCCATGACAATCAATATCTAGCGCAGGGAGAATGTTCATGCATGTGTGGACTCAGAATAATTGAATTCCGAAGCCTCCCGGTGACTTACACACGCATCTGTTGTCGTCCAGTAGCACACGCTCTCCACGGCAGCTGCAGTTGACCCTTCCATTTGGGGTCAGGAGACAGAGGTCACCGCAGCCTCCGTTCATGTGTCGGCACGGAGACAGCTCACCTTCAATAACAATCAAATAGCACTGATTAGGCAGTCCAAAGCCGTCATGGACATTTCTTTTTCTCTCTTTTAGATGTCAACAGTCAATACATGTATGGATTCATTTTCGGAGAAAGTTCATCTGTCATGCCTTATTGCTAGACACACTTAGCCCCAAGCCTTCCTCGCCTACTGTATTATCAGTGAGTGATATCCCAATGCATTTGTAAAAAGGTCCCGATTGAAGCTGGCACCATTATAAAGATTCTCTGATTACCATAAGAAGAAATAATGATGTTGCCTAAATGGAGAGTAAATCTAAAAGAGGCTCTTGCTTTTTAAAATCTGAAGGCCTGACACCAAAGCTGTTATTTACCGTTAATAGGCGAACATGGCTTGCCTACTTTGTTCCTTAAAATCCCATTAGAGTTGAGAGTGGCGGTGACGTTCTATGGCATGGTATTGTCGGTTTGCACAGCTGCTAACAGGAACACTTCTAGGGAAGATGTTTTTATATACGAGATGGAATCCGTTCTGAAATGCTGCACCTAGATTTTGCTTAAAGGATCATCAATATTCAACACATGAATTAAAAAAGGGAAGATCTTTTGTTAAAAAGGCCTGTAGTAAAACTGACTACTATCCCTCCCTGACAGCTAGCAAATGTATTACAATGCTACATATTCTGTCTTGCTCTGCCTGGGGCGCTATGTGAAAAAAAGCCTGTGTTGAACTAAATTGCACCACCAAAGTGTATACCAGTGAAATAAAAAGGTACATGCTTGTCTTATTCGGAGTAAAATAGTATGGTATATACATAATACATAAACATAGTATCACGTGCAAGAGTCCAGAGGCGTGTGTGTCTATTGGAGACCCTCTATTCAGAAGTATGTATTCATGACGGTTCCTTTTGTATTTGCAGCTCAGGTAAACCGTGTGTAAAATGGTTTATTGTCCATGAGGAATATGCAGTATGAGGTCAACAATTTACAGAAGAAAAGGGATACAATTATTATCACATCCACAGTTGCTGCTCACTGGGATAGGGTTAGGGTTAAGCTGTTGACTTGCAGCCGTGCCCATGCAAGTCGTAGGATCATTTCCCGTGACGAGGTAAACTGGGGACAGTGTGGCTTCCGGCATTCAAGTCGAAACCATTGGGACAAGCTAAAGCCCACTTCCCTTTGTCCTACTTGGAATTGAAACTTTATATGACACTTTGGAGACTCCCTTTACAGCACAGGCTACTTGTTTTATTAATTACCGCTGGAACCTAAGATTCTAGCCTTTTCTAAATAAGACCACGTTCATTTATCATTCACGCTGTTTTTTTTCGTTACGTCAAAATGCCCTTTTAAAAAATGTTTTAGTTAGTTGAGCCTATATGATGTAACACTAGGTCGTAATTATCCACCGACGTTGGCTTAACACAGACATACCGCTTCTGTGTATAACATTTTACTTTTATTTTTCTTATTTTTCTTAATTTGAATAAAGTATATTATCATTATACTCAATTTTGTAATCATGGCTATGAATAGGATTTGATTAGGTCTACATTTATATCCCTGTTCAAAATGTGCTAGACATTTAAAAATACATTTTAAAACAATAAAATATGTTGTTCAGCTGTATATGAATATCGTATAAATATCCTGGCTTAGCATCAGCTGACAATGCATTTCGTTGCAGCAAACGGTCTTACAATTCATTTCCATCTGCAGTCACTGGATGGAGGCCACTGGCGACGTGCAGATTGACACAGTACTAGATAGCATTCAATTGAGTTGACTCAGAACAATACACTTTGGAAAATGTTGACGTAGGTGCTGACCTCAAAGAGCTAGCATTAGTCTAGCTACATTCTTTTTTTAAAGTTTTGCAACACTAATATATACAATCACCGGCCACTTTATTAGGTACAGCGGTTCATTTTCTTGGTAACACATATAACTAATCAGCCAACCACATGTCAGCAACTCAATGCATTTTGGCATGTAGACCTGTACGGGACAACTTATTGAGGTTGAAACCGAGCAACAGAATGGGGAAGAAAGGGGTTTTAAGTGACTTTGAACATGGCAATGTTGAGGGTACCAGGAGGGCTGGTATGAGTATTTCAGAAACTGCTGATCTACTGGGATTTTCACTCCAAACCATCTCTAGGGTTTACAGAGAATGGTCCGAAAAAGAAAAAATATCCAGTGAGCGGCATTTGAGTGGATGTAAAATGCCTTGTTGAAGTCAGAGGTCAGTGGAGGATGGGCATACTAGTTCGAGATGATAGAAAGGCAACAGATACTCAAATAACCACTCGTTACAACCAGGGTATGCAGAATACCATCTCTAAATGCAAAACACATGGGCTACAGCAACAGAAGACCCCACCGGATGCCACTCCTGTCAGCTAAAAACTGGAAAATGAGGCTACAATTCTCACAGGATCACCAATATTGGACAATAGAACATTGAAAATTCATGCCTGGTCTGATGAGTCTCGATTTCAGTTGCGACATTCAGATAGCAGGTTCAGAATTTGGCGTTAACAACATGAAAGTATGGATCCATCCTGCTGTGCACCATCAACCATGTCATGTTCAAAGTCACCTAAACCCCCTTTCTTCCCCATTCTGATGCTCGGTTTGACTTCAGTACATTGGCCTGACCACGTCTAAATTCATACATTCATTAAATTGCTGCCATGTGATTGGCTGATTAGCTTTTTGTTTTTATAAGCCATTGAACAGGTGTACCTAATAAAGTGGCCGGTGTACAGTCATCTAGAAAACAGACAAGTGTGTGCAAACATTCTGAGTGGCACAGATAAGCTGAGCACAATAGCCTCATTTTGCCCAAGTAAAACATGTATCCAGCAACATATTTATCTTGGTCTATTGTCCCTATCTACACAACATAATGAAAATGCATTGTGTATACATGAACAGCCAGCAGGCCCCTGGCAAACACATGATACACAAATATTTGAATAACACGGAATCTAATGGTGATTAAATGAAGCTGAGCTCAAGGTGTTTCAATACTCACAGTGGTTTGTGTCCCTGGCCACAGCTATTATTCCCATGGGCTGATGAGGTATGTCTGCTCTCAGTACCTTGGTGTCAGCGCCTGTGTACTTGTTGGATCGCAGCACAGACCTGCGGGCCCAGTCTGACCAGTAGATGAAATCTGCATAGATAGCCAGCCCGTAGAAGTTTCCAGGTCCTGATTTAACTATGACCTACATCAAAACATGTACAGCAAAGCATTTATGTTATGACTGCTTTTCCATCATGCTTCATTTCAGATTTAAAGGTAGAGTCAGCGATTTGCTTGTTGCCAAAAAATCACTTTTTGTCAAAATCAGTGAATATCTCCTCACGATCCGCTATCTATATATAGGCCTGCTGTGTGGGATGAATGAAAATGATTGGTATGTAATAAACGGGTATCTAAACAAAGGGTATGTCAACAATGTGGCGCACCGTAGCTAGCAACATTTATTTATTTTCCATTTTATTTTTGAATAGGGACGATGCAGTTTTACATACGAGGGCTTGGAGCTTGGAGTGACTTGAAAATGACTTTTATGTATCATTTTAAAGGTCTTGATTAGTTCTATCAAATGGTAAAAGAATAATGCCACTAAACATTTAACTTTTTGAAAGAAAGGCTGAAAACATAAAAGGCGTAAGTGAAAACCATTAATCGAGTTTGGAGCAAAAGAGGCGGAAGTGCACTGAGCTTGGTGCACAAAATGCCTTGGTGCATTATAAACTAGGCTAAAAGAGCTGACAATATAGAGGGAATGCAGAAAAGACCAACAATTATACTACAGAAAAAGTGTTATCGAATATGTTTGGAACATTTTATATACCCACAAATGATGGAGAAAATATGGACACTAAAATAAGCACTTTATTTTTAATTTATTTTCTAATAAATATTTTTTAATAAAATTTTTTTTAATAAGAATTCATTGAAGCCTTCTCTCTATGAAAGCAGAGATTGCTTCCATATGATGTTTTTCATTAAATAATTACGATTAATAAAAAGTTTGTTTTTTGCTCTCCTGTAAAATTCTGAAAATGTCCCTCACGCCCCTTTTGCGCCAAGCCCTCGCATAGTTCTATTACAAAGAATGTAACTGATGTTACAACAGAGACTTAAAAAGCTCTCGCTAATTAACAGCCCTTGTCCCATGCTTGTTTGTTAACAGAGCCTAGGCTGTGTATTAAGACCAGATTTTTTTTCAGCACACAAACAGTACAGACAGAAAGCGAATTGTGAAGAGACGTTCACTGATTTTGACAAAGTTATTTTGTCAACAAGCTTTTTCCAGAATCACTGACTCTACCTTTAAGGCTTTTGCTGTCAAAAGCTGCTATGGTACTACAAACACATTCAAAGTATATATTAATGATTATATATGCTAGAAAACAGTAGATGATGACAGTTAACACAAGGGGAATTCATTCACGTCAATACGTTCTGTCAATATTCCAACTCTATTCAAGATTGTGCTGGAAAAAGCATGGACAGAACTTCTCAGTGCCACCCTAAAATAGATGTGGAGAATTATGTTCCGACTCATTAATCAACACATCACCACCCCCCATCGGCCAAATGAACGCTTAACCCAGATGTAGAGGGAATAAATGACAGTGTCATTGGCAGGGGGTGGCAGGAATCCATCAGATGCCTCCTTGTGGGACTCATGAGTGGGGGGGGGGGGATCAGGGCTTCCAGCAGCTCTGTAGTCTGCACCATTAAAATGAGACAGGCTTGTAAGCAGCATCACATTAGCCCCTTGCCACACTGGGATTAATAGGACAGGTGTTGATTAAAGGAGCCGTGCGTATGGAATCAACAACCGGCCCGCCAGGCGAGTGAGAGACGGGCAAAGAAGATGGATGCCAGATGGGCAAGGACGGAACATATTGATGGCAAATTAGATTTGGGAGACATTAGTTTTTACAGCCAGCAACACATTATTTTGGTGCCAAACACTTTTTTTTTTTGGGGTAGCATTGAACAAATGACACCCCTTCTTATCGCTCTCTCACTAGTAGACAATGTCAAAAGAAGGTACCGACAAAGTCCAAACTGATTACCTCAATGAGCATCTATTTTACATGCCCACATGGACACGCCCGGACAAGCACACTGCTGACACTGAACTGGAATGACACTAACCATCCCTAGACAGCGCTCTCAAATGATATTCCCTCTACTTCATGGTAAAAAAGGTCATCTTTTCCCCACACTGAACATGCTGAAACGTTTCCTTATCATGCACTCCCCTGCCCTTTGCCAAGCACTGCCTTCATTAACAACATGGGTCTCGCCCTCTCCAAATGGCACGGCCGGGGGAGTGTGTCCCTCTCTGTGGCAATCCAACGCTGTCAGCATGTAATGGCATTGCTGCAGTAAAGAGGGGGTTAGCTACTAGCTAGCCCCTGGAGGACACTCCACTCCCCCATCATATGACTCTGCAGAAAATTGGTGTTCTGTGATGTGTATCTGTCAGAGCCTGAAGAAATATGATTATTAGAACACACTAAAAGGGAGAAAGGAGCCCCTTAGATTCTATCTCTCCATAGTATGCGTCTTGTAATCAAAAGGATGGGATGTCTTATGAGTGTCAGGTGTAAGCTGACAATCAGTCTATCTCTGTTTAATTTACACATTTTAATTGGAACGGAGACATCAGCACCCAGAGCTGTCTCACTGCAGAGCCTTCATTAGCAGGGACTAGACTGCAGCAAGGGCAGGTGGGGGACCCAGAGGTGAAGCCGCTCTAAGCCCTGTGACCCAGCACTGCAAACATACGGCTAACTAATTGAGATGGGCCAAGGTGCTGAGTTGCAGAGGCCATGTCAAGTTAAAAAACGAAATCCACAGCAGAAAAAAGGCCACATTGTACCGTAATCTCTTACACACTGAGGATATACCAAGGATATGGTTGTTATATATTATGCATGCAACTTTTTTCCTGGACAAAATAAAAAACTTCCCTGACGGAGCTTCTTTGCTTTAGCAGGGGATACTTCTGTGATTAAGGAAAGCGTCTGTGCCTTCAGAGATAAAACATATCAAAAAAGAGCAAGAAGAGGTATTTCAGATCCTTCTTGCCACACTCACATATCTGTTTGAACCATCGTAGTCACATCGCTCGATCTTGCCAAGGCTTCCGTCTGAGAAGTAGAGCTTCTCTGCCTGGTGGTCGATGGTGAGTCCGTTGGGCGTCAGGATGTCAGAGCTGATGATGATCCTCATGTTCTTGCCGGCTAGGGAGGACCTCATGATGCTGGGCCTCTGCTCGTTCCAGTTGGTCCAAAACATCAGGCTGGAATGTGACAGGACAACAGTGAGCAGACAGATACTTCCCTTTGCTAATCCAGCAATAACTAGCTTCATCTTTAAAGCCAATGGAAACCTGCTCTAAAATTGTTTTAAAAAAGTCACATCAAAGTTGACTCAATAAGCTTTTACAAAACTCTGATTGAAAATAAATGTTCATACATATTATAAAACAGCTGTTTTACTGTCTAGACTGAAGGACAGGACTGTGTTGGTATGGCCAAACCAAAGGCATCCATGGCAACAATCATTGTTTCTATTAGAATGTTTGTGAAGAGGACTGCCGTTATTGGTATAAGTGTATCAAACTTAAATAACAATATCTTACATTTGGATTGATAAATATGCCTTACTCTTTTCAGATGCTTTACTTTCATGCACTAACTCCCCAAATGACATAGTTAGAAGGATTTTGTGGATATGGGTTTGAATGTGAATGTCGTAATATACTCCCTGCCTCTCCAAAATAAGCATTACTTTACCTCAGTAAGTCTATGAATCCACAACACCTCTGCAAGAACTAGTGAACAAAATATGTGTGGTCTGAAAGGAAATCAGGCTGCAGGTTTTTATGAGAGCTGCTATATAATGTCAACCAGGTAAATAGCAGCCACAAGCACTAATGAATGGAGGAAATGTCTCTTCCCTGAATTAACATTCTGGAGTTGTATGCCTTCTTACTTATTAATCAACAAACTCCCACAGTCCCAGACCTGGACTTTCATGGGCTTACACAATTCTCCCCCCGAAGAAGCTGATCAAACATACCTCAGATTCAATTTGATAAAAAGGATACGCATTAGAGGGCTGTGAGATGGACATTTATTCATATTCCTGTCTGTGTGGACTTTTAAGAATATGAAAAACAAGATAATAGCAAGGGACCAAATAAATGAGGGATATATGGGTTTGTAATATGGAAGGAGCATGTTTTAAACCCATATCTATGCAGGAAAAACCACACACACACACACACACACACACACACACACACACACACACACACACACACACATGTTGGTATATATGGTTTGGCTGGACTGTTTCTCCAAACCAGCCCGGGTTGTGGTATAGATGGACTACCCTTTCCAGAGGTCCTAGAGCTATGGGAGTAAGATAAAAGCACTCTAAAAAATCTGAAAAAAATTCAGCTCACTTTAGATTTCAGATACCACCTTCACAACCTACATACACACCACCATGACAAAATTGTGGTTTATACAGACATTTCCCTTTCTGACAAATATGTGACTTATAAGGACCTAAAAAACATTATCGGGACTATGATGTCACTTTTGAAAACGCCCCCTCATTAACATAAATACACCTGACAGCACACAGCATTATTGGGACAGTCATGAGTTGTTACATTGTTGATACATTTGAAACCTTGTAACAGTCAGAAATCAGCCTTTCTCACAACACAAGTGCCATGACCATGAACACAATTAGCTTTAGTCTGCCTCTTTGTATAATTTTACACTCTAATTTTGCATTAAGCCTTTTTATTTTTATGTTTCATCCATCTAAATATGAACCTTTTTTCAAAGCCAAATAAATTGTTTAAATTATAATGATCATTTTCCATTTTTATTATAATTAATCTGAAATGTCACAATTGTGACAAAGGTAGATTACGGCCTGTAACTGCTGGACAACATCCTATCACATAATACAAGTGTCATGAATTTGAAAAATAATTCTCATTGCTTTAGTACTTAATCTAAAAAGACATGTTTATATCATGGTGGCTGTATAGAAAAAACTTAAGGCATAAGAATAACCACAAGACACAATATGTCTGATTGATTATTGGTCAAATTACATCACAGATTAATGATAATCCTCAGAGAATAAATATCACAGAGGAAGTGAGACGTGAGATGTGAATCAGATATGTTACAAATATGAAGACACACGTGAGCTTTAGTGAACAAAGTAACAATAATTCATTGAAGAACAGAAGAGACGAAAAATGTCTGCTTGTGTTTTGGCTACCCATGCAACTCTTTCTACTTACAATTAGGGATGCACCGAACATTCGGCCACCAAAAATGGCAAAATAAGTCATTTTCGGTTTCGGCCCGAAACAGTTAAAAGGCCGAACAAAATTACTGAAAATTTACGAATAAATGACACTAAGGAAATATGTTTTTAAAAGAGCTGCGCGCTTGTAAACCAGGAAATGGCAGTAAAGAGAGACGTAACCGTGTATGCGAGTCCACGTCTGTTTGTGAGCGCGCAGCAGGAGCAGTCTGTAAGGTGCGTGCATGACAATGTCAGAGTCCAGTGTGGGAGCATTTTTTCAAACTGGATGAAACACGGCGAAGTACAATGCTTTATGCAGCATAAAGTTACAACTCTAGTCCAAGACTGATGTTTAATCACCTTAGAAACACAAAAGCCTTGCGCGAGCGAAGCAGCGATTCACCCGGTGAAACTCTGTGACGGTTGGTAACGCTGTCATTCACAGTGACACCTCGCCGGTGAGAGCCGGCGCGCAATTTTAATTTTATTTTGACAGCTAAAATGATAACCGGAGATATCCTGTCCGTTAGTGCTATTGGGGGAAAAGGCTGCTACGATCTGATTGCATTTCTCAAGCCTGAATACACAGAGCCATGTCGGCAAACTGACAGCGCGACTAAATATACTATGTCCAGTGAGCCGCCTCCCCCTGTTAGTTTCAGTCTACAGACGACACAATCACCTCCTAAGCATGGACATCGTTTAAAGCCTCTCATTGTTATAATCAGGGCTTTGATGCAAATTCTGAAGTCTGAACATTACGGTGGGAGCTGTGGTGCAGTTTTTTTAAAGCAACTCAACCTGTGTTTGAGGAGAACATGTGGGAGTTCATGTATGCAATGTTGAAAGAATTGACTAAATAACAAACAAAACTGCAAAAGCCTCTTTTGGTTTCGGCCTTTTGGCCAACTGTTTGATTTTATTCGGTTTCGGTTTCGGCCAAGAATTTCGGTGCATCCCTACTTACAATTTGGGATATTAAAGCAAAGCTTTTATGGAAAATTGGGAACTGACTTCTGAGCAAGATGCCCTGGAGCACACAAAGGCTTGCACGTTGGTGATCGGAACACAACCTGCTGCTCAACACTAGCAAAACCAAGGAGATGATCATAGACTTCAGGGAACACAAGGGGGAACCAGCCCAACTGAGCATCAACGGGGACTGTGTTCAGCGGGTGTCCTTCAAATTCACTGGGACACACATAGCCCAGGACCTCTCCTGGACTGTTTGTAGAATACGGAAGAAATCAAAATAAACACGACTACATCAGACAAAAGCTGCGCGATATAGGAAGGCTTTCATTAGCGATGCATGAAAAGTCAATATCTTGCTTTGAAGACGCACATTGGTGCCACATGGTCCTGATTTTGTTGGAGATCCTATTTTCCAGATTTTCGTGCGTTCCAAATTTCGTAGTTTGTTTTTGCAAGTGTCACATGACTAGTGTGGACATATGGGTGTCCGTAAAACATATGATCGCATTTTGGATTCTTTTTTTTGGTCTCCTCTAAAGAGAGATGTTGCATCGTACATTAAAATGTGTCATAAGTGTCAGTTGACCGGAAAACCGAAACAGAGCATAAAGCCAGTTCCTCTCTGTCCAATTCCGGCATTTAGTCAACCGCTTGAACATTTCATTTTTGACTGTATTGGTCCCCTCCCTCGTTCTCGTTCGGGTGCAATCTATTTGTTGATGGTGATGTGCCAGAGCACTAGGTATCCAGCAGCATACCCATTACGCACCATCACCACTTAATCTGTAGTGCGCGCCCTGACTCAGTTTATCTCTATATTTGGAATCCCCTTAATCTTTCAGTAAGACCAAGGTTCTAACTTTTCATCTGTTTCAGCATCAGCCTACCATGTAGCCAAGGGGCTCTTGAGAGGTTCCACGCCACGTTGGAGTCTTTACTCCGTACATACTGTACACAGTTAGATGGAGACTGGGAAGAGGGTTTACCCTGGTTGATGCTGGGGGCTAAGGAGTGAAGTCAGGAAAGTACAGGCTTTAGCCCAAACGATCTGGTGTTTGGACACACAGTGCCTGGCCCTTTGGCTGTTTTGAAGGATGATTGGAAGAAGTCCGAGCCACATTAAACCAAAACAACAAACTTTCAGGCTAAATTTACTGGTTCACATGCAGTTGTTTAGCAAGTTTCAGACTAATACAGTCCTTGTGGGCTCCATCCCTCATGCAGTGGCAGAGCTTGAGGAAGATGTGTTGTCCACTACTGACAAATCCCTGTTAAACGGCAGGTTGTAGAATTAAACTCCTGTTGGTTGGAACAAGCGCGGGACTTGTATTGTTGGTGAGGACCAGTGGATTGTATAGGGGCCTAAATGCTATTTGTGTTTGGTGGACTTACTCTTAGGATGAGGTCATAATTTACCAACCTTTACCACGATAGGTTCAACACATCTTCAGATTTCCATGCAAATCCTCTCCATTCTAATTTTTTCTCATTTCTAACCCTAAAGTATTATTACCCCTTGAACTTTTCCACATTTTGTCACTTAACAACCACACACGTTAATGTATTTCATTGGGATTGTATGTGATGGACCAACACAAAGTGGGCTAGGGTGTGTGTGTGTAAGTCCCATGACTGTGCTATGGTCTATATGGACAATGGTATGTAAGGACTTTATCCTAAAATGCTTTTCAATGTGTAAGTCATTATAATATCTCAGTGTATGTGTGTAAAGCAGTGATCTGACTCAAATATAACTTAGGAGGTCCTTATGGTTTATAGGGTCCTGTCTCAGTGTTGGGTTGGGATTGTATGTGATGGACCAACACAAAGTGGGCTAGGGTGTGTGTGTAAGTCCCATGACTGTGCTATGGTCTATATGGACAATGGTATGTAAGTACTTTATCCTAAAATGCTTTTCAAAGTGTAAGTCATTATAATATCTCAGTGTATGTGTGTAAAGCAGTGATCTGACTCAAATATAACTTAAGAGGCCCTTATGGTTTAGAGGGTCCTGTCTCAGTGTTGGGTTTATAGTAGCATCACTTCGGTTTATCAGAATACTTTGACCAGCTGCATTTGATCTGTATGTTTGTTGAATGTGTGGGTTTAAGTTCTTTAGTCACATGTGTTGGATTGTGGACCCAGCCAAAAGTAATAATGAAATGCATGATATTTGCCTTTACATGACTAAGGACAAGTTTCAGTGGATTGTTTAAAACGCTTACATAAATAGCCCTGATTCCTTTCACATAATGTTAACAGGGAACATTCTTTAAGATATATCTTCTTTTTCACTTTTTGCATGGTCTTGATGAGGTATTGCCCCTGGAAAGTTCAGGGGTCACAAAGCCCCCATCCACAGCTGAAATCTTTATAAAAGAAAAGTAATTTTCAAGTCTTTCCAGAGATTCTCAATTGTATTTAGGTCTGGACTTTGACTGGTCCATTCTGACACATGACTATGCTTTGATCTAAACCATTCCATTGTAGATCTGGCTGAATGTTTAGGGTGGTTGTCATGCTGGACGCGTGTGACTTATCTTGCACATTATTTTAGTCTGTTCTGAGTCTGAAGTGTTTCCAGACAACACAATTAGTTTTACCTTTCCTCTCGACCAAAGGCTGACTATCTTCCGTCTTTTAGTAATGTTTCAAAACACCCGGCGATGCGCAACATCTCCCTCCTACTCTCTGGACCAGCCGAAAGCTAAACTATCAGGTGAGGGCGGGGCCGAGTGGAGCGCACGGCTGAAAGGGTTCACTGAATTTAAAAGCCTGCATGTCACGGCGCGGGGAACAGCGATAGTTTAATAACAATTATTATTTTGCTTTCATGATTGAGGGAAGCCGTAATAGTAATCGAAATTGAAATTTGAGTTATTGCTACAAGAAGAATGAACTAAATTGGGCTCAATTTGAAAAGGTTTTAAATTGCTATATTTATTCTCAATCTTTATCATTTTGGCACTGGTGATTTTCCTTTGGCGCTGGATAAATCCTCTTTGGCGGGCGCCAAAAAAGTCTCTATGCAAGAAAAATCCTTGGTGCTTTTCTTCAACAGGGACTTGGAAGCTGGTCAGAGTGATGGTAAGATGGATAGAGCCAAATGCAGGGCAGAAAACCTGTTAAAGTCTGCAAAAGACTTGAGACTGGGGCGGAGGTTTACCTTCCAGCATGACAACTACTCTAAACATACAGCCAGATCTACTATGGAATAGTTTAAATCAAAGTATAGTCATGTGTCAGAATGAACCAGCCAAAGTCCAGACCTCAATCCAATTGAGAATCTCTGGAAAGCCTTAAAAATGGCTGTTCAGACGCTCTCCGCTATTTTAAAAAGAAGAATGGGCGAAAATGCCAGTCTCTAGATATACCCCAATAGACTTGCAGCTGTAATTGCAGCGATATGTGGTCCTATGAAGTATTGACTCAGGGGGACTGAATACTTTTGCACGCCACACTTTTCAGTTTTGTATTTATAAAAAGTATTGAAAACAAAGTATAATTTTCATTCCACTTCACAATTATGTGCCACTTTGTGTTGGTCTATCACATAAAATCCCATCCCATAAATGTACGTGTGTGGTTCTTATGTGACAAAATGTGGAAAAGTTCAAGGGGTATGAATACTTTTGCAAGGCACTGTAACTGGGCTTTGAATAAATGAAATAATCATACTTTTGAAAAAAGAATGAGGGTAAAACTTTGCTTTGAGCAGCGTTGTAAGACATATTGAAGATCATTAATGCAAACATATTAATAAAATATCATCTTTTATACAGATTTACCTCTGTACAATCTTCAGCTGTGGATGGGGACTTTGTGACCCCTGAACTTTCCAGGGGCAATACCTCATCAAGACCACGCAAATAGTGAAAAAAGAAGATATATCTTAAAGAATGAATGAATGAATACTTTATTCCGGACTCAAAGTTCCATATAAAAAGACAATACAAATACAATACAAATACAGTCAACACAGATTAAAATACATACAAGCATCGATTCCAATGTTTCCACAGCCCAGAGGAGTACCTTGTATCACTCTGTTTAGTGTCAGTGAGTGCAATTATTACTTTGTTTTTTGACTCAAGAAGTCGACACATAAATGTATACATTAAATTCCTCAACACAGCATGAAAGGTGGGGACATTACTTGTCACAAACAAGGAGCTAGCACTAGTCCACCTTGGAAGCTTAAGGAGGATCCTAAAGGCATCGTTATACGCTACCTGCAGCTTCCTCAGTTTAGCTGTTCTATATTTACACCAGAGGTGAGCTGTGTAAAATGGGGTACAGTAAGCTCTGAAGAGACTAACTTTCACATCTTCTGTGCACATATGAAATTTGCGTGCCAACATATTGGCCTGAGCATAAAGTTTACAGCACTGGCGCTGGACATCATCATCATCACAAAGATCATCAGTGATGATGTGACCTAAATAACGTACCTTCCTAACCACCTCTAGAGTACAGTCTGACAGTGAGAATGAAGGAAACGTTAGCTTCTGATCCTCCTTAGTTTTAACAATCATAATAACACTCTTCTTTGGATTGAACTTAATGTCATATTGGATGCCGTAACTAGAGCACACTTGAAGCAGTTGCTGTAGCCCGGCACTATATGGCGACATGATGACCAAATCATCAGCGTAGATGAGGTGGTTGATAATACTCTCTCCCACCACACACCCAGTCTTACACTCTTGAAGTTGCTTAGAGAGGTCATCCATATAAACATTAAATAACATAGGAGACAGAATTCCTCCTTGCCGCACACCATTGCTTACACAAAAAGGAGCAGATAAAACATTGTCCCATTTAACGCAAAAAGTTTGATGGGCATACCAAAACACTAAAATTCTTACTAAAAATTTAGGGGCACCTCTATCTAACAGTTTTACAAACAATTTTTCATGATTTATTCTGTCAAATGCCTTTGATGCATCAATAAAACATAGAAATACAGATGTGTTCAGGCTAGTGTACCTGAACACAATCTCTTTAAGAGCATAGATACACAGGTCAGTGCCATGTTTTCTTTTGAACCCAAACTGATTGTCAGTAGTAAGAATATACATTTCTAGCTTATTAAACAGTATTCTCTCCAGTACTTTAGACAAGATACTGGCTAATGCAATAGGTCGATAATTGTCAATACTGTTGAGCTTACCAGCCTTGTCTTTAAGCACAGGCACTAATATTACAGACATAATAGCATTTGGCTGGACACCATGAACCAGACAACCATTAAAACACATGGAAAGCAAAGGGCAGAGCTTATGGCTGGCATACTTGAGGTGTTCTGCAGATATACGATCCATACCGCAGGCTTTGTTGTTATCCAACATGTTAATGGCATCATAGATATCTGCTGCCCTGACTATCATATCTGGTGAGATATCACTATGTTCACGATTGATCCTAACTGGATTACTTTTAACACAATTAAAAAGGTTACAGTAGTGCTCACGCCAAAGCTCAGCAATTTTTTCTGGGCTACTAACACCTTCAATGTCAGACGGAAGAGGTGTTTTGTTACTTTGACCTCTTTCCAAAAGTCAGTTGGGGTTGTTGTTCTGTAAATTTCTGGCAAGCGAGTCCGCTCTCATTGTGTTTTCATTTTTCTTAATAAACCGGAGTGCATACTTAACTCTAGCATTTGTAAGTTTTTTCATATCTAGCAAAACCCCATGTCTAGGCCTACCTGCCTCTGACCAGAGTCTAAAGGCCTCTCTTGCCTCAGCGTGCTGCTCAGCTACAAACTCATTCCACCCAGGTCTGATGTTGCGTACCTTACATTTACCTTTATTAAAAGGTTCACTGGAGGCATTGAGACATTTCACAATAGTATCATACATGGCACAAAGTTTTTCAGCATGCTGTACGTCCTTACAATTCATATCAGAGCACATTAGGGCCTCATGAGGCAGAGCAATATTATTTAACTGCTTGTCAGTACGCAGTGAGTATCCAGCCACATCCTCTCTGCTCAGCTTTAACCAGTCCAGTTTACTTGAGGAAGCAGCATTATTATTTCTGGACAGCAGAGGAACATTCTCAACATTTAGCAGTGCAGCAATAGGTATGTGATCAGAGGTGGCAAGTTCATAACAAACCTCCACATTTACCAGCGAGGCATGAGCATCAGCTGTGGTCACAATATGATCTAACCAAGAAGTTGTGTGCCACGCTTCACTAACATAGGTAAAACTTGTGTCAGGCAACAGAGCTTTACTCGATAGAAATAATTTGGACTCATTGCAAAACTGCTGCAGGTGTGCTGCAAATAAAGATTTGCTATCAGACATGTCAGCATTAAAATCACCCATGACATAAACACAAGTTGAGCTGTTTTCCTCTATGAAGGACTGAATAAAAGCTAACTTATTCAGAAATTCATCCTCGTGCTCATACGATTCATACGGTGTATACACATTTAAAATGGTAAATTTCTTTTCATTAAAATTACACTCTAGCCCTATGGCCCAGTCAACATTTAGACGCATCACCTTCACCATTGAGTCATATTTAATGTTCCACAGTATAGCAACACCACCAGCTATCCTACCTCGAACCAGCCTCGTACTGAGGTCAGTAGTAGACTCTCCAGCCCCATGAAAGTTCACGTGCAGAGTGTTCAATTTATCCAGATCTTGTTTCGCCAGCCAGGTTTCTTGCAGGCACATAATGTCACATTCATCCAGTAGTGTATCCACCACCAGACGTCTTGATCTGTCAGTAGCAGAATGTCCTACCCGCAACCCGCGAGTGTTGTATGAAACAACACGCATTTAATGTGTGTTGTCGCTCCCTGCGGAGCAGCTGGCCTTCACCCCGTCTTCATCCACCAATGCGACAGGCACCCCAGCCCCGTTTCCGTGCAGCAGCCCCTCGCCCGGGGAGCGAGGGGCATCCTCTGGTCCAGGCGGGCGTCCGTCTGCTCCTCTAGGGCGACGGGGCTCATAGTAGCGTCGGACAAAAGAACCAGCGGGCCAAAGCAGCGGGTCGTAAAGCTCCGCCACATCATTACATTCAGCGGTGACACAGAAGGAACTAAATCTACTCTGTGAAGACTCAATTTTTCTACATGTCACTTCCCGATCCAACTTAGTTTTTAGGTACTCACTGAGAGTGTTGGCTTCCAAACTGAGATCAAACTTTGTAGCAAATACCTTAACTATCTTTGTTTTGACAGCCAGTATATTGCTATCCACACCAGTCCCGATTATGCCGGTTTTCTTTCTCACATTCCTTGCTGCCGGAGTTTTTAGTACTGATTGCAAGGTATAGGGCTTCGATGTGCAGAGTTCTCAGGTAGGCCTACCTGCTTCAGTCGTACTTGCTTCAGTCGGCGCCCACCCTTTACCACCATGCTCCATGGGGGGTCCTGCGTACGTCCCAGGGCTGGATCTACATACGGGGCTGGTTGACAGCCGCCGTTCCTGCCAGGCGATATTGTCAGCAATCCATTAACACCAGCGGGGGCAGCATCAGGGCCCGGCGGCTTCTCCATCACATTCGAGGAAAGCGCAGGGCCGGGTTGTATCTCCACATCAAAGAAGCAGGCAGTCGGAGACGTAGCGTCCGGGGCACGGTGCCCCTCCACAGAAGTCAGCCGGCTGTCAAGTTTTTCAGCAACCTCCCGCATAGTTTCACAGGCATCTACCTGAGTTCCCATAGTTCTTTTTAGGTAGTCAATGTCAGCATTGATTTGCTGCATTTTCCCGAGGAGCGCAGACACATCAATGTGATTAAATGATACAGGGGGTAATTCATCCAAAAAGTGCGACACAAATCTTGGAGCCTCTTCACCGCACTCATTAAGCACTTGCATGCACATTTTGACATTGTTAATATCCTTTTTCTGTCCCCTGAAGGAGATCCAGCGTTTGTTGTGTGGAAAGAGCTCTGCTAAAACTGCCTTTGAGGACTCAATCCGCTCGGAGCTGAAACTGCTCATCACAACCGCCACAATATCATCTTGGCTTAGTGTTCGCATTTTGATCACAATAAAGTTCAGCAATTCATCCTCGACTATGACTCTACCGTCATCAGTATGGTAAATCTCCGGTTTAATTCGCGAAAACTCTTGTGTATACTCAGCACGCCGTGCTGCTGCTGCACCGGCCGCTGCACCGGCCGCCATGACGTGTCCTTTTCTCGAGTCTATCACTGCTGCGGTTTAGGGGCTTGACTAAGAACCATCTTCTTTCTCTGCTCTCACTTTAACATCTCCCCCTAGCTTTGTTAGGGGGATTAAGAATGTTCCCTGTTAACATTATGTGAAAGGAATCAAGGCTATTTATGTAAGTGTTTTAAACAATCCACTGAAACTTGTCCTTAGTCATGTAAAGGCAAATATCATGCATTTCATTATTACTTTTGGCTGGGTCCACAATCCAACACATGTAACTAAAGAACTTAAACCCACACATTCAACAAACATACAGATCAAATGCAGCTGGTCAAAGTATTCTGATAAACCGAAGTGATGCTACTATAAACCCAACACTGAGACAGGACCCTCTAAACCATAAGGGCCTCTTAAGTTATATTTGAGTCAGATCACTGCTTTACACACATACACTGAGATATTATAATGACTTACACTTTGAAAAGCATTTTAGGATAACGTCCTTACATACCATTGTCCATATAGACCATAGCACAGTCATGGGACTTCACACACACACCCTAGCCCACTTTGTGTTGGTCCATCACATACAATCCCAACCCAACACTGAGACAGGACCCTATAAACCATAAGGACCTCCTAAGTTATATTTGAGTCAGATCACTGCTTTACACACATACACTGAGATATTATAATGACTTACACATTGAAAAGCATTTTAGGATAAAGTCCTTACATACCATTGTCCATATAGACCATAGCACAGTCATGGGACTTACACACACACCCTAGCTCTGGGCGGACCTTTGAAGTGACGTCATGTGGGGACCGCCCACATTTTTGAACCAGCCAATCAGAAGACATCCCGCCAAATTTCGGCCGTGTGTATCAGAAATGTGTATGAAAGTGCACCTGCAGCCAAGTGTGATAGGGGGCGCAGTGAGATACACTGGGATACACAAAAATCAGGTCAAGTGGTAAATAAGGACTTTCACAGAAAATTGGAATTTATGTTAGTTAGACACTCGCAAATGCAGATACACTTTCCGAATTACGCGGACCTCGGCATAGTCCGGCTAAACCACCGAGGTCCTCGTATCCCAGGTGAGTATTCAGGTCAATTGTCCATCTATACCATGTATACCAACACACACACACACACACACACACATACACACACACACACACAGGATGTATTTTAAATTAAGCTTCTCAACTCCAACTTCCTATTACTTGTACAATGGAATCCACTCTGGTGCTTTAATAAGGATTGTGGCCAGAAGTCACAACTAGGGTTTTTGCAAATTAGTCACTTGAGTGTAAATTCTAATTATCAGACAGTGTTTCTGGAGTGGGACGGATATGCTTTCAAATTGCTAAGGATATAGTCTGAGGTCAAGAAATTAATTTAGTCAGTACAAAAGGAGGAGCAAGATACTCACTTTTTTTTCAGAAGCTCACAGTTAAGCTTGTTTATGCATGAATATGCTGGTGTTAAACCTCACCAAGATGTGACAGGAACACTTTGATAAAGTCTTATTTTTTGAATAACAGTAAACACTTCTTTAACTGGCAACTAAATGAAACTGTTCAATCAACTTTTCAAAAAGAGATGGGTACAGCTCAGAACAGATCAGAGCACTGTTTACTGTCAGGATATCTCAGATCAGGGGCCGTATTCACAAAACATTTTAAGGCTAAGAGTAGGTCATAACGTGCTGATTTAGGAGTAACTCTCAAAAATAAGGGGCGTTTCACTCCTAATTTTAGGACTCCTAACTTTTTTAAATAAGTGTAATTCACAAAGCATTTAGCGCTTAAACTAGCTCCTAAATCTATGAAAAGCTAGGAGTCCTCAAGAGGACTCCTAAGTCACTAAGAGTAAATCACAGACAGTCATTTGATGGTGTTTTGGATAGCTGTAAGGGGTTAATGATCTTAGTAAAGCTATATTTAGAAAGTATAGACACATTTATATTTATTAAATGTATATAATAAAATATTTATTAAGTTCTTTTCCTACAGTCGTTTTGGGTTAACGATGCACTGAAAGTTACTGTTGTTGTCACGTTTGGGTTTAATTTCCTACTAGAGTAGGCCTATATGTGGCGCTTCGCAGCATCTCCTCCGTTCCACAGGTCCGCTACTGTATAGTTGCGCGTCTCGCCTTTTTCCTTCCGCATGCACTTTACGATTTCGCCGGCTGTTGTTTCTAAATGGTGAATTTCCCAGTTTGTCGCTGTCTGACTATTGCTGCATAGTCCGCCGTTGAGAGAAATACAGTGAGAGTGCATGGCGTGCAGCTCTTCAATGAGGATATTTTTTCCGATTCAAATAATTGTAAAATTTAAAATTAATAGACCTATGTGGCGTTATTGTAGGCTAATTGTGAAATAATGTGTGGGAAACCCTGCAGTATCTTGGTTTCATGTTAAATCAGTGTCACTTGTCATTAATTGTATATAAAAACTCTTTACTTTAATACAGCGACACAATATGGATATCTCCCACAGTGTTTCTATCATAAATTCACTCTTAGCTCTCATTCCCTCTCAGCCAATCACTGTGGGCATAGAAGGTATGAACATGACATCATCCATAGCAACAGGGTCAACACCACCCTCTAGTCTTAGCTTAGGAGTCCCTCCCATTCCTTAGTAAAAGTTGGTCTTATCAGCTTTGTGAATAGGTTTTAAGAAATGACTCCTTACTAAGAACTTTTAGTGTTCCCTAGGAGTACTCTTAGCGCTAAGATAAAATGTTTTGTGAATACGGCCCCAGAGCTCCAGACATGGTGATGTAACACCGCATTGGCACTGACTGGATTTCAGCTCAAACGTCACCAACACAATTGTTGAAAAGCTAAAATAATTCCACCTAAGGTTGGGCAATTTTCTTTAAATTGTCTCATATTTATATATTTAAAAAACAACGTTTTAATTTGAAAATAATTAACCAGTACAGATAAGTACAGAAGCCGAGTAGGGCCGCGCTTGCAATTATTTTAAAACAAATTCATTATCTGACCTAATGTGATAATCAATCCGTTCTTCCAAAAGGCCATTTCCTCTCATGGTAATTATCTTGTGATCCCTGGATCTTCGGTGATTCATCTTGATATAGCAGTGGACTAGCTTTTAGTATAGCCTAGGCTGTGTATTAACACCAGAATCACTGATTTTGACTAAAAGTCGTTTTTGACAACAACCAGAATTCTCCAGAATCGCTGACTCCACCTTTAACTGGCTGCCACAGTAATGTGGAGAGACAGACAGTGAGAGAGAGGGAAGGCTGTTGCTACTGACTTTTGACACTCGTCCAGGGCCAGGACATGTGGATGGTCTTCCTCTGACAGAGTGATGAGGACCTGCCGGCTGAAGGCGCCCACACGCTGCTGCTCCACAGTGTGTCTGCTGATGGTGGAGCTGGTGGAGCTGCTCCAGTACAGGGTGTCCCAGCCCCGGTGGTAGGCCAGGCCCTCCACTGAACCCACATCTAGAACAACACAGACAATAAGACCTCCCATCAGCTTCCAACAAAGTAGGCAAGGCAAGGCAGGGCAGGTTTATTTATATAGCACAATTCAGACACAAGGCCATTCAAAGTGCTTTACAGGGGCAAGCTTAAAATACATAACACACATTAGAAAAGTGAATGAATAGAAATAAAACATTTAAAAGCTAATGAATAGCTAATGAAAAGTAACCTCATTCAGCATACAAAAGCATGGCTTGATAAATGCACACCCAAAAGGACACTAATACATCTGTCTGATAAGTCTTCATCAACAGTGGTGGCTGCAACAAAGTGTTTCCATCTTCTTTAAGTAACAAATGTATCAGATGGAAACATGAGACCAAATACAACTTGATGTTGGTGCAGAACACATGACACTATTTATACTTTTTTAAATGTACTTTGGCAGCTCATATTGATGTTGATGTGGCATCTGGGTCCAGTAAAATGCAAAGTAGCCTGGTGCAGATTTAGATAGATCATACAGCAAGCTTCAATTGAGTTAGAATTGAAAACAGTTTCTCTGTGTTGATTGACAGGGAAATGAATTCATGCCTCACTACACTGGACAGACAGCTATGTTGTTGGTGCAAGAGTCGGCAACTGAATATCATTGCGAACCAATTTCCTAAACATAGAATATGAAAAAGTCTTTCTGGGGTTGTGTATGGATGTGTGTGACAGGGGAAAGGACCTCGAGAGAGAGAGAAGCCTGGACATATTAATACTTGATTATCAACTGTAGATATTTCATTTCTCTGGCAATGGTTTCATGAATGACTTATTGAATGTGACCTCCACTGCTTCAGGATTGCACAGGCATCCATCTGAAGAAGTGAGGTCAGAATAACTGCAGTAATGCAGCGCTTTTTCAATTGCCGTGTATTTCTGACTAATGCTTCCCACGGGTACGTGTGAAAGCCTAACACAGGGGAGTTGTTTCTATTGTGTTCTGAAAGAAATGGAATGAAATATTTTTTGGAAAGAACAAACAAACAACACACACACAACTGTTCAAACAGTAGCAGCAACATAATATAAATCAATAGAAAAATGCCAAACCAGTCCAAACAACAACAAACAAATGAAGAAAAATTCCCAACATAAATGGTCCTTCAGAGTAGTCTGGCTCTGCCCGCCCAACTACTTCCGCCCAAATTTAATTTTCCCTTCAGTAGTCTTCTGTACAAATGAAATAAAGTACGATGGTCTGGTAGCACCAGGCTACCTTCAGAGTGCAATAGAAGGGAAATAATATATTCCCCTGCAAGAAGAAAACAGAGTTTATTTCTTAACCTGCTAGCCCCATTTATTCAAATTCAATAGAGACATGCTCTGCAAAGCCAGTAGAGCCTTATAGTCTGGGTGACCGGATACAGACAACTTGTACACCGCTCCCGGTTTGTCAAACTCCTCCCCTTCCTCTGCCTCACTGTAGTCTACCGTTTATGCTCCGCTCAGAACGCGAGACAACATAAAGTGCGAGCGTGTGTTTGATACGGTTTGATAGTATCCAGCTCATAATGTTGCTAACCCGTGCGTCATTAATGAGGTTGGTCGGCACCTTTTATAAAAGGTCTATGGTCGGGATCAAATTGCACTACTTTGAAAGGACGCGTTGTGGCTTCCTGGGCTTAGCACCGCCCAAGACGATGGTGAATGGTTTAAATAAATAAAAACAGGCCAGCCCAGTTTCCTCCCTATACTGGAAACTAAATAGCCTGGATCCAGACCATACTACTAGCTGTAGTTTGGTCTGGCTGTGTGAGACTAGTGGAGCCGTAACTGTCAGATATCGGAGTTTGTCAACCAGATAGTAAAGTGGATTTGTCAGGGCTTTGGAAAGATTACCTTCATGAGCCAGGTTGTGTGTGTGTGCTTCTTCATGTGGAACATCTTCCATGTGCTGGTGCATCTGTTTATTCTTTGACATAACATGAGATGATCTTTCATAAGAGGAACACAGTCTTAAGAGAGGCAGTCCTCTTCTTTTTCCTCAACTCAGTGAGAGCAACACATTGAGAAGATAAGACAATCTTTTAAAAAAACTTTAACAAATGGAACACTGCCTTAGTATTCCAATAACATCTTTCATTCATAATATGGCAAATCATTTGGGCATTTTTTGAACAATTTAGCATTTTCTGCAAATTCATATTGTAAAGCAAACCACTCATTTGTCTTAATGGTGAACATTCGGTTAGTTATAAAGTATTTGGCTGCATCCCTTTATCTAAAAACCCATAAAACATGCTCTAGAATACTTAAGACACTACCTGACTCAGCCCATCACTAATTAATAGTTTGCAATAAAAGCCGTCTGGCAGCTCGGAGTCTCTCACAAATTGTTGGCGGGGTGAGGGAGTAATTAATGGTGGTCATGGAGTTTAATTAGGGAAATATGGATGATTAACATCTTCACCTTTCCTCAATGACGGGATGCAGGCAGAAAGTAAAAGAGTATTGCATATAGTAGAGGGTTAGAAGCTGCCTTAAAGGTGCACTGTGTAACTTTGGGTGTGTCAGAGAAGTTAAAATGTTCCACAGTGTATTCTCATTAGTAAATTAACAAACATTCCTCATTCCATGTTATGCATTTAAGCTGCACACAAACAATTTCCCTTCAAAAAGAAATATACACTGGCTTGTATTATGGATTTAAAAACATGTTCGAAATTAATTCTTTGCACACGCCTTTTGATTGAGCATTTTTGCACGTGCCAAAGTGTGGATGACACTTACAAATGCCAACAGATGGTTCCTAATAAAGCTAGTTCATTTTTCTTGAAAGATAAATAAATAAGCGGAAATCTCTTGCAGCGGGGGAGTGGGGAAATAAGTGGTGGGGATGTGTGGGTGTGTGTGTGTGTGGGGGGGGGGGGAGTGGATCAGTGACACCCTGCCAGTGTGCGGAGGGTGGGTAGGGCACTCAGCTCCGCTCCCAATGGAAGCGCCACAGAATGGAGAGAATGCTAGCAGAGCAGAACAGAGGCTTTCTCTGTTCATCTGATGCCAGTCATGCTTATCAAGCACAGGTCTGACTGGGATTTAGTGAAGGCTCAGAGAGAGATTGGTGCCATCGCTCACTATGTGACAGGCGGTAAGCAGAATGCTTTTAAACACAACTATTGTACCGTATACTGATTAAGTATTAAACAGTCTTTCCGGAGGAGCAACGACATGAAAAAAACATGGGTGTGGAAGGGGAAATATATGTAGTGGTAAAAAGGTATTAATGCTATGCCACCTACATGCAAGTAATGCCATGTGAATATTGTGTACTTTACGGTTTTGTCCCATATGATTAACAATGATATAATCTATCTATAGCATTGAGGTAATGAGAGCAGCAGCTGCAGTCTTCAGTCAGTGTCTATGCTGGATCTGCTTAGCGATAGCACCACTGTGCACTATAGGACCATGTTGGCAGTGATCACAACGCCAACTAATCCTGTGCCATGTGGAGCCAAACCATGCTAAAGCCCAACAGGGAGGAAATACTTATGCAGGCAAGCTGTTGAAATATGCATAAAAAGGTGTGTGTGTGTGTGTGTGTGTGTGTGTGTGTGTGTGTGTGTGTGCGTGAGTGCGTGCGTGCGTGCGTGCGTGCGTGCGTGCGTGTGTGTGTGTGTGTGTGTGTGCGTGAGTGCGTGCGTGCGTGCGTGCGTGCGTGTGTGTGTGTGTGTGTGTGTGTGTGTAAGTGCAATTGTATGTGTGTAGTGGGGATATTGACATTTTCTTGAGGTCAGATAACATTTAAAAAAAAATGTAACAATACATTGTGAATGTGAAATACACTTACTTTCTGCGATAACAGATCGTCCTGTCCAGTCGTCATTAATCATCTGGATGTTCCCGAAGTGGACGTCGCTGAAGAAGATGCGGTTGGTCCCAGCCGTCCTCTGGCTGAAGTCAAAGGCCAGCGCGATGACATTCTTGAAGAAGGCGGGGTTTTCAAAAGGCTGGACGGGTGAGTTGAGGTCACTGTGGTCTGAGAGGTGAATGCTCTTCAGTATGCTCCTCTCTGAGTAGAGCAGGTAACCTTCATATCGCTCACAGGCGAAGCCGTCTTCTGCCAGACGGCCGTGGGCACAGGAGCAGGTCCGCCGGCCACTGCCCAGGTGGAAACACAGCTGCTGGCATCCTCCATTACTCCTGGCACACGGGTTGGTGCCTTCCAAACCACAACCCAAGTTCAATTAATGCTTAGCCTCAGCATCCGATCCCTTACCAACATGTTCATAGTGTATTGTATATGACTAGTTCTTTCTATAAGGTAAATGGTGTGTCACAATACACAACACTACACATTTCTGAAGAAAATCATAGCAACCAGTTATATAAAAAGTGTAGTTTATTCCAAAAAAAATTAAAAAACGAGTAGAGGCAAAGACTGTAGTAATAAAAGTAATGTTGTTATTCTATTGAGACTGTTGAGAACGTTGAGACCTTTACCTTTTTCTCTGCCTCTGTTAAAGACTGTCACATCCTTCAGATTGACCCCCAGCCCACTCCTCATAGTCACAACCTCACTGCTGTCAGCCTTCAGGCCACGGCGGATTGAACCGTTGGAGTGAGCCCTGCAGTACACCAGGACAGACGGGGGACAACATAAGGCGCGGCAACACAATTGTGTTTGACAATATCAAAGCAAAATGTAATATTGCATTCACCCGGTCCTGAAGTACAATTTAAAATGTTGAAATCACAAACAAACTTTGAACCCTAAAGCTTCTTTCCAATGTGGTTCTTTTTGTGATGTGGAGATAATAAGATTATTGATGTTATAGGAATGCAAGAGGGGTTACAAAGAAAACATGCACACTGGACAATATTGGTAGAAAAATGCATGAAGCTCCCCACTTTATGAAAACCAAATCGGCTTCATTAAATTCAACTAGGTGCCAGATTATACTTTCAGGGCAAGGAAGGATCTGCCCTTGCTGATGACAGTGAATTCTGCCTGGAGCATTTACAGAAACAGGCGGTTTCCTCAAAGTGAGGAACTGCTGTTCTTAATATTTTCACACTGGGGCTTTGATGGGAAGGGTTATTGTCAGGTTAAGATTGCAGGCTTTGTGGGCTATGGCATGTGTGTGTGTGTCTAGTTAAGAAAATAAAAAATGACCTGTCAGACCAGTAGATGTAGGGCCCAAACACAGCCACGGAAAACAGGTCCACGTTGGCCACTGACAGCACAATCTCCCGACTCTCACCTGTCTCAAGGTTGATCCTTTCGATCTTATCTGTGCGGGCGTCGCACCAGTATAATGTATTTTCCTGGAAGGTCAATATAAAAATGCATATCACAAACCGAGTCATATTTCATTCACCAAAAAGATAAGACAGGAAGTACAGTATATAGGAATGGAGGTAAGGAGAAAGGGAAACAGGTTTGTGATAGTGTGTGTGTGTATCTGTACCTCATAGTCTATGGAAATCCCATTGGGCCACATGATGCCCGAGTTTACCAAGGTAACCTGGTCTGAACCATCCAGACGGGAGCGTCCGATGCAGGGGTTCTGGCCCCATTCAGTCCAGAATAGATACCTGGCCATTAAAGTAACATCAAACAAATACACTGATTTCTGAGTATACACAAAAAACAACTTCCAACTCAAAGTTAATGAGCTCCAATGGATCGTGTCCAGACCAACAGGCTGCGCACTGTTGTGGAATTGTTTATTACAGTCATAATAATTATGTGTTTATATAGACTAGTGCCATCTTGACCCTAAATATTCGTAAGCTAATCAACAAAAGTTCTGACCTGACCGTATGGTGAAGGTTCTGACCGTATGGTGAAGGTTGTTATGTTCTGTTATGTTCTGAGATACTCAAACTGCGTAAGGACTGTATGTTTTGACCCAGATGGCTCCGGAGAACTATGTCTGTAAGATAACTAACAATTTATCTGGCTTAGGAGAATCTTGTACGTAGGCTGGAATGCTCGTGCGTAATTAGATTTCACTATAAATCTTCTGTATGACCGCCTATCGTTGGTCATTTCACACAATCCCATTGCTTGATTGTTGTCTTGACTCATGTTTGCAAACATTAAAGATCTGTTCTATTTTTGTATTTAAACATTGTGTCACCTTGTATTAATTGACTATATTCTCATCTTTTAAAGGTTGGTATTTCAATTCCATGACAGCACATTTAAATTTGCTAGCGGCAGGTCTGGATTTCCAGGCTACTGAGGTAGGCTATTAAAGCTTAAAGCTAATCTTTCCCATCCAGTTGACAGTAACTGTGCAGTATTTACATTTTTAAGCAATGGAAATGTGTTCATCTGTAAAACACTCGTGCAATACACGATATGTAATACAGTACATTCATTCGGCACTCCACTTCAATTTTTTAATTGTTGTACATTGAAATGCTTGCTGCCCATTGGAGTTTCTAATGGCAAATGTAAACATGGATTATCTCAATAATAAATGCTTTTTGAATTAATTTTATAGTTCTACAGATCACAGCTAAAAGTGAACTAAGATAGTGGAGACACAAACATGACAACACAAAAAACAGTCCTGGCATACCCCTTCTGTGGATGTACAGCGATGGCCCTGGGCTGATCCAGTCCTTCAGATATGACCACTGAGCGGTATGCTCCATTCAGATGGGAGATTTCTATTAGATTGAAACCATGGTCTGTCCAATACAAGTTTCCTTTGTAGGAGGAAAAAAACAAAAGCACAGTGTGTGTGTAAATATGTTTATTGATCTTCATAAGATATCCCATCATGAACTTACCCATAACCCCTCCTCTAAAACTTTACCTTTTGTTTATGTGAATGATACCAAACATTGTCTCTAAGGCATGTGTTTTAGTCCTTTTAATCGAACAAACACATCTACCTAATGCCACAACAAGAAGCATTGTACATATTGTGAGAATTTTCACCAATTAATTCTAGCCCTGATCTGCCAGACGAGTCACCCCAACACTAACCAGCGATCCAGTCGACAGCGATGCCTTCCACGCGGCTGATGCCAGTAGTAATGATGTCCTCCCTCCAGGTCTGATCACGTTTGGCCCGGGAGATTCTGTTCAGGCCCATGTCTGTCCAGTACACTGTGTCGTTACCTGCAGGACAACATACAAACAGTTAAACCACAAGAGAAACATTGGATGATGAATGCGGCTGCCACAATAGTATTTATGCCCCTCAAAACAAAACAGCTCATGAAACCAATATTTACTGCACTGCTGCCCCATTTCACCAACTGTTGTGTGTGAGACTATGAAGTATGATGGCAAACACACACTCACACAGTTTAATCAAGGCTCTTTTGTTGACGTACAGTGCATAAACAGGAGAGGCAACTTTCGGGCTATATTTTACAGGGCAATATATTTCTCCATGCAAAACACAGCGTTGGGTAAAACACTGTTATGCTCTCTTTGAGATTTTACGGCCCTATTACATAAGCACGCGCAATTTGACGTAATGTATTTATATTGCAGTCCTTAGAGTGCATCCCTGGGCATTGCTGTCAGCTCGGCTCTATACAGGTTTGTTAGGAGGTGAGGTGGCACTATATGTTGATTTGTTTCTTAAGTCTTAAGACTTTGTTAACACAAGCTCACATATGACAGAGTACAGCTGAAGGGGCTTTCATCTGATCTGCTCGGTCGGCCGGGAATTCTGTAATGGTATGTAAATGATGTGCATGAGCTACCGGCCGCTGCCTCATGAATGGGCTTAGAGAATGCATTTGCATGTTAACCTGCACAAAGTAATACAAGAGGAGGACAATCGGCAATCTTGTTCTGTACTTCTGTGCTGGCTAGGTTCTGATTTCAGCTTGTACTCTTACACATTTCTTTTGGTCACACATAAGCTTTCAGGTATACGTGAAATGGATTTAAGTACAAGACTCAAGATCATCCTGAGGCTTCCATCAGGCAGCCATGGTAAATCAGGCCGTTGTATATAATAACTCTTTACTAAAGGTGCTCCGAGGAACTTTCAGTTTGTGTTCATGCTTGCAACCCCTTTGGACAAAAGCGGTAGTGTTTTACAACGCCAGCTGTTGTTCCTGGGTGAGTGTACCCATGACAAAGGCATTAAGAAATACTATATAAAAATGGCATTATGTGCACTGATGTTTTCATTTGCTGTTAGAACATTTTACTGTTTCAGAAATATTTAAAAGTTCCCCGTGGGGGTGCCCTTAGCTCAGTTGGTAGGGCGTCGCCCCCGGGCCGGGCCCAGCAGCAGACCCGGGTTTGATTCCCGCCCGCGGTCGTTCTCTGCATGTCACTCCCCTCTCTGCCCCATTTCACCTCTGTCTCTACACTATCAATAAAGCATAAGAATGCCAAAAAAATACCTTTAAAAAAAAAAGTTCCCCGTAGCACCTTTAATGACTTACCTGTATACATAAAAATTAAATAAAATAAAAAATAAAAATAAAAAAGTGTTCTACCTCCATTAATGAATTAGTTAATTGTAATTTCAGTACAATTCAAGGGACAGGGAATGTCTGTTGCCTCTGCCATAGTCAGTGGGTTGGGGAAATGAAATCAGTTTCAGTGATGTTTTGTATACATTTACAGTTCCTACTCAACCTACATAGTACATAGGGAAGGCATAGCATGCAAACACCATTATCCATACATGCAATTTTATATCTGGTTGTACTTTTGTTTATGAATAATTTCTGCAAATCTGTAGCATATCAACCCCCCTTGATTGAATGGACTCTGCTTCTGTTTTCAGTTGTGTGTATGCAGTCTCCCTAACGCAGCGTTCGTTATCATGCTTCACTGGAAAGCTATTACATATGTGGAATGCTACCAGCCTATATAATATTCATGGCATTTGTTGGTGTAACAAATCTATAATTTTTATCATACACATTACTTGGAGGGAAGCAGGGATGTAACAAACAACAGCCAGAGGTATCGGGGGTTCATGTTTCATTTGATAGAATATCTTGGGAATTGCTTTGTATTAGGACTGCTCTCTAGACCGGTGTGAGGTAAGATATTTTGTTTTTGGTTGATGTTGTTGTTGGTATTCATTCCAAGGTTCCCCTGTAATGTGAACTTATTATTCCTCCATGGAGGCTGCACTCCACAGGCTCATTATTCAAGAGGTTAGAGCCAGCTTGACACATACTTTTCCCTCCCCCTCATTGGGATTGAGACGGAAAGCTTTGGATTGTTAGAAATAACTGAAGGAAAGAGAAGAGTGTTTTCAAATACAATGTTACATTTGTTATACATATATACTGTATATATTTGCAAAAAAACTCCCAATGGTTGTCATCAAATAAAACAACCTATACTATGTTTAACATTTAATCCTCGTTGGGCAACTTGAACATGGTAGAAGGAGAAAAAAGAATAAAATGCACATGTAAACAAGTCACGAGCAAGCAAGCCTGTGAAATGATCGTTGTTAATAATGTTAAATATCAACATTAATATACATTCTAAGTTAAAGTCATAAATAGACACTTATTCTCCCATTGGAGGCAAACTGACAGTCCAATACTTTATATTATTGCATGAGATGAAATGTATGGTTAGAGGTCAAGGTCTGTACATTTACGTTGGAGAGTATCTGCTGGTAAAGTAAAGGCAATAGCCATACATTTTTTTTCTTTAATTACATTTCTACCTAGAAACATTAGGAACAACGTATAGTACGTCAATTTAATGATATGTCAGACAAAACCATATTTTTGAAACAAACTATTTGAACACCATTGGTCGCTCAACAGTGCTAATCCCTTGTGTGTTAGAATCATACCTGCATGAAAGTCAACTCCCACAGCAAAGAGTGTTCCTGTGATGGGCATGAGCGCTTCACTGTTGTCATTTGGGTCCAGAGCGATTCCCCGGATTCCCTCGTGAATGGAATACATCAGGAATGAGTCAACACCTATAGAACGACAAACGACCCGTCATACCCTAGCAGTGGAATTCAAGCATTGCAATTCTTTTACATGATTCACATTGACATTTCCAATGCAGAGCAATTTCAAAGATGCGTATTAAAAAATTCAAAGTTGAGAGGAACATATTGGCAGGTCTAGAGTACATATTTTGGCAAACATACCCTCGCAAGACATGCGGTCGCTCCGCAAGTTGTAGCCAACGGTGCAGGAGCAGCTCCGGGTGTTCTCGGACGTTGGGAAACAAAGCTGTGAGCAGCCTCCGTTGTTTATCTGGCACGGGTTTCTGCCTGAATATTAGGCACAACCAGCAAAAGGCAAGCAATAAGGCACCATACGTGTACAGTATGTGGGCAATCTGTGTGTGTGTGTGTGTGTGTGTGTGCGTGTGCGTGTGTGTGTGTGTGTGTGGGTGTGTGTCAGCCCTCTTACCTTTCTGACCCTCCCTGTCATACACCTTCATATGAACCACCCCGCTGGTCTTGTTTCTCAGGACCACGAGGTTCCGTCCATCTCTCTTGGTAACTGTTCCCAGTTGGGCCGATTCCTCGTCCGCCCACCACAGTTTGCCGCCTGTAACCATCAATGTCATTTGCTTAGGGCAAGATACAGCAGGCCAAACAATTAGTTTTTTCAAGCATTGGTCAATTTTGAGATGTTGGGCTATTTTGATTCCAAAACATGTCCTCTTATACTAGTATAAATACAAGGTCCAAAATGTACATTTAGATGGTTATCTCCCTCAACCTTGACTGTTTGTGTCTGTATATTGATCCTAAATAACCACCTTTAATGGCCATTATCTCAACATTTATTTCAATACTCTTACACTTCCATCAACTAAACTTAACACAATCATTCTTTGCACTATTTTGAAGATTATTACTGAAGGATTTGTTCATATGTTCTCAATTGTCTGATAAATGATACATTTTGTTCTTAAAACATGAGCAAAATGCACCTTTATGACCTGTAGATAGTGCTTTGGATTGATAACATGACAAAAGGCTGTACCCAAAAACTGTTTGGTCAAAATGTTGGACACTAATATGTTTCTAAAAATGAAATAAAGATTTAAACTCTGGATTTCTCCAACATCTAGATTTTTAACGTGATGCAAACAAAATTGAATTGAATGTAAGTAATCAACTGTAAAAGTTTCATAATGACCCAATCAACATTTGACCATATTCACCTGCTCTGTTTTTTCCTTGGAAAAAATTGCCACAAATGCATATTCAGGAGGAACTGCAATTCAAAGCCAAATGCTTGCTCTAGGTAACACTGCTGCACACCCTTATTGACTAGGAAATGTATGCAAATCACGTTGTGATGCAAACCACACTTCAAAAAACACAACAGCACTGTCAAATTCCAAGTGCCAGCGGTGTGCTTCAGCTTTCACTCTAATCCACCAGGGCTGGCACTCTATATGCCGCAAAGCCCCTTAATAACTCAAGCATGCTCTGAGCTGATTTGAGATTAAAGACAGGGATACCCTGGTCCATGCTCTGCCCACTTGCTGCTGCTGCTGATGCACCCCTTTCTGCAGCCTCGAAAACACAATGACTGTTTACACCAACAGAGGCTCTTCAATGCACTCCAACAATTCAGGGGAGTTGACATTACGTAGGGAAATGGGAACAATTGTAATTCTCAACGGCTAATTAGGTCCTTTTGTTTATACAAGAACACATTAAATGATACTTAAGAAGCCTATTCTCCTCTTTGATATTTGACTTTGGAGGACCTTACATCATGAGGTAAAACTCAATCTAATCTTTGAGGGGAAAAAGCTTCAACTAAAGCTCTGGCACCACTTGTCTGCTGTACGTCATGATGTTCCACCTTCTACTCCCTGATATTGGCTCAGTGTAACTTCAATAGTGCTGCTGTCGTGGATATAAGTGATTAGTGTGTCTCTTTCTAAAGAGGCCCATGTACTATGGGCTTCAGCCAGCTCCACCACCACACTTTTACTCAAAGCCCTATCTCTAGTCTCAGCAGAATGGGCCTTTGCCACAGTCTCTACAGACATGATGGGAAATCTCAAGTCTTAAACAACCCAGGAAAGTGCAAAGTGAAGTAGAGTCAGGTATGTGGCTCCCCTCGCTTCAAAATAGACTTGCGACTGTGAGTAGCGTGGAGATCATGGACCTGATTTTAGTCATTTTATAGAGGGCCAAAATTGCAAAAATGGATCATTATATTGAAGAGTGATGCATTGAAATAGGCAACATAATACAATACATTTTTGAACATCACAACCTTCTAAATAAGAATGATAAGTATATTGGTAACCTTACATAGATGAGCATCATTTCGCAATAAAGACCATTAGTCAGGGGGCCAAAGTCTCAAAAATGGGTTGGACCTGACATGGTCTGATATACTTTTTATTTGAGTTTTTTCTGTTAACTTTGATCCCAAGACACAATAATTGGAGGGTCTGCTCTGCCGGAAATATCGCAAAATAAAATTGTGGCTATTTTAGTGTATGTATCCGTCATTTTTTGATAGAAATATTGGGAAAATCAAAATTTTCCTCAAATCCTTAGTGGGTTGGGTAAGCTGTCAATAAATGCATTCCAGGTGTAAAGAACACATGTGGTGACAAAATACTGTGAAAAAATTACTTTTAAAACACATTCCTACATGATTTTCGCTCAATTTAATGCAAAGAAATTAGACATTTTCTCACTTTTTTCCAATATTTTCATCTTTACTTCATTGCCAATAAACTATTCCCTCAAGTTATGACATCAGTCAATATGCCATTCTCTTCCCTAATCAGTATACTCATTCCACAAAAAGAAATTATAAAAATTCAACCAAAATCAATGGATCTGTGATGATTTCACTACGAGTTGGCGATCAACAGGCTCAGAACCTCAATAGAATTTTTAGTCCAGCAGATAGGTGCAATATATGAAGGAATTTTGCTTTTGATGATACAAACATGAGATTTGGCAGAATGTTAGAGCATGCCCTAAGGAAGATTTTTGGCTATAGGGCCATCGCCAATTTTTCCTATGGTTGCCATGGTGGCCATTTTCTAAAATGGCCGCCATTGGCTGTTATAGTATATGTAGCTTGGGTTGTAGAGCACCTAGGATCTTGATTATGGTGTCTAATCCTACATTTTCAAGGATGGAAAAAGCAGTGGTTCTATTTAAAACATGCTAGAAAGTACCCAACTTCATATATCTGGCATTCAGGGAACAAAATGATGGTAAAACCTTCAAATATTAGCTGCGTAATTCGTATTTTCATGAATTACATAATTAGTTCATGAGTTGTGTGCTTACCTTATATGCTTACAAGTAAATATCTATTTCAAAGCCTGACCAATACATGGTTTAACCTGTTTGAGTGGTGAAATTGCTATTTTATCCGTGTAACCCACTCTCAGTAAGTCAATACTGCTCTAGGTTCCGAAGGAGCTAAGTGATATAAACAGTTACCACAAGGAAAGTACCAGGCAAGGTGAGTTGCAAGCAGTAACTTTTACTCACTTAAAGTTGTATTTAACACCCAAAACACATATGCATATACATCATTTGAACATACAAATTTGGCCTAATTCTACTTGTATAAGAATGAGGAATGCTAAACTACATACAAACATATCTGGCATTCAGGGAATTAAATCACAATAAAACCATCAACACATTTATAATTATTTCTGAAAACACAGTCCACCGCAGTGGCAAAGGGCAGTGCACTGTAGTACTGCCTTGAAACATTTGCAATGTCGACTGCAACCCTCTTTGCATCCACAGCAGAGAAGTGTTGTCCAGTGAACTTCCTATCCACCTGTGGCTTTCCACTTCCACTCCCATTCACCTGGTGATGGGAGTTCAGGGGCTGCAACCATCATCTGTTTCAAGCATTGCCTAGCTTGGTAGGTAGCCCACTTTGTGTGCTGAATCAGTGCTGCTAGTGTTGGGGGGAGTCCCTCAATTGATGTACCTTTCTGGGTGAAGAGCTGCTTCATGCCTGATTGACAGATCCCTGGCTGCTGGTGCGGTCATATAGCAATACAACAAATCGCTCCAGAGGCTCCACCCAGTTGTCTATTGAGTCAGGTGGCAGCCAAGGCACAGAAGGTTTTTGTGACATCTTCAAAGATCCTCCATGTATCTCACACAGTTGTTTTACCCCTGCCACCAAAAGATGAGACTGTGTCACATCCATTAAAGGCATGGAACACTGGCAAGGCGATACATCGTTCTGGACCTAGTGCTCTTGCCATCTCGTGAGCTGCTAAATGCCGAAAACTCTTTCCAGCTCCAAAGGCAACCCACAGCTCATTGATGTTGAGAGAGTGGGCTGCAGTCACTGCCAGCACTAACACATCTGTGTCAACTGTGCATATTGATACACTGTTATACCCTTCTTTCACAGCATCTCCAAGGTGCAGTAGGATGCTGGTATCAGCCTTCTCATGTGTGAATGGTGCAAGACCTTCTACATCTCGAGGCTGAGTGCAGAGGATCTCAGCATGATGGGCGCTAATCACTTGTTTTTCAGTGTTGAGGGCTGTTAGGCTTGATGCGAGGAAGGAGAAAAGTTCAGCCTTGTTGTCGTCAATGCGCAAAATCTCTGGCCAGTTTCCAGGAATGGCACTTGACGGCTCAACTCTCCTACAAACTCCCATTCCTCTCTTGCTGTGTGTTTCGGCCTTTAGACTGTCAGGGAAATATTGATTCCACACAACATCCACTCTGCTGACATGCTCCAGCTTAGACAGGATGTATGGTGAGAACACCTTCTGTGCATATTCAGAAAACGTTTTGGCAGCACCAAGTCGTAGCATGTTCACGAGAGCAGCTCCATCAAGTATGTTGACCTGTACTATGGGGTTGGATTCATTCTTTTGTGTTGGAATCAGGTTCTCCAAACAGCCCACCAAGTCTGACTTGGTTCCAGTTCTTTGCTTGCCCATTTGTGACACTGCCTGTGGACACGCCTGGTTTTCACGCTCAAAAAACTCACTCAGACTTCCATCACGTATCTGGGATACAATATAGAGCCTAGAGAACAGGGAGTAGTCACTTTTCAGGGATGAGAGCTGTTGTTGGGTCCTGGACTTCTCTCAGACTGGAGGCCGGCTGAATAAAGGGAGCTTGTTCCTTTTGATGGGTTCTTTGATTCGCTTTGTCTGGTTGACCAGGCGTTCACTGATATAGGTGTTTTACTGGTCCCGTCCAAGTTTCTCAACCTGGTTGACAGTGTAAATGATGGCTACATCCGCAACGTCCCTAGTATCCAGTACAAGAAGATCTACATTGCTCTTTTCACAGAATGGATTGCCCATGTCTTCTTTAGCGCTAGTTAGGGCTTTAACTTATCTTGCAAACGCCAATTGTGCATGTTTGGTCTGCTCGTGGTGCCGTATGTCATTCTCCCTTCTCTTCTCAGTGGATAACTCAAACTCTCCAATCACACGCGCCATCTCGGGGCCAGACACCATCCAGCGTCGCAGAGCTGCAGGGTTCTCCCACAACACCACCGTCACCTTTCACAGAAGCATTATTCAGCTCATAGGCCTGGTCAATGGCAATAGCTGAAAAGCAGCGTGTTGTTCTCTTCACAACAAAGTTTCCTTTCAGAAACAGCTCATGGACATCAGGATGTGTATCCTTCAGTGAAATCATGTTGTGCAAGTCGACTGGTATCCATCTGGCGTAGTGGGTGTGTCCCAAAGCAAAGAACCAAGGCACGATCTTGGTCAGGGCATCTGTGTAGAGTGGGAATTTGGACTCTTATTGATCGCACATATCATCATTAATTCAATTAATTAATTAATTAATTAATTCTATTTCCAGCTGCAGGAAAATGGACTAGAAGTGGAACTGGGGACATGACAATGTGGAACCTACCAAACATCACAACAAAGTTATGTTCACCATGAGTTGAAGGCCAAGTCCACTGGATTTGTTTTGCTACAGGTATTATAGACAGAGTGAGATCCACTGTGAAGATCCCTCTCCATTGATGGCGAGCAGTGGCGTAACTTTGATGTTCATATTGGTGGGGACACATTTTGGCTAAACGTCACACAATTTGGCGAAACGCCCTCGCCCCAGACCCAGCATCCAACCGCTCACTAGTTTATTAACCAAACCAGTTTTATCATGTATCTATGTACAGATTAGTCAAGAGTTGAGCGGCTATCAATCGTTTTGCACAAAAAAACTTATTATATTCATACATCCTTGGCTGCTTATGTTTCACAGTAGGGCTGTCCCCGACTCGGAATTTCAGTTTACGAGTGAACCGGGGAGTTGGAGCGCAGCTGAAGCGCGAGTGTGCCCGAGCCTCGGCGAGCCTGTGAGAGAGAAACAACACATAGCCGGTGACGGCTGCAGAGAATGGTGATTCGCGCGAGTAAAAAAGACAAGATGCTCGCGGCCTACGGGGGCTTAATTGTTTCCAAGGTGACCTATCTTTACTACAGCACATAGCAGAGCAGAATCAATAGGCATATATGGTGCACAATTTGCACAGCGCAAACGTACATCTGCTTTGGTTTTTTCTTTTGCCATTTCCTCTTTAGCTTTGACCACTCTTCTTCTATGGCGTTTGACGTGACACATTACCGCCACCTATTGCCCTGGCATGATAACGTCAGTGTTTTATTCTCTTTTATTATAATGTAGCCTGTCGGCATCGGATAACCTGCAGGACAAATAAAAAGCAAAGACTTCGCTTTGCATGGCCGGTGGTCCAGACAGACTTGTCCTGTCAGATCTTATTTTCCAACGACGCTTGATTAGACTAGACCTACATACAGTATGTCATTGTCAGTGTTACAATGAGATGTTTGATTACTAACTTACCTTACCGTTGTTTGGTGAAAATAGTTCCAAATGTCTTCTCCTTTCCTTTTCTTCTCCGACATTCTTCCTTCAGCTGCATACACAGTGCAGCAGCTGAGCTGATTGATTCCGTCCCGAAATTACAGCAGAAGCTGTTTTACCGCTCTCAAATTAACCTACCAATCGCCGCTAACCGAAACACAACCCACGACAACCAACAGGAGGCAAAGCCAATCACAAAATACATAAGGCGGGACTATATAGAGGCAACGCATTAACCCTTTCTCGTCGTTGTCATCTCGTTCTCATATTGGTGTGGACAATTTCAGCACATTTGAATATTGGTATGGACACGTCCACACCGTCCATACGCAATTTTACGCCCATGATGGCGAGCCTCCCAGTGTGATCCTTCCAGGACGAGGAACCGACTCATGAAATACTCCACATGTGGTAGGGACGTACCAGTCACCAGGATACACACATCCATTGGACTACTGCACACATCCTTTCCAAGAACTGTCACAGGACCAGTTACAGACAGTTTAACAGAGAACCACTGACAGTGGATTGATCATCCGGAAGTGAATACAGAACAGACTAAAAGGACTATTAACAACACTCATTTATTTTAAATGCCCAATGTTTTTATTTTCCAATGATGCATGCATATGTGTTTTGGGTGTTAACTACAACTTTATGTGAGTAAAAGTTACTGCTTGCAACTCACCTTGCCTGGTACTTTCCTTGTGGTAACTGTTTATATCACTTAGCTCCTTAGGAACCTAGAGCAATGCTGACTTACTCAGAGTGGGTTACACGGATAAAATAGCAATTACACCACTCAAACAGGCTAAACCGATGTATTGGTCAGGCTTTGAAATAGATATTTACTTGTAAGCATATAAGGTCAGCACACAACTCATGAACTAATTATGTAATTCATGAAAATACGCATTACGCCGCTAATATTTGAAGGTTTTACCATCATTTTGTTCCCTGAATGCCAGATATATGAAGTTGGGTACTTTCTAGCATGTTTTAAATAGAACCACTGCCTTTTTCATCCTTGAAAATGTAGGATTAGACACCATAATCAAGATCCTAGGTGCTCTAGAACCCAAGCTACATATACTATAACAGCCAATGGCGGCCATTTTTTTAAAATGGCCACCATGGCAACCATAGGAAAAATTGGCGATGGCCCTATAGCCAAAAAACTTCCTTAGGGCATGCTCTAACATTCTGCCAAATCTCATGTTTGTATAAAAAAAAGCAAAATTCCTTTATATATTGCACCTATCTGCTGGACTAAAAATTCTATTGAGGTTCTGAGCCTGTTGATCGCCAACTCGTAGTGAAATCATCACAGATCCATTGATTTTGGTTGAATTTTTATAATTTCTTTTTGCGGAATGAGTATACTGATTAGGGAAGAGAATGGCATATTGACTGATGTCATAACTTGAGGGAATAGTTTATTGCCAATGAAGTAAAGATGAAAATATTGGAAAAAAGTGAGAAAACGCCTAATTTTTTTGCATTAAATTGAGCCAAAATCATGTAGGAATGTGTTTTAAAAGTAATTTTTTCACAGTATTTTGTCACCACATGTGTTCTTTACACCTGGAATGCATTTATTGACAGCTTACCCAACCCACTAAGGATTTGAGGAAAATTTTGATTTTCCCAATATTTCTATCAAAAAATTACGGATACATACACTAAAATAGCCACAATTTTTTTTCGCGATATTTCCGGCAGAGCAGACCCTCCAATTATTGTGTCTTGGGATCAAAGTTAACAGAAAAAACTCAAATAAAAAGTATATCAGACCATGTCAGGTCCAACCCATTTTAAAGAGCTTTTGAGACTTTGGCCCCCTGACTACATCTGCTGGAATGGAATTGTTCCATTTCAGACAATTTAGCGACATATTTTACTCACAAAAAGCAAAACTAAAAAGCCCTTTAAGCTTTCACTGTTATGATCCTGCTTGGGCCTCAAGCCCTTGTGTTGTTTTTCCCTTTTACCGTTGTCTATGTGCTGGTCTATTGCAGGGTTGGAGTCAGGTGTGCTGGAGTCAATCACCAGCATTCACAGCTGCCATCAATCATCAATCATCAATCAACTGCTCTTCATATACCCGGTCCTACCTGCCAGACACTGCCAGATTGTAGATTCTGTTTCCACACAGTCAGTCCTCTCTCTAAGCTAACCTGTTTGCAGCTCCGCTTTTTGCAGTTTTCCTGGCTAACTCCTGTCTTTCCTGCCACAGCTCTCCCGGCCTGACTCCAGCCACCAGCTCCAGCCCTCGCCCGCCAGCACTTCCTCCCGGACCCCTCTGCCTGCCTGCTCTAGCCTGCTCACATTCAGCTCCCTGGACTTGCCCCGTTGCTCTCTCCCTGGAGCCCCATGACAGCCAGCTTCCCCCCCGGATCATGGTCCTAACCCCCTGCTGGTCACTTCCAAAATAAATCTTCTTAAAACTGTTACTGTCTCCGCGCCTGTGTCCTTCTGATCCAGCCGTTACATTCACTGCACTATTCCTCTAAACGTGAGACACAAATTTGTAACCCTGAGTTTGTGGATTTAATTAGAAAAAAACAAAACAATTTCCAGCAACATAAATACCTTCCGTTTCAATGGCAGCCTTATCAGGAACGTTAAACTAATTTCAACACATCAGACAAACTCCCATGAGTGGAAATGACAGTGTACATGCTACGTACAAAACACTTGACCCTGGAGGGCGTGCTGGCCTAGATTAGCTTTGCACCCTGTGTTAATTCAATGCCATGGGAACCCGCTGGCTAGCTGGGATTGCTCGCTCCTGGCACATCATATTCAATTTCCCCTTTCGAATGCTAGTTTGATTCCAATGCAAGTCTAGGCTGATGGATCACTCACACCTTGTAAATAAAAGCTCCCACCATACCCTCAAAGCAGTCCAATAATTACAGAGCCCTAGGACCAGAGTGGATCGACCTCGTGTCACTATCAGTGGCGTCATTAAGTCTTTTCACAACCGGGCGTGAGCACAATGGAAAAAGGAAAATGGTCAAAAAAAATAAAAAAACCCACAGCACCTCAGCAACACACTGCTGCATTGCTCATCTAATGATGTGTCAGTTGGATTGATTGCAGCCAAGTCTGCTCTCTGAAGCCGACAGTCTTCAGGGTTTTAAAACGACGCTGGTCAATTATGGATGTATCATCATAAAACACTGTGTACAGAAGGTAATATTTTATCTCAGAGCAATCAGAGACAAAATGACGTATGTCTTATTTCACTCTCAGAACTCACTGCTACATACGCCAATGACATCACAGCTGGATAACCCAAACAGGAACACAATCATCTGCCTCTTGCTGAGAGGGAGCTTACAGATCCTGATAGAACCCTAGCTTCATGCTTGTTTACGCATGGCGCCCATTTGGAGTAACGTCAAATACGACAGTATCAATAAAGCTAGCTGTGACCAGGGAGGGGGAGACCGCTTGGTTAGATTAAATGTGGAGTCAGCAATTCTTGTTGTCAAAATACCTTTTTGTCAAAATCAGTGAATATCTCCTCCCGATCCACTACCTGTCCATACTGTGTGTGCGCAATGAAAAAAGTGTTAATACACAGCCTAGGCTCTGTAAATGGGCATGTTGATAGCTACTGTGGGCCCCCTTTGTTTACTTACCCTTTTGTTAACATACCAGTTTATCTCCAGAATCAATGACTCCAACTTTAATGCCAATTTAAGTTGATTGGCTAAATCAGCACAGAGGACAAGATACCCTTTAATTAGCCTTAAACACTTAACAACATCTGTGGGTTATTTCCCTAGCAGAGAACATAGCTATGCATCAGCATACACATACTGTAATGTTAATACAAATTATAATCCCAAATTGTTATTCCGTTAGGTGTCTAATCACAGTGTGCTGAGCAAGTGAGAAAAAAACAAGAAAAGGAGAGAGGAGCATTGAGGTGCCCAGAGTGAATGGTCAGCAAAAGCAGTAAATTGCATGTTTCACCATGGTGACAAAACACACATCTGCAGAAGGGACATTTCTCTGTAATGGGCAACACCAGCAGTCTATTCACTTGCCAACAGCAACAGCAGCTCAGGATTTAATAATGACATGTCTGCCTGCTGTCCTGCTGTCTTCCCTAACCTGGTTTTTCAGCTGTGTCTGTACCTTTTATAACATAATAGCAAAGGGAGCCCACTGGTACAGTATGCTGCATTGAATGTGCGAGAGACAACAACCAATGTGTCATCATTACACCATAAGCAACATATTCATCTCAGGCCGAGAGGATATTAAAATGTGCTTGTTGATCAGCTAAAGCGTTTATAGTAAACATTAATGTTGTGGTATTTAATTGGTACAATTAGTCTGAAATACAAGTCAATAGAAACATATAGGGAAATGCTCTAGTAACACTCAATGAAGCATCCTTAAGTGCTATCACATGAAACCGGTTATGTCATTGCTATTGTAATCTGTAAAGGGAGAAAAAGGGGAAATGAGTTTGTTTTATTTTGTTATTAAACACTATATGCTCAAGATTGAAATAAATATATTTGCAATATTGAATCGATCAACATCTATGCCTAACAGTGTGTGGCCAATCAGGAATAGATTATTGAAACAGCTGTGACATTTGATTCAATCAGTCTTATCATAATATTACATTTACTTTTCATGCTTGTGAATCCAAGTGTTGTAAGAGCACAGATCCACTAGATTACCATCTTCTATATATAGCAATTCATTATCATGCGACAAACGGACCATTGAGCCAGTGTGAAATTTCTCTATTGAACAGAGTGCAATAACACCAGAGTACGGTGCTGTTCATTCTACCATTCAAAACTATTTCCCTGAAAAGTGTCATTAATTGTGATTGATGGAGCCTCACAGACATACTTCCACTGTTTAGCTGTACCTGCCATTAGTCTATGTCAACCCCAGTCCTATCTCCCATTTGTGAATGCAATAATGAAGTCTCCATTATCCATATAAGAACAAAAAGTATTCCATAGGTAAAGTATTTTTTTCTTAAGAAATGCCTATGACAAAAATGAACCCTAAATGTGAACCTAGATATGGCTTCTTGGAGTTGCATAATGCTGAAAGCAAACCAAACAGTGGGATTCCATTTCTTGCCTGTATTGTTGTGTGCCATTACAATTAGTGCTCCCTGCACATGCTGACAGGTACACAGCAGCACACAGGAAACCAAGGCCTGCCATGATTAATAACATATTTTCAAAAACACAAAGTATCACCCCAGAAAACAATCATGATTAGAGTTTTTCCAAGAAAAATAAAAATTACACTTTGGTCAGGTCACACACAGTCACACACACAGACACAGACACACACACACACACACACACACACACACACAGACACACACACACACACACACACACACACACACACACACACACACACACACACACACACACACACACACACACACACACACACACACAAACAACCAACAACTCTGTTCAGTATGCTTGCTTGCTCCCTTCTCATTACCAATATTGGCAAGGACGATGTATTCACAAAGCTCACTGGGAAGCATCCCAACTGTCAAGATTGCAGCAGCTGTGTGGAAGTGAGAAAACTTAAAATTATAATTCTGATCAGTTGTGTAAAAAATAAATAGAAAATGAATGAACTTGTATTTGTCACTTAGTTAAAGTATACATGTACAGCCTGGATACTTGCTTTGTTATGACACTAATGTTTCTCACATCAATGCAGCCAGTGTTACGGATAGTGTATGTAGCTGTTAAAAGGTTTTGCCAGAAGTGCACACTTTCTGTATAGTACAATAGCAGGACTAGTATGTATTTTGGTCAACACTGGCACGTTCCTTATATAAAACCTGTATTTATAGAGAAAAAAAGTGTCAGGGACTGTGAACAAACACTAAGCCACAGGCACTATATATATATATTCCCCCAGACCATGACCATGACATCATTGGCTCAGACGTGGGCTAGATTTCTAAATGAACCTACGAGTTGATGGATGGTGCAACACATTGGATTCAGCTCTCATACCAAGAATCAACACATAATGAACATCCTCCCTCCCTTTTCATTAGGAATGGGGTGAGAAAAAATCAATCATCAATCACTGCTGCATGTTTTAATTATCCAATGCCCCCTTGCTACTACTCAACACACACACACACACACACACACACACAGAATGAAAGCAGACCGACTAAATAGCTTCAATTCTACGGCCACTTAGCTGGTTAAACACATAATCCTCGCACACTCTCTGACTTAATCCCCACTGTGGCAATCTGATGCACTGGTGACAAGCTCCACCACTCACCCATCAGGGCCAGAGCTGTGCCTCGGACTAACTCCCTCTTCATTGTCTCCAGCACCTCCAGCCCGCTGCCCTCCAGATTGCACCTGTTGATAGTGCTGTTGGCTGAGCTGATCCAGTACAGCTTGTTGGCAGTGTAGTCTATTGAGAGACCTAATGGGGGGAACACAAGACACCTGGTTAGCATTCACAACTTGAAAACAGAAGGGGCAAGGTTTTTAATAACACCAACACATAGTAGATATACAATATACAGTAGGTAGTAAAAGGATGACAATCATACAAAGGTAAATGGGCTTTAAACAGGAATAGTGACACTGCAGGTGAATATGGTGACATTTTTAAATGATAGATATCAATCATGAAACTTTGCCGTTTGCTTTAAGAACAACATGTCATGACAATTAACAACATATATGAGAAAATCATTCTGTAGTAACCTTCAAATGATTGCGAAGAATGAATGAATGAAATTAGAGATGGTTGTATAGGAGAAATGTACAGACTCCAACAGACAAGGATAAGTCAAATAAACCCCTAAATGTACATGTAGGACCTTTTATTTATACTAGTATGAAATATGTCATGTTATGCTTAACATCCGTAAGCATTCCGTAGGACATTGGAACATGCAAAAGTGTTATAGTTTCATTTTAGACAATACAAAGAAAGATAAATTATGGGAATATAATGAATAAAATGCTTCATAAAATATGCAGCGCTGAGAAGGTACATAAAAATATAAGTAATATATTTTGTCCACATAGCCTGGGCTACAGCACATTTCAGAACTGCATTACCTTCACATTTACATTCTGTTAGTTTCTATGCATTTGTTTGATTGAGGGTTTATGGAAATTTTCATGTGGTTGCTGGCACATTTCTGTATGGGGATCTCTTTATAAGGACGCCAGCTGGCTTGACAAATTGAGAGTGAGAAGGGCTGCTTTTAAATTAATTTCCAGGCTAACATGGTTTTTTCATAGAACATCGCTGTTAATGGTGGGAACTGAAAAAGCCATTTCAATTGTGGTACTCTGGAATAAACTCACTGTCTCCCACACCACGTGTTTGGATTTATGTCTGGCAGATTCACAGTCACAATGCGTCATTAAATTACCCCTGTCCCCAGGTTTACCTCATAATCATAAATGAAGCCAGTGAAATACTGTGCGCCCCGCCATCTGAATGGATGACAGGCCGCAGAGAATGAAAACATACAGTGAAGACAATGGGGCTGTTTGTGTGCTATAAGGGAGGCTTTGACCTTGAGCTTTATATGACAACAGCTACTAGAGAGCTACCAGCTGATTGTTTCTGCTATATCATAATGCAATTGTTCACTTACACACATGCACACATGCAGACACACACACACACACACACACACACACACACACACACACACACACAGTCAACTTGGTTAGTGAGAACAATAATATAAATATTGGCCTCATGAAAATGTAGCAGTGAAATAATGCGAACCAGGCAGTGATGAAAATCAATCGCCCCTTCAGAATAAAAGTGAAGATCCTGTCAGAAAGGTGTTGTGCATGCTAAGCAAGACTGCTAGGTAAAAGAAATAAACCTGTCATATCAACAAAAAGGATTAAGTTGATGCCTACAATCGCTACCATCTAAGATGATGTACATTTGCCCTATTTTCCTTGAGGTCAGGTATAGATAGCGCCGGTGGAAACTCCAGGCTGCAAAATTCATTAAGACTCCTGCAGAGAAATCACTTCTCTGACTGTCAATGCATCACAGTAGAGGACATCCACTGCTCAATGATTCAGACCACACTCCTGGACCTTTCAGACTTTCAATTAGGCCCATATAGAGGCCAGTCATATACTCAAAAGCTACTGTATGGAATGTGTTTGGAAAATCATCATTTCATTGTCCCAGTTAGCTTTCAAATGTGTTTTAAACCAGTTCAACCTTTCCGACTCCTTTTTCTTTATTGAGTTCAAAAGTTGACATGTGTATGTAATAATTTACACTAATCAACAATTGGATTTCTCGATTAAGTGAAACACCTATCTAAATTATATTTGGCATGAACTGACAATACTAATAAGAAAAAACACATCTAAATACCAACATGGTATTTATATTATTTTATTTTTTAGAAAGATTTAATTAAGACAAAGTTGTGTTTTGAACAATGTCAAAAAGGCTTAGTGTAAGCATGTAAACAGGATTACAAACAACATGCTAATTAGACAAATATCTAATCCAGAGAAAATTGGACATTCAGCTCCTGTTGTCGGTCACTGTGGCATGTGTCTGGCTGTGTGGCATTCTGTAGGGAGGTGTACACTCACTCCCCCAAAAACAATAGATAGCCTACCCTTTCAGATCCTATTTGATCAAATGTCACTATAAACTACATAAACAACAACACCTCCCTCTGTCCAGCCTTTTGACAGGCCTAAAGGATGATCCCACAGTCAGAATCACTGGAGCAGGGAGTGCGGGTCTGAGCCTTGATGTAAAGTTGTCCAGCTTTTCCAAACGCAACAATCTCAATGTTGTAAAATACATGAACCAGAACACAAGACCTCCTCATACAATGTGGAAGGCAGCCCCATGGAGAAAAGTGGCATGAGCAGTATGCAGTCCAAAGCAAAGCCAATCACATAAGTGCACAGCAATTGTATGGAACAACCACCAATTTTGGGCTTGACATGTTGCCATGGTTGATACTTGTTACTCTATACCTGCACATAAACAAGGGTTCATCTCAGCCATTCATAGCTAGCATGTTTATTTGGTGGTGAATGTTTTATTTTATAAAAGAAGATTTGTCCAGGACTGATTAGAGGAATGTTCAGACTAAAATACAATTACATTGGATGTGGCCACTGTCATTTGAATACATCAGTCCACCAAATGAACCCAAACTAAATCTGCATTTCTTCTGGAATCAACGATACATGCAGGAATATGAACAAGGATTTTAAACAGATCAAGGTGAACTGACATAATACCAAATGCCATCTTTATCAGCTAATCTTTGTCAGATGGAGGTTCAAACCTGTGATTTAGAGCCAGTGGATTTGAATTGAATACAAAGTGGTACATGCAGTGGTACAGCTGTTGACGCTGGAAAATGAATTGAATTAAATTAGCGTACATTTAATCCATAAACAGAATACTGACAGATTCCCTCAATTACCTACTACAATATTTGCTGTGCGCTCCCACACGTTCCTCCAGACAGTAGCCATTTAATTCAACACTTCAAGCACTTGGATTATGGGGAAAAAAATGATATATCGCAAACGAGGTGAATGCTCTACTCCCGTTACTTATATCCAAATCAAATCACATTATAGCTTGCATGTAAACACTCAGAGTGTATGTAAACTGAACAGACAGAACACAAATAAAAGTGAAGAACTTTGCTTTGTCACACTTGATGTACAGCTGAATGGGAGGTCCAACCCAGTGTGCTATTTAAAGCTCTGATACTGACCTACAGGATCCCTCTGATTCTGGTGGAGGACCTTGCTGTTACTCCCGTCCATGTTGGCCATGTTAATGGTGTTTCCATCTGTCCAATAGATTTTTCTGTGCGGGAAAGGTGTGCGGTGGATAGTTAGTGGTCCATTTCAGTGAAATATATACAGTACATGCGCATCTAAGAAAAATTGTAATATCGATAAAAAGTTCCTATATAACAATATTAAAAAACATAATATTCTTAATGCATTACACAAAGTGAAATCAATCTAGAATAAACATAATTTTCAGAAGGTTGACATTTCTGTATTATTTAAATTATCTTTTTGATTGGTTGTAAGTATTAGTTTTAATATTTTGTAACAGTTTCTTCCACGAGTTGAAAACCATAATCAGGCCTGATTATATTTCACTGTGTGTAATATATCTAGAAAATATGAAAGTTCCACTTTTTGAATGGACTTTTCCATGATATTGCATTTGTTTTAGATGCACCTGTAATGAAGTCCGCAACACAGTCATTGAGTGTTGAGCTGTTATTAATGGAAAATTTAATACGGGCCTATAGATTTTGTTCCACGTGAAAACCTTGTAGTGAACTGCACAACAACACTTCAAGCTCGTTGAACATGTTCTCTTTACCAAGGAGGATTTGATCCCTCTTTCATACAGGTGAGGTGTGCGGTCAGGCTTTCCTACTAGTATTCACTGAAGGTGAGGTGCTGATGAAGTGAGCAAGAGACTGCTCTAATCTACTTACCCCTTGGCAGGGTGCACTACAAGGCACCTTGGCTTATCAATGCCATGGATGATGGAGGTCTTCAGGGAGCCATCAAAGCGAGCCACATTGATTTGCGACTCGTCATTTTCAGAGCTGAGCCAGTATAAGTTCCTGGAGAGCCAGTCTAAAGCCAGACCCCGGCAGTTCACTATGTCTGTCAGGCAGAGCATGGAGAAAAAAACTGTTAGCTTGTGTGTGTGTGTGTGTGTGTTATAAAGTTGTATTGTTCATAAGTTCAGGTAAATATGCTACATCTTAGCTCAATACAGATATGAGTGGTCTTCAACAATGATCATACTTTTTTAGTATACTTTCCTATATGTAGTTGTTGCACCTTGCAACCATGCCAACAAGAGGGAATTAAAGCAATTGCTTATTACAAGTAATTACAATTAAGCTACAGTGCTTAACTTCTGTTGCCCCCAAGAGGAATTCTGAACAATTAGCACAGCACTGTTGATGCATCTACATAAGGTAAAGCCTTCAGTGCATTGATTTGAAACCTTCTGCTGTATGTCCAGGTATTTTCTTAGCAATCAAATCAACTACTGAAACATTTCTTGGGCTCTTAGGGAAGTGTCGGGGGGGGTGACACCAGTTTGTAAACGCCGCCATACTGAGAAATACAGAGAAAGTTATGTGGAGCTGATAGGCCTAATCAACTTTGTGTCAACTCGTTTGGCGATTGCTTGAATGTAACCGACATTCATTTGTATGAAAAAGTTACGCACTATAGCTTTAAACATAATTATTAATTAATTACATTTACAAACGTGACCGAAAAAAATTAATAATGAATTTACCAACAAATCCACTTCCCACACAGCTTTCAGCTTTGCACTCAGCTTGGATGAGTGTGATGCACCCACCTGCAGAGATGATGGTCTCCAGCTGGGTGCCGTTGATGAAGGAGCGTTTGATGGTTTGAGTCTTGATGTCGGCCCAGTAGATCCTCTCCTCCAGGGCGTCATAGTCCACCACCGTCACATCATCAATGTCTGGCACGGTGAGGGCCGTCATCACGTTCATATAGGGCTCGTCTATGTCCACGCCACGGATCTCAGACCGCCGCACGTACAGGAGGAACCGCTTCAACGCTGGTGACACCATTGAGAAAAATACATCTTTCAGCCACTACGTTGCAAATGTGGAAGGAGGCTGCCTGTGTAATAACGGACCGACTTAAAACATAGAGATTACATATTTTGTTAATATTTTGTAGTGTAAGGCTAAACCGAGATGAAGGGAGGGAGGGGAGGTAGGGGGAATCGGGGTGGAAGGAGGGAGGAAAAGGGGGTAAAATGTTTATTGCAATGTTTTGCTTTTTTCTGTGAATTTGCAATTAAAAACAAAATAAATACATATTTCAACATAGTGCACCTTTCAGTAGCATTGAGTCAGATCCAGGTGCGATACTTATAACTGACTGAATGCTGCTGTCAATCAAGGGGCCAGGAATATACATGTAAAGTAGCTAACATGTTGTTCACACGGTATCACAGTATGATATACTTTCACTCTGACACATAAGGAGAAACATGTGAAAAGTGAGAACTCACCAAAGCAGGTCTGTTTGTTGGATGACAGCTTCATAAGGTGTGGACAGGTGCAGGATGCGGTGCGGTTGTAATGGATGAGGCACAGATGTGAACAGGGACCACGTCCATCATTCTCCTCACATGGGTTGGAAGCTGGGAGGAGACAAAGAAGACATTTCAGAACACTCAGCATAAACAAAGTTGAGATGGCAAAGTAGAGTGGAGAATACTGGATATGAATTGGACTTAAAGCCTTTGCAACACAACATACTATATATAGAGTCCTGATTGGGCCACCCACTGAATGAAAGATGTATACTCATGACCAAATGCAATAATGCTCTCGCTGTTTAACAGCAACAAGGAGACGACAGTTCTGAAAAGAAATGGAAAAAATGCACCAATTCATTCATAACAACAGGTCACAGAGTCCAAGTGAAAAGAACTGTAGACTAATCTTATGTGTAAAATGTTACTGTTTTTGAATTTACCCTTTCAACCACAAACAGAATATGCTGGGTTTGGAATAGTTATGCTGACTTGTTTCATTCGGCTCATTGTTATAGACATAGGAATACACTTTAAAAAACAATCAAATATCGCCTTTAAGACCATGCACTGCCGCCACATATCTTATAGGGGAAAAAACATTTATTTATTTTTATTTATTTGTTTATTGAACAGGGACAATGTACAGCACATAAGCAGTACCAGATTTAGCTATAAACTCATTTTCATCTGTAGTCCCTGGGCAGGAAACAGAGTATTACATCTCTGTCAAGATGGGAAACCTCACACTGAAGTATAAAAACAATAACACACAATTTCACAACAGTAAAACACAACAACACAATACGAACAATAAAATCACAACATTTAGGACACCACAACAACAACAACAACATCACAACAGTAAGACACCAAGAAAACAGGACATCACAACATTAAGAAAACAATCTATGCATGATGGGTACATGCTTGGGTTGATTTCAGCCATGACTTCATCTTACATTTAAAACCAGCAAAGGTGTTTTGAATCCTGATTGGGAATAAATCAGCTCGGCAAAATTTAAAGAAAAATCAACCAAACTGCCGTGCTGCAATCACACCCCGTGCATCAAATCCATCCATTTCTCCATCTACTCTGGATGATTCATGTCAAGATAACTCATTCAAACTTCATTTCCGAGGCTCCTTCAGCGACACGTTGGAGAGCCCGACCGCATCAACAATATGGCTTATTTAAGACAAAAAATAAAATAAAATAAAAACACAAATCCATACTCTCTCTCTCTCTCTCTCTCTCTGTGTGAGCTGAAAACAGCACCAGGCTTGGTATGCTAATAAGAGAGCCATCTGTACATTGCTACATACATCCCAAATGTGCTCTTGAGGGGCGACATGCAGCAACAACTGAGCCAAGGTGTTTGTTTGCACTAAACTGTCAGATGTGTTCGCAACAAATACATTAGAAAAGACAGCACACTGCTATGCCATGGCAGTGAAAATGGTGGCACACCCTAAAATTATGAAAAAATCAAAAAAAAAAATCATCATAGCCTTTACAGAAGTTTATATCCAGTCAGGAACTTGTAGGTATTTAACAAAAAAAGAATAAAATCTGCTTTCATCACGTATTTTCGTTAGGGATTATGCTAATCAGCTGTTAGCATGTGGTCATTAGCATAAATGCAAAAAGGACTATGGACTATAATAATGTAACAATTTAGTATGCCCGTGCTTCTTTCCCAAATACTAACCTATATTTGTCGTGCTTATCTATTTTAACGCATATGGTAGAGTATTATAATAATAATACTGCTGTCCCAATTACAGTGTGGTTGGTCTGTCTGCCATTCACTGTGTTCTAAATAGCAAACATGTTATATTGTTTGTTTTAAAGTCATGCACACATTTTGAGAATAACAATTCAGACGGTAGAAAAAAACACTGAAAATAACTGAATTATCCACATTGCGTTTTTCCCGCATTTTAGCCGATACATACATGGAAAAAGGGGAATGCATTGCAATAGGACTACTTCTAATGAGTCAATTAAACTTCTTTGTACTCAATAGATTATTCACAGAAAGCAAGTGACCTGAAGCTGAAACAGGCATTAATAACTATGTGGAGTGTGTTACGGTTGGAATAAATATAAGGAAGGAAACTGTTGTTTTCCAAAAATGTATCAATATAGGAATTATTATGTTATCTTCATCGGCAAAAGATAAGAAAAAGCAATTTTCTCGACTTTCTTCTGTTTATTATGTTGCAAACAGATATTAATCTAGGGCGTCTTTGTGATGCTCTGTCTATAATCAACCAATTCTCTGTTCTGGCTGGGAGGCCCTGGCACCCCCCCTACATGCCTCCCAAATTTGTAAAACGCTTGTTATCCATTCTAATGGTAAAACAAAGCCTTGCCTTTCAAATGATATGCAATACATTGTCAGGCTGTTTATGCCTCCGGTGGAGCTTTAGTACTGTGGCACCTTCTCCTAGCTCCTAGGACCAGCTGCACGTTGGCGTTATTGTCCTTTTCTTTCATCCAGCCCTCCCTCTCTCTTTTCAGCCCTCCCTCTCTCTTTTCAGCCCTCCCTCTCTCTTTTCAGCCCTCCCTATCTCTTTTCTCTGTGTCCACATGTGTTGGGCGTTTAGTGCAGCATCCCATCTCCAGGCTTTGGTTCTGGCTAGATTGGATAATAGCCAGGCCCTCCCAAAGCCATTGTGCTTTTCCCTTTTATATAGGATTTCCGTCAAGCGTTTTTGAAAAAAGGGATTAGGCATGCTTACTGTCTTCTTTGGAAAAGGCAGCCCCACTTGGTTAACACTTATCTATGGCAAACAGTCGTCTGAATGCAGATACGGGCAAGAAACAAGCAAATTAACTTGTGGCACACTGGAGAAGCATAGAAATCGCAAGAATAGATACAAACCCGATTACCACAGTAATAATACCCATTTAAGGAAGGTGGCTTATACACATGATTTAAAGGGGAGGAGCAAACTTGGCAATGCGGAAAAAGGCAATTGTGATAGAAACAGATGCATCAATCAGGGGGATTTGGCACACATGGTTAAATGTTCCATATACAGTGTTTTAATTGAGGGGGGGGGGGCTTCTTTACAAATCACTCAACAATCAGTTTCAAACAACCTACTTACAGAAAGAAAACCACATATAAAGCCAAATGAAAACAGATCTCATGCCATTCATTTGAGCTTGGCACTATATCTTGTAAGCTAATTTGCATATGCAATAAAGATTGGCTTAAAATACACAGGCATTCTTCCAGACAGCACATCAGCAGTGTATCTTCTGTTGGTCAGAGTCTTGGCTGACTTAGCTTAGTGACATAACTGATTACCTATTCCACCGTGACGGCTGTAGATTCACAAGCATTCACAGAGAAGAAGAAGAAGAAGAAGAAACCGCTGGCTATATAAATGAAGTTTCAGAACTAGTTCTTATATTTCCCTGTCACCACAACGCATTATTCACATCGCTAATTGATTACATTATTGGATGTGCCACCATTATTCAGGGGTAGGATTAAATAAGTGTATACTTCTTCCTGCTCCTTTTCAGGTATATCTCAGCAATACAGATCATTTGTTTTATTTTATTTTTTATTTTTTTTTTTGTGAAAACATAATTTTTCTTTATTGTATTTCCATGCTTTTCATTTTGTTTTGTATCACTGATATGTCTGAAATAAATTGAATCAAATCAAATCAAATCAGAATCTCATTATGCGGCTCCCTCTCTTTTTCTCCAGTAAAAAAAATAAAGAATAAAAAGAATATAGTGGTATGAATCCATTAGAATAATTTGGGTGGTGAAAAAAACATTCAGCGGAACCATTAAGTCAGCGAGCTAATTCTCTGCATGAGCACCTTTTTCACTCAGACACATGCTCATTGATTGATGGGCCAAATGGAGCCGGAGGCAGAAAGCCCACATTAATTACATTATGCTGCATTTCTTTGCCCCCTTCACAACATGAGAATTGATTCTGTTTTAAAAAAGATAATTTATCCCCAGTCAATAATATCTAGTTGCACTGAAGGATTAAAGCCAAATTAGATCTAAATCATTATTATTTACCTATATAGTGTACTATGATAGGATGTGTTGAGGTTGCATTTTAAACCCCTTAACAAGTACTCCCCTTTTTGAGCACAAAGACCCAAAATGGCATATGCAAGAGGAAATGCTAAGTGTTCTCCAACCTTTTTTAATTGCTATTTTGACCCTGGTCTCTTCTGAAAGAGACTTTTTGGAGTTTATAATCAGAAGTCAGAAGGTCATAATTACCATAGTGATGCTGAACGTACGCTGTGTTCCAAATCACATACTTTTTTCTTTTTAGTACACTACATACTACAGAAGTGTTTGAGGGCCACAGGAGAGAAAAAAAAACGAGTTAAGGAAGTCTTTTTTTTCATTATGTCGAGAAATGTCAAAAATAAAGACGAATACTCCAAAATGATATTGGAGTTAGGTGGCCATTGCTGTATTTTCAGCATACTACAAATGACGTGCATGTATTGGGACGTCCTAATTCTTTTTCTGGCATACTAAATAGTAGGAAAGTATGGGGATTGGAACACAGGGTCAGTCTGTACAGCTACAAACATGTTACAAGTCTTTCAGGTTACCTTTATTGTTTTTTATTCGATCCTTATCCAAACGTCTGGCACAGTAATATTAGGATTTAAAAGGGAGACACTGCAGGCAAAAACATTGTTTTTTCATGCACCAGTCAATTTTGAGAATTTGGATTATTTTGATTCTATAAAATGGCTTCTTTCATACTAGTATAAAAACAAGTCTGTATTGGTTTATTTTACTAAACCTAGTCTGTTTGTGTCTGTTTATTTCTACAACGCAACCATCTTCAACGTCCATTATCTCAAAATTAGTTTTTTGCAATACTCATATAAATCTCAACTTCTAATACACTTACATCAGCTAAACTTTCCATAACAATTTTTCCACTATTTTGAATGTTACTACAAAATGATTTGTTCTATGATTAATTGTTTGATTAATGATACATTTTGATCTTGAAAACATTTGCATATGTATTCAAACATTTCAGAAAGAATTTGAAATACAAAAAAAAAAAAAAAAATGTTGTAAGCAATGCACTGGCTAAGTTATATAATGATATCTATAATTAAAAAAATGGTACCCTATTCCCCTTGGGTATCTCAAGTTAAAAATTGCTCATGAAAAAAACATAACCTGGCACTTTCAAGACTCATTTCTGCGAAATTGCCAATATCCTAAGAGAGCATATAACTAATAATGTATATATGAACCTAGTTTGTTCCAGCAAATGAAATGTCCCTTTTGTGTGAGTGTCTCATCTCCCACAGTAAAGCCAGCCATGCAATAATAGCTCTTCTCACCTTGTGGCTGCCTGCTGGGGTGAAAGATCTGCAAGTCAAAGGGCTGAGCGCTGGTCTTCTGGATGACTGTGACGTTTTGCCCGGTCCACTTGTTGGCTCTGGCTAAAGTGTTGGTTCTCCAGTCTGTCCAGTAGACGTTCCCCCCATAGAGAGACACAGCAAAGGGATGGGACAGGTACTCGTGGCCCTTCAGGATCTCAATGACTCCACTCCCATCGTAGAGGGCAGAGAAAATGGCATCGGAGCTGTTTGAAAAGAGACCAACACAGAGGGGCCATATCAAAGTTTAAAAACAAATCTTTAAATGCATTGAAAAGGTGACAGTGGAAGTATAGGCAGATCAAAGTGTGACACACCAAATCAAGTCTGTGGAACTATTAAATTGTTCAAGACCCACTTAAAACCAAATATGGCGATTGCACTCAGATCTCTAAATATTACACCGAAGTCCTCCATTATTGAATACCCACTGAGGAGAATGGAGACTCAAGGTACATTTTCAGGGAAGGGTGAGTCCTATGTATTAGAAATGAATAAAGGTGTGAAAGCTTCTAGACACACTGAGACCATTTTCTAAACTTTAATGGAATACCGTGCATCCGTCCAGACAATCCTCTTCTCCAGATGATCCAGGGTCAGTCCATTAGGCCAGGCACCGATCTCCATATCCTTGAAGACAATGTGTCGCCCTCCTCCGCTCATCGACGCCGCCTCGATCCGGGGGAACGTAGCATCCCAATCGGTCCAAAAGAGGATCCTTGCAGGAGACAGCCAAATACAACATTCAGCACTCATCATTGTATGATTGTTTTTATGGAGAACAACCAACAATTTAGACGCTACATGTTTTTTTTTTCTTTTTCCATAGATCACCTATGAAGGGATATTAGAGGAATTGCTCTCAGATGGGTTATGAGGTCTGCAATTTTTACTCGTAAATGCCAATTTCCTGCAAAACACAATCATTGGGTTTACAACGCTGTTGTATAGCTGTAATAATGTAGTGACACACACTGGTAGTGATGACTCTCCAAGAACAACACCAGCGATCCGGTGCAACCCACACCATCTGCGGTGGGCCTTGAAATGGGAGGCCATCTGTTTTTTTTTATGACTTTTAACAGCTCAGTGATGCCTGAAAATGAACACAGTCATCGATGTAACCTATTGACAGTGTCCTGAGTCCTACAACTCAGACACAGCAAAGATTGGCCTCTGTCCTGCCATGCTCCACAAAGTCAGCTAGAATGAGCCAGAAAACGGGTGATCAAGCTTAAATCACACACTGACGACAAGCAAACAGTGTGAGGAAGAAATATCCTTGTCCCGATCGATAGGCGTATTCACTTAATAAGGCATCCCTCTGATCAATGACCCACTGCTTTGAGTGGATTCAAGTAATTAGATTAGAATTATTGCCCCAGAATGGAAATGCGCCTTTAGGAACCAAAAGCAGCCATTAATCCTACCCCATACGTACAGCCATGAAATGTAGTCATCCTCCTCCCAAAAGTGAAAAAGTACTATAGGAAAGAGAGTGCATGAGCAGATTGCTTATTTCTTGAGAGTGTTAAATTGATTTTTATGAATGTCTGTTTTTCTTTAGCTTGAATTTGAAATACACTGGCACAACCACTGGCTAGTTCCCAGATGCATTTATCCAAAGTAAGTACGGAATGTGAAATAGTAACAACAGTAACAGAAAATAATTAATTGAGTTAGTTGAATTATTTGCACTTCCCTGTATTCTCAAACAGCTATTTGTTTCGAATAATAGCCAATTACTTTCTGTAGTAAACTACAGCGATGTATGACTACACAACAAATGTATTTCCTGTGTTTCTCATAAACATTACTATATTTCAAACTGGAAAGTAAGTGGATGACCCAACATGTACTTTATGTCAAAACACTGAGTGTTACTCCTGGGCTGATTCAACACACTTGGGAAACATTGGGGGAAGCAGCTGTTGAATGGTGACAAGACATGGTGACAAAACCTTTGACCCACATGGGTCAAAGGTTTTGTGTTTAGTTTGTTTAGCCATCCCCTGATATATACAACTTAAACCGCCTACATCGCGAAGAGGAGCAGGTCAGCTGAAGACCTATCAGCCACATGGCTTCCCTCACCAGCAGCCTTGCATGACCATTTCCAATGGCCAATAAGACATTCAGCTGCTGTGGATACAGGTGAGTCCAACCTCTGTCACACAGATCAGATAAACAAGTCACTCTTACACCAGACAAACATAACACAACCCAGGGACAAGCCCCTAGGTTTGAGTGCCACACATTATCATGATACAACCGGATGACATATTTACAAGACCTGTCAGAAGGTAAAAATATAAAATAAAAACTTGGATTCATCATATTTATCGAAAGAGAACACACTTGGCATATCACGAGTATCCCTCTGCCTTTATTAAAATACTATATGTTTACACCAATAAGAATTGTTTGTATTTGTCCTTCATTGCCAACATATTCAATATAATAGGAAATAACCCATTGTCATCCCTCATCGATCAGTGGAAGGGCATATTGATACAAAGGGATACATGCCACTATATTTTGCAGCTGCATTTTGCTAAGCAATGCATACACTTTTTTTTTATCTAATTAAATTTGCTCAGCCAGTTGGTCTGGGCACGATCTATTGAAGCTCATTAAATATTTCAGAAAATTCTGAGCTACCAATCATATCGTTCTATCTGATATGGGCTGGCCAGAGCCCTATGTATGGGGCTCTGGGGCGGACGTAAACAGATGACGACAGTGCTGTGCATGCGCTGTGCTAGTGAACAACAAAGATGAATGCGGATACGTTGTGAGATTTTCGAAATGGCTTCGGCGTCGAGACTTAACGGTTTGGAAGACGGCACTCAAATCTGTCATTAGCAAGAAATAAGAATATACTGTTTTGCCAACCGACCACGGCAAAAGTTTAATTTAACAGTTAACCCCGCTGTTCGCTAAACGAACGGGGCTTAATACGTCACCTTGTTCATTGGTCTGGTTGGTTGTAGTGAAATGCACGTTTGGGTGCCGCCCCTTGAGTTGGGAAGGTATATTGATCGTTGCTAGACCCTATATTGTTCTAGATGTGTGAGTCTGAATTTCCAGACTACTGTTATTATACATTTGAATTAAAAGAGAATACAGTAGGACATTTAAATGTCAAGTTGTTCAGATGGTTTTATCAGCGTTATTTTATCAGAGTGCCTGGCAGAACCTCCGTCCTTGCCTCTTTGATCGCAACCCTAGGCTGATATATGATCACAACCGCAATAGTGTTATCAGTTGCCACTATTTTAAAATCATATCCCTGCACAACCAACCATTAATTTTTGCACAAATGTAAGGCCATGCCATTATCAATATACTCACAACCGTTCATTTCTGGTTCACTGCAAGGACAATATGCTAAACAAGTATGCTATATTGGAATGTTCTTCCCACAAGGCTCTATAAAACCTTTCACCGCTCAGTAAATCTCATTCACTAATCAACTAATATGGACAGAACAGATTAGGTACACTTTCCAAACACACAAGTGCCACATATGCACATACACGTGAATATGATTGTAAAATGAAATGTGTAACTTTAAAGACAAAACACATTAGTATTTAAAGGTGAAGTAAGCGGTTTATTTATGTTAATGTAAGTGTTAAATCGCTCTTTATTCATACAGTGATCACTTACATAATGTGCGCGTTTCATAAAGCCGATCTCTCAGTCAGCTGCTTTGCATGTAATCGGCAAATAAACTTATTGGAGGATCCCGACATTTTTACCCAATCAGAAGAGAGAACGCTACAAATCGACACCCGTCTCACTCATATATAGTATATACACTCCATGGTCTCACTGCCGGTGCACGCCAGAGCAACAGATGGGTGAATGTGTATGCGCCTACAATGGCGGAGCAGGTAAAAATCCTTCCCAATGTCTGCTTTGATGGTTTTTACCATGTTTTATCACACTTATGGATCTGAGATGATGCTAGATAACTAGCTGCTCGAAGACCGCAGTGCATTAATGTGGTGACGTAGGGACGAGCGAGGGGACTGCTAACTGCAGTAACTGACAGGAAGTTAGCTAAAAGAACCATTCCGCTTACAGCACCTTTAATTATAGCAAGAAAATTAGTCTTGTTGCAAAATGTTGGGATGTCATGATAACAATAAAAAATGCCATTAAAACACAACAGCCATGCTTCTGGCCCTTCCCTGTTAAGGCAGTTCAGTTTCATTTCTAAAGGATGGATAACAAAGTTATACATTGTTAAAACAGTCTAACCCTCCCAGGTGTGCTCTAATATCGACGAACAAGAACAAGTTGAACCTGTTCCCCGGCAGTGTGACGTTGCCCAAAAACCTATTTTAACATATTCAAAAACCTAAACTAACACTTTTTTACACCAAGAAAAAGAAAGAGTAAACAGTGCACTATTATAGACACTGTTTCACTTGCTGACTGCTGGCATCACAGGGGCACTCGTGGTGTAGTGGTTAGAGCCCCCCCCCCATAGAGACCCAGTCCTCAGAAGCAGCAGACCACAGGTTAGAATCCAGGCCCGTGGCCGTTCTCTGCATGTCATTCCCCTCTCTGCCCTATTTCACATTTGTCTCTCCAAACTGTCTAATAAAAGCCTAAAAATTACAAAAAATAATAATAATAAAAAAAGGCATTCCTGTGAAAGGGCAGGAAAGCAAGAAAGGAGCAATGGTTGCAGGGTTATTAGAAACATCAGTTGTCATTACTGGAATGGAGCACACACAGCAGCACTGTTATTGATGTACTCCATATCTGCTGCCTTAATGGACCTTAACTCAGCAGACATCTCCATACATCACGGCGGATGTGGAAGTGAGAAATACCAGGAGGTTGTGTAGTTTTACTTTATTCCAATAATCTCAGTAGTGAAGCGTTAGGCAGGGCTTTTGTATGCAGGAGTGCGTAACGTACCCTTGCCCTGGGTCGAGAGCGATGGCCCGTGGATGCTCCATGCCTCCAGCGATCAGTGTGGTGCGCATATCTCCGTTCAACATGGCCACTTCGATCTGGTCCAGATTGCTGTCGATCCAGTACAGCTTCCCTGTGATCCAGTCCACAGCCAGGCCCTCTGGGGTGGCCAGACCATGCTGCACCACCACCTCAATCCCAGTCACCCCTGAAACAACAGTAATCCACAAGATAGGATTGACTCATTGGCCAGTTCGGTTTGGTCCGGTATGTTTTGGTAGGAATGATAACCCTAGATCTGGCTTGTGTTTCCACTGCTGGAAACAAGGCTAATGTGTAGCACCGAATGAGTCAAGGGGGAAGCGTTGTTGGTCGGAGTCTTTTTTACATTGCTTAGGATTCGGAATAGACTCTCAGAGCATTAGAGAAAACTTGGGATTGCTCTTCCGTACAATGGAGATTGCTTTCTGCAGGGCTCATGGTAAAAGGGGTTTCCAACCATATATATAATGTAGCTGTTTACAATTACTCTCGGGTTATGTGGGTCTCACAAAAGGCCGGAATAGGTGAAGCTAAGAGGCAATTTTTTTTCAGCTATGCCAAGGGAAATCAAGGCACTGAACCCTGGGACTGTACTGTCACTCGCAGCAACACAGAGCAGAGGAGAAGGTCTGATTCATTCTTTTCAGCGGGTGAGATAATGTACTACAACAGTTGAAGACTTCTGGTGCCGCAGTATTTTTCAACCTGATCGTCTTCAGATAGGTTTTTAAAGGGGAGACATTATCAACTCACAGTATCAGAGGCGAGCACGTGTACAGACGGAAGAAATAAAACAGAGCGTTATCAACAGCAGTGTCTTAGACTTAGACAAGTCGAACGTGACTTCCCCTTAGCTAATACATCACAACAGTGAGCAGATATGAAGCAAATGTTTGTATATGTGCGTGTGTGTGTGTGTGTGTGTGTGTGCTCGTACCGCCAGACTCGGAGAGCCTTCCCCTGTAGATCTTATCCTCCACCACATCCGTCCAGTAAAGGAGGCTGCGATTAAAGTGGAAGTCTAGTGCAATGGTGTTCCTCAGCCCTGGCACCAGCAGGCTGTAGTCCCTCTTGTGAAGGTCTATCCGTCTTATCTCGTGCCGGATTGAGAATATGATGAAAGCCTCAAAGGGATCTGGCCAAAGCGAAGGGTATGAAACAGTCAACCATTTGTCTTCAGGATTGATGTTTGGTGTCAGGGATTTCATCCACACTGTGTGACATCATGTACAGTATCGGACATTCTGAGAAAAAGAAAGTGATTTGCAGTTCCTAGGAAAGCTACTGCGGCCATCTTCCGCTTCATCATGAAAGTAGGCACATTGCTTGTTTAAATATTTGTTTCAGCTGCTCTTAGAGTAAAATGTTGCCATTTTTCCTTAATAATGCTACATTGTGCAGTGTGCTCTGAAAATAAATGGACTTCCAGACTTCCAGCTAAGGCTGGAAAGATATTTGATCATAGGAAACCCTTAATGTAAGTGAGTAGAATGCATCAATAACTTGCATAAGCCATACTTAAAGGCCTACTTCACCGGTTTGAATATGAAGGTGTATTGAATTCTGAGATCCTATGTAGGATCTCAGAATGTGCGAAAAAAATTGAAATCGGTTCTTCCTAGCCTGAGAAAAGGCAGAAAGAGTGTTTTTTTAACCCTATATTTCTCTTTCTCGTGACACAGAAAGAGAAAATATAGGGTTAAAAAAAAAACTTACTTTGTAAATATTACTGTGATGTCTTTTACTGTGACATCACAGTAATATTTACAAAGTACGTTTTTTTTAACCCTATATTTCTCTTTCTGTGATGTCACGAGAAAGAGAAATATAGGGTTAAAAAAACACTCTTTCTGCCTTTTCTCAGGCTAGGATGAACCGATTTTAATTTTTTTTGCACATTTATACTACATAGGATCTCAGAATTCAATACACCTTCATATTCAAACCGGTGAAGTAGGCCTTTAAGGGATCTAAATCAGCCTGTAAACCTATCCAGCCAGAAGCTCTACTTGATGCTAGCCAAATGGTTGCTGCTCCTTAATGATTACAAATGACATGCTATTGAATTAATAACAGCTTTGTCCTTTGAATTCTGCAACCTATAACTGTATACGTTCTGTCCAGCTTCTGGGGAGCTAATGAAGCTAAAGCTGCTAAATATAATACATAATAATACCTCAATGTGATGTTTGTGATGTTTTTGCACTTAACAAGGACTGCACTTAATTTAGTTGTACCTGTTACAATGATAATGAAGATAAAGATATTCTATTCATCCCCAGATGATGACATAACACTAACATATAGATAGTTTTTTGTTATTACTAGCAGCATGGGTTTACTTGACATAAAGAGTGGATACATTTATCAGTTTTATTTGCCCTGCTCAACAAAGCCAGTATGTGTTTGCTCGTTGGAGACCCCCAAGTACAAAAGCAACGGGAAACATACACATTGTAGGACTTTTGTATGGTAGGTATTTTGACATGTCACAGAAGGAAAATCAGCATTATAACAATGGGTGAATTCTATTAAGCTGCCTCCATTTCAGGTCCTGGTATTGATGATGCTGGCTCACTGTTACGCGGTGAATTTTGAATTCTATCAGAATATGGTGGAAATGTGTTGTGGTAGTTTTTATAAAGTAAAGTATGTGGGGGAGTTGGACCAGGCAACCTTAATCGAATTCTCTATACGTGTGTATATATATGTATTTCCTTCAGCTTGCTCCAAATTTCTGATTAGGGTATACTTCCAAAGATACCTTACTGGTTTAAACCACCATGTAGCATCAATAGCATCCAACTCAATTTGTTGCCCAGCACTTTGGGAATGAACACTTTTTATTTTTCCATTTCCTGAAACAGTACATCTACTGTATTTGTAGGTGGTCTTTCATTTTTGAGAAATCCATTCTGTTACGTCTCTAAGAAGTTGCTAAATCTAGAGACAGATTCTAAAGCCATGGCAACAGCTCCTACATACTGTAAGCATTGCCCACTCAGCCAGAGCTCAATCAGTAATGTTTATATTTCTGATAATGTTTGTCCAACTAAAACGTTGTCTCACATAGAGACTTACACATTTAAACTATGAATTAGTTAACACACATTAACACACAGAACCAACAAACACAACATTATATAGACAGCCTTTTTTGCTATCCTTATTTTCACAGCACTGTAGAACATGATATGTCAGGGAACACAACTATTGGCAAACACATGCTATTAAAACATTGCCCACTCCTCAATAACACATGTGTGTGTTGTCACTAAACTAGCTACAATGCTATACCGAAAAAGAGAGATTTGTACTTTTTTACATTTGTTTTTTTGATAACTGAGCTGTGCAAAGGGAAGGCAGGAGTTGATGTGTGCTTGTGACATGAATAACACCGTTTCTCAAGATTACATTGGAATGTTTGTGTTCCTATGTAAAAATTGGATTTCTGCTGAAGCTGTACAATTCTGATCAGCAGCTCTCAGAGAAATGTGTTTATTCTTTGCCTGCATTAATGTAAGATTAGAGCTGCAATGGCCATCCATCTTGGAGTGAAATGGGGGAAGCGAGTAATCAAAACGAGGTCCATAAATCTGAATGTGACAAGCCAACTGCATGTGTGTGTAACTATTGTATTTCAAGTGGTTACAGAGCGGCCCCATCACACAGATTATTCAACAACAGAGTGGTAGAAAGGTTTGAATTTATGGTATTTTACACAGGCAAATCACTTGTGTTTGTATGGGATTAGGCCTGAAGGTCTACACAGCTGAATGAAGAAACAACACTCTGGAAGGTTGAGGAGGGAGAGTATTCATCCCTCATCCCTTCACTCACAATCAGTACAGATAGAAACAGACAGCATGTGTTGCTTTACATTTGAACACTGATCGAGTTTGACCTGGCATTGACCTGGCATTGACCTGGCATTGACAACCTTTCCATTCTGTACCTTGACTTTTTATAGGTTTCCTGTCTGGGATCTCTTATCTATCAAGGCCATAACTCCAACTCACATTTTTTTTTATTAAAGGCACCAACACTGCAAGAATACAGTCTACAGGGTTTCTGCAGGCTTCAAAAAGTTCAATGTAAGACTTTCTAATACTTTTTAAGACATTATCAATGTAATACAGTATACAACCTAGTTCACATTCACACTGGCAAAGGAAACAACGTTTAAGCATATACATTTTTTTGACGTTTCCCCAAACATTTCCAAATGAAATGAATTTATTGCCATTCAACATGTGTTTTATGGTTCTATGTTGGGTTTTTTAGTTGCTACAGTGTGATACATTTAAAAGTGGGACTGAATTGAAAACTTTATAAAACTAGTGTTACTTCATAATCCAAACCATGTTAAGAACTGTCAACATCACATCAAAGACATTTCTAGACATGTTAAGTCCTTAAATCTAAATGATTTGATTTAAGACATTTAAAGGACCAGCAAAAACACAGGTCTAAAAACCATGATTCCAACCCTGAAAATACAATGCTTTACTATTACACTAATATTACTGAAGACAAACGAACCAAGAGCAATACTGAAGCAAACACTGAGAAACTAGCTATAGGGTCTATTACCTGTGCTGTGACAGCTGTCCCCGTCTGGATCCAGGGTCCAGCCTGGATAACAGGAGCATTTGACTGTGGTCTTGTACTGCTCACACACCTGGCTGCACTTGAGGTGGCGGCTGCAGTAGTCCACCACCTGACATGTCTTGTTGCTGGAGTCCAGGTGAAGGCCGGGGGGGCAGAGACACACCACTCCTTTACCTGGTGCCACGGTGCACTGGTGACTGCAGCCCCCTCGCGCTACCAGACACAGATCTGGGGTCAGGAAAAGGACAAACAATTTAGAAACTGTACATAGACACTGGAGGGGAGGCAGACACCTAAAGGAGCAGTTGTGTGGTGACTTTTTAAGATAGCAATATATGACTATCTTAAAGCCCCATGTAAATCCAAATCCACAACATCCTTCTAACTATTTCATTTGGGGAGTTAGATGCATGATAGTAAGCATCTGAAAAGAGTTGAGCACATTTATCAATCCAAAATAAAGATATATCCATTTAAGTTTGATAAACCTTACAGAAATTCGGTTAAGATAAGGCGAGCTATGCCCTGGTTTTCAACCAATCGCAGTTCTCCACTTGAACGTTCTATAAAAACAATGAGTGTTGCCATAGATACCATTTGATACGGCCACACTGGCATAGTCCTGTCAACAGGTCTATACAGTAAAGCAGCTGTTTTACCTACCTTTTATAACATGCATGAACAGTTATCACAGAATTTTTTTTTAAAGCTTTTTGAGAGACTCAAATTTGATATTGTATATTGCTTTTTGTTTTTCCTCTTTTAGACCAGGTTTACAGAGGCTTTAAATACACAATCATTTAATGAAATGTAACATGTTTGAACATCATATCGACAGATAACCTTAGTCAAGCTAAAGTCTGAATCTAATGAATCTAAAGGTGTTGTAGAATGGGAACACCTTGATAGAGCAGGTATACTCTGGGGATGAATGGCTTTTATTTGCACCACCGCTTCAAAAGCAAGAGAACATTTTGTTCCTTTAATTTTTTTTTTATAAAAACAGACAACTCTTGAAGTCATGCTGTTTTTATTTTGAGAGTATTTTCTGAGAAGAATATGGGTACAGAATTAAACAGCCTTTCAAGAGTAGACACGAACAACATTGGAGTTGCGATATGTGGCCACACACTTGATAATGGTGAACGTGATTCCTGCAGAGCTGTTGCAAAATCAATCAGACCCCCTCAAGGTCCCCCTGAACACACAATTGTCTACGAGTAGGGGCTGAAGCCTTTCCTTTTACAACATAAGACTGGAATGGCCCTGTAGGGTCCCCTTGAGGCTTTGGTTAGTGGTGCTCTCCAAAATGAACCTCCATGTTGACACTGCTCACTTCAAGAGATTAGATGTCAGGAGGCTAGTCACAGGAGATCATTGTGTGGCCTCTCAAAGCGGGGAGGGGCCAAACACTCGCACATTTGCCATTGTCAGGAAGTCATGTTTGGCCCCTTTGGTCTTCATAACAACCCAAAGCAGTAACTAGCCAGGCTCAAAGCTGCTGAACCTGAAGGGAAAGGTGTAGCATGACCCCACATGGGAGGTATTCTTTACCATCCTGTGTTATAACATATGAGGGAAAATGACAGTAAGAGTGTGAGCGCGAATGCCTCAACGTGGACCCCTATGGTGAAAATCGAAGGTGTTTCATCCTTTCCAGTTATTTTTTTTGTGTTGTAAATGATGAGGGATGAAATAGCTATATTTAAACACAGAGGTGCAAAGGGAAATGTGCCTTGGTCTGTTCGTCCACATGTGTCTCACCAAGACCCGTGATTCTATCATCGCAAGAAACGGCAAACAAAGAGAGTCAAACACAATGGAAGAATCACCACATCCAAAACACTCACTGGCCCCAGAAGGGCAGTAGTTATGACAGATAGTGTTTGTCTTTTGCGTTTGGAAGTTATTATTCTTTTTTTTAAAGATATTTTTGGCATTTTTTATGCTTTAGTGATAGTGTTGAGACAGAGTTGAAAATGGGGCAGAGAGGGAAGTGACATGCAGAGAACGACCGCGGGCTGGAATCGAACCCGGGTCCGCTGCTGGCCGAGGCCCATGGGGGGGACGCCCTACCAACTGAGCTAAGGGCGCCCCCTAGAAGTTATTATTCTTCCCCCAAAATATATTAAAAGCAGCTACAGTAAGATTGAAAGGTCTATACCTTTTTATATAGTATATATAGTATATAGGTTTATACCTTAGATATAAAAAAAGATTGGTAAATGGACTTGTATAGCGCTATATCTCCGTTTATCACAGATAATTGTACACATTCACCCAGTCACACACACATTGATACACCGATAGCAGCAGCTACCACGCAGGGTAGGCTTAGCACTAGGGTGCTAAGCTAACTAAGCTAACTATCGGGAGCAATTCGGGGTTCAGTATCTTGCCCAGGGACACTTCGACATGTGGCGGGGAGACGGGGGATCGAACCTCCGACCCTGCACACCAGAGGCGAACACCCTACCCACTTCGCCACTGCCGCCCCAAGATTCCAATTTAGAAAATATGTATAGCTTATCAAAGTTAAAAGAAATCCATGAATATTCTCATACTTCCCAAAATCTTACTTGTCATTCCTTCATTCAAAGTTTTTATATGAGCAGAACTGATGACAGTTTGGGACATACTGAGCATACAGCTGGAAGCTTAACAGACGGGTCATTATGCCTATTTGTCTATTATGTATACAATACTGAAGCAAACACTGAGAAACTAGCTATAGGGTCTATTACCTGTGCTGTGACAGCTGTCCCCGTCTGGATCCAGGGTCCAGCCTGGATAACAGACAAATTGGACTATTGAAATCTATTGTCTTTTTGCTACAATATTACTTTAACATATTTGTTGTTGGTGTTTTTGGTATTCTGTGTAAGGTTACATGAGGATGTAGTTAACGAGGCTATTAAAAGAGCTAAATATTTACACATTGCATCAAATTTAGATATACTAGTGCAGTGCCCGTCGGAAGCGGGTATTAACGTATGCATGCTTTAATGCAACCTGTCTATGAAAGTGGGACACAGAAACAGATGTAGCCTACACACAGGCAGTGTCACAAAGTCATTGAAATGGCTGTCGCATCACCAATGTCACTTTTGGTCTATCTTTAAAGAGGACCTATGATGCTTTTTGACTTTTATGACCTATAAACGTTGTTATGATGATTTATAGTCATGCTTAACCATACTAAATTATCAAATAATGACTTACATGCATTTCGACGTATTCCCTGCTGACCGTCTGGGGTGTCTGTGCAGAGCACTAAACACTATTCTAGCCAGTCGAGAAGTCACGTGTTCAAAGCGGTCTACCCTTTCATAATTCGTGACGTTGCATAAAACTTCGTGACTTCACCACGCGGATGTTTCCATGTATAGCAATGCTGTCACTTCCCTGTTCGCGTCTGCCTCGCGCCCTTATAGGTCCATGCTCGCGCTTCCCGCCACTGAAAGTGTTCCGGAAGGAAGGTAACCAATCACAACGGAGTGGGGTTTGCAGGAGGGGGGGGGGGGGGGGGGGGAGCGGAGATGGCCGATCACAGGCGGAGGGAGCGGAGATTGCCGAAGCACACACACTCAAGTGTTGACAGGACGTGCTGGATCGCCAAAATAAGAGAAAGAGCTTCCCGAAAATCTACATAGTTTTTTGTGATGTGATTCGTGTCAGGTTGCTCTATAGCAGTGTAAAACAAGAAATTAAAACCAGAAAAGTAGTATAATAGGTCCTCTTTAATATTTTTTGCGCCATATAATCCTCCACTTCTGATATAAAATATGATTAATACATACAAACACTTCAAAATCAAGCATGCACACCTTTGTGCCGTGCGCAAGCAACATCCGGCCGATCTGACTAAAACTCTGTGAGATATGTGAGTCACAGAAACACAGACAGACAGACAGACAGACACACAGACACACAGACAGACAGACGTTTCTTGCTTTATAGATAGATTCTAAAGCAATATATTTTTAAGTTCAAATGTATCATAAGAGACTTTCAAAAGAGAGCAATGGCAAATTGAAAAGTCTTTTGTGAGGTTTTCAAAAGTAAATATTCAAAATGAAAGTGTAAAACCTATTTGTAAAAATAAAGATCTACACTATCAAACACATTAAAAACAACAATGGCTGCTTCTTAACTCTGAACAACAACACATCAAGTGGGCTTTGTGGTGATGTCAATATTGGATGGGATCGGTCCCATCTCTCATTGTCAATGAGACAATTCAGCTACTGTAAGAACTACTGTAGGAACTATATACAGTAGCTCAAATCACCAGGCAATGAGCGTTTGATAATCTGTCCAAATGATTTTGTGTAATTGTGAGGTTGTTTTTTTTGTAAAAAACCCTTTAGATCCAATGAAGGACAATCCTAATGCTACAGAAAACCATTCTATTATTGACAATACAAGTTTGTGAAAAGTCTGAAAGTCCAAAGCAAGAAGGAAGATACTGTGTGAGCTACTTTGCTTGGTGGGAGAAGAACGTGACTGGCCTGAGCAGAGCCTAGATTGACCTCAACCCAAACAAACACCTTTGGGACCAGCCGCAACACTGACACTGAGCTTAACCTCCAAAATAGTTCTATAGAGCCTTCCCACGAGAGTGGCTGCTGTTTGGAGCAGCATATTAATGTCTATAGTGGAGGAAAGAGATGTTCACCAATCTCAGCCATTGACACTAACGGTTGCCCGCTTGCCCGGGTCAACTGAAAATAATGTTCGGGCAAGTTGAGATTGCTTTTTGGTTGCCCGGACAGGCAAGTGGTTATTAGAGGGGTTGTCAGTAGTCTAGGCTATTTATTCATGTGTCTTAGAGTCTGCAAAACAAATGTTCCCGCTAACCCACACAAAATAGATATGCTATGTATATTTGCAATTGAGCAGCTGCGCACGGCAGCCAGCAGCATCACGCTCTCTCTCGCACTCGATCTCTATCTCTCTCTCTCTCACACACACACGCACACAAAACAGCCTGTGTGCGCGCAGTTTCGCTGTCTACGTTCCGAAAACCGGCTCTATAAGGCTATACGGACCTGGTTCCGCTATATTCAAAACCCAGAAATCAATAGGCCTAACGTTTGAGCTTATCGATACCGCTATGGAGTCCAGTAGGTCACATGATGTAATTTTAAATATTGAGTAGAGTCGGGTCATCTTCAACTAAAGTGTTGTAGAAACTCCTTCAACCCATCTCCAAAAAAATAAAAAATAAATCCGTCCGCTGAGCCGCTGCCGCTGCAGACGGGCTCGGCACCGTCTCTTCATTCATTCCAAGTAGGGGTTATCAACAAACGAGAGACTGTTTAGCAAGTCCCTAAATCCACATTCAAATCTGCAGGATAATAACTAGTTAGCTTAAAATCGCAAACCGTTCAAATGTGATGTGTTCAGGCCGGCTCAGTAAAATGATTATTAGGCAAAGGTCAATAAAAGGACATCATGATGTGTTCAAATGTAACATCAAGAAAAACAGAAATTTTTGTTTTTTCGTGAGAAGCTTGAATAATACAGTTTGGGTAAAACACTTGTTTTACCAGCAATAGAAAATAAATAGTCGGCCTAAATATGGAATTATGCTTAAAGTCCTATCCTTAGCTCTTCTCATCTTATAAGCAATTAAAGCAATAATACCAGTTCTCTTTAAACAAAATAATACAAAAGTATCAATAAAGATTTGGATTGTGGAGTCTTGATAATGGTATCAATATGAAAAGAAATGAATGATCCCCCTCCCTGCTTACAGTAAAACTGGGCAATAGCTTTAACACGGTGGACTTTAATCATTTTATGGCAGACAATCACTTTTTGGCACAATGTGACCGTTATAAATAAGTAAAATAAGTAAAATTTTTCTGAACACATTTGTGTGGAAGCTAACATTCAGCTTGACTCTTAGCTAGACTGAGTTTTCTGAGACCCCCAAAACCAGGCCAGGTGCATGACAAAAAGAGGCCCTTCATGATGCTGCAGCAGGACCAAGCTCTTGGCTGTATGTGTGATGTCATGATATCTAGGCTAATATGAATTGTTGTTGGTTGTATGTGGTTAGGATGAGACAAGTAAGCAGTGTTTGGATTTAAGAGATACGGTACGCTAAAATGTATATTTTAATACGTATATATCACTGTTTAACATATATATATTTTTTTTTGGGCAAGTCAACACAACATTCGGGAAAGTACAATATTGCCTGTACTTGCCCTATGGGCAAGTGCTTTTGAAACCTTAGTGTCAACCCCTGACCAATCGGATATCTGTAATGTTCTGGTATCCACATCCTTTGGCCATGTGTTATATCTGGAATAACTTTTTCACATCTTGCAGAAAGACAAAACATAACGGAAAAATTGGTAACAATTCACAACAAGGGTACATTAATTAACCGTTAGTTAATGCTTACTTAATGCTTTATAACCATTAAAAAAACATTAATTGACAGTTAATCACTGCTAATTTAGTGTTTAATAAGCATTTTCTAAGCATGAACTATCCGTTAAGCTTAGTTATAGCTTAACGCAGCATTAGTACTAAGCATAGTTGATGCCTAACCAAACATTAACTATCATTAATAACTAACAGTGTTGGGAATAACGCCGTTTCAAATAACGGCGTAAGTAAAGCCGTTCTTTTTTCAGTAACGGCGTAATCTAACCAATTACTGTTTCCGTCGTTACAACGCCGTTATCGTTACTGAACGTTAAATGCGGTGCGTTACTGTGAATTGATTGAATAAACTGTGTAATCCGAACGCACCCCTGGCTCCTTACTACACAAACTATAAGGAGACCGGTGGGTTAACAACAAGATAAATTGTTATTTCTGTGTTTTAAGATGTGTTTTATTCAGTGTGGATGACATTATAACTGTCAGTTAGCTCCGTCACGGAGCGCCTGTTTAGTGAAGTTTCCTTTCTCTCTCTGTTGTGTGAGCGTGCAAGTTGCACTTGTAACCACCTATCAATCCACGGTTGAAACTAGCTTTCACTGAGTGTGTTGCTTTTGTGAGTAAGTTCTTGGATTTTCCCGATCTCTATTATAAATTATATAATTTATGCACGTTATTAAACGGCCGCGATTCGCGGGTCGCAACAGCTGTTTAACGTTACTTTTGTTGAGAACAAAATAGCCTACTTGAAGTGCAGGATAAAACTCTTATCTTGCTGTCTGTTTATGTGCAATAATTAGGCTATCGAAGGTTATGTAGCATACACATAGGCTACTTGTTTGTTCTACTCATTTCAACTGACTTGTGAAAACTGCTTAGAAAAATCTAAATTCTTTGACATAGGCCTATAGCATTTTTTTTACAGTAGGCCTAACGCAAATAGTTACTTTCCCTGGTAACTAATTACTTCTATTAGAAAGTAATTCAGTTACTAACTCAGTTACTTTTTGGAATAAGTAGTGAGTAACTATAACTAATTACTTTTTTAAAGTAATGTTCCCAACACTGACAACTAAGCATGTACAGTTAATTAATGCTTAATAAGCAGTAACTAACCATTATTAGCATTAACAAAGCATTAATTATAAGTTAATTAATGTACCCTTGCTGTAAAGTGGTACCGGAACATTTAAAAAAAAGGACACAAACTGACAAAACAAATTTTACCGCAGATGGGTCCTTCGTCGGAGCGGTCGGGACAGTCCACCTTGCTGTTGCAGATCTTATCGGGGGTGAGGCAGAGCGACGTGTCATTGGCACAAGGGTACTTTGGAGGTTTACACACGGCAGACTCACAGGACTCTTCGTCTGAGCGGTCCTCACAGTCTATGTCCCCGTCACACACCCAGCTCTTTGTGATACACTTTCCTGTAGAGAAGAAGATGTGGAAACAGGCAGTATTAACTTTATAGGCACTTATTTCAAATTAGAAATGAACAGTTACAAGTTTCTACGGCAGTTCGGACTATGCCATCGTATTGTAGTGTCAATTCATTTGACTGAGGTGATATAGAGTTCCTTGATTTAAAGGTGGAGTACGCGATTCTGGAGAACGTGTGTTGTCGAGATAGCTTTTTTTGCCAAAATCTGTGAATATCCCCTCATCATGAACCTGTACATACTGTGTGTGGGCTGAAAAATAATCTGGTGTTTATTCACATTCCATATAGGCTCTGTGAATGGACATGTAAAGAAAGGGTATGTTAACAAAGGGGGCCCACCGCAGCTAGAAACATGCCGGTTTACAGAGCCTAGTAGGCTGTGTATTAACACATGGATTTTTTTTAAGCGTACACACAGTACGGAAATCGTTAGGAGGTATTCACCGATTTTGACAAAAATGTAGTTGACAGCAAGCGTTCTCCAGAATCGCTGACTCCACCTTTAACGTACTGCAATTTAACTGGTACGTTGAGTGCTTACACTTTCCACTAAGCATTGGATAAATTACACAAATTAGAAAGATTATGTTATCACTAATTTCTTCAGTCATATCTTTAGAATAAATATTACATAACAAAAAAATGGCAAGCTTTTACCCCAGAAAGCCTCAATCAACAACAGAGTGATAAGTGTTGACTTGAAAAAATCCACACCAGATCATAATTCCTCACACTCACACTCTGATATGTATACACGTGGGTAATTTGTAATCCCCTCACTGTGCAGGGTACAAGGACGTAGGTGACAGTGTTGAGGGGGAGAGGAAAGAAAAACAAGATAGATATGAGGATGTATCATTTTTGACCTATGGTGAAACTTATTAGCATCATATTCAAAGGTGTCAATGTACATGTGAAGTCAGACATGCCACTTTGGATTGACTTGTAATGCCAGTGCAAAAAAACAAGCTTGTGTGCTGTTCAAGTGTGTGAGTGCTTAAAGCCACTACGAGTAACATGGCACGTTGGCGTCCCCTTTGGACAAAAGCGGTAGTATTTTTACGACGCCCGCTGTCGCAAAGCTGTTTTCTAGTGCGTGCCAGGCGCGTGAGTGTGAACTGAGAAGGGAGCAATATAGTGCATGTCCGTGTGTTGAAAGTGTGAGGACTCTTTTCGGCTCCGTGAGAGTGGTTTTGACACTGCATGAACTAATGCCAGTCACTGCCACACACACCTGATTGCAATGAGTTGATGCAGCAGTGTCACCTAACTACTCTCTCTCACGGAGCTGAAAGATTACGTGTCCGACTCCTCACAGAAAGCGAATGAACGATAGACGGCAGTTAGTATGGATCACGATGACGTAATGTGTTTATGTTGTTGTAAATAATTACTATTTCAGATAATGGTTATCTTGATGATGGTGAAGCAAAGCAAACTTTGTGTTAGTACCAACCGCTCATTCATTTATGAGTAAACACTGCAGTCTAGTTTCGCTCTCGTGAAATTGTATACACGTTGCTTGGCAACGCCCTCGTCCCCCCGTAGCCTATATCACTCTCCCTTTTAGCTTTTCTTCATTGCATTTTCTTTTTTTTCTTTGATGGTTCAGCACCGTTATCAGTCATTATGACGACAAATAACTGTCTCAAACAAGGCTCCTGCTCCCCTTCCCTCACCTGGAGGGATAGGCTTCTCAATTCACGTTGCTGCGCCACACTGAAATCTGCGACCAATACGGATATGTGACCATAGAGCTTGCACGAGCGAACCGAAAATTGGACTGGGTGTGCGACCAGACCAAAAGCAGTAATAAAAACTATATAAAAACGTCTTTCTTTGCACTGATGGTCTCGTTTGCTGTTAAAGGTAATTTATGATTATCAGAGGAAACATGAGACTGTTTAAAAGATATTTAAATGTTACTCGTAGCCGCTTTAAATATGGATGACACTTGGGGTGTTATGATCCTGCTTGGGCCTCAAGCCCTTGTGTTGTTTTTCCCTTTTACCCTTGTCTATGTGCTGCTCTATTGCAGGGTTGGAGTCAGGTGTGCTGGAGTCAATCACCAGCATTCACAGCTGCCATCAATCATCAATCAACTGCTCTTCATATACCCGGCCCTACCTGCCAGACACTGCCAGATTGTAGATTCTGTTTCCACACAGTCAGTCCTCTCTCTAAGCTAACCTGTTTGCAGCTCCGCTTTTTGCATTTTTCCTGGCTAACTCCTGTCTTTTCTGCCACAGCCATGGCTGGACTGACCATCTGGCATACCGGGCAAATGCCCGGTGGGCCGGCGGCCTTTTGGGCCGACGAGGTTCAATTTAAAAAAAATAAATAAATCTGGGCCCGGCCCATCCCATCCATGGCCGGTCCAGCCCGGCCGATGTCACACAGCCGTGGGCCGAGGTCCCTTCCCTCTCGGCCGCTTTACCTGAAAGGCCAATGAAATATTGGCCCATTCATCATGATTGGTTCTGGACCGGGCCTGGACCAATCACACACACAGCGGAGGGCCGAGGTCCCGCCCCTTGGGCCTCGGCTGTCAATCACTCAATCAAGTCACGTCACTAACAGACAGAAAAACAACTCGAGAAAAACGGAGAAGAAACGGAAAGGAGACAGTTGCTGGACTAGTGGTAAGAAGTTGAAAATAAAGTTATGTTGAGAACAATTATTTGTGTAGCTTGCTGAATTTTAACCAACACAGCATGTGTACAGTTTGCCAACAGCTAGCTGCTTGCGTTAACATCATGGATAGAGCCATTTATAGAGCCAGGTCAAAGTGGCTATTTTAGCTAATAACCTACTAAACATTTGCTAGCTCTCTTGTGGTTTTTAAGAGGAGTTAAATAGCTCTGTTGTTGGTGTATTCAAAGAGTATTACTTTGCTAGCTGAGCAACATGTCATTAAAGTGAGGCAGCTGTCAGTTTTTGCTTCTTGCTAGCCTACTTATTCAGTATAGTGGATTTAATAATGTTTTACTTAAATATACTTTTCTGTACTGATTGTTGACATGGTTAAACATACTTGAATTTTATCTATTTTATATATAATTTAAATGCAATTTAAAAATACAGACTGTAATTTGACCTGACCATTAAAAATATATTAATATATCACAAAGTTAACAGTAAATGCAGAAAAGTATATTCACTCAAATATGCAACATAAAGTTGTCACACTTTCTCCTTTCACAACACTTTCAGTGTTTGAGGCATTAGGCTTCTCTTTTTAAGAAACATTCAGAAAATTAGACCACCACAGATTTGTAGCCTACTTACTTTTTACAGGCTGTTGAGTTTATTTTACTAGACCTGCTTTCTAGACCATCATGTACTTTAGAATAATACACATTAGACCATTACTTTTGTACACTTTTTTTCACATTGGTTTACTTAGTAAAACAACAATTTGTGCATTTTGCCTGTATAAATCTGTGTGTCTCTCCTCATTTATGAAACAAGTTGAGCCACCATCCACAGAGGAGGAATCAGTCGTGAGAGAGAGCAAGGAGCAGGAGGTTGATTACTTTGTCCGTCCTGAGCCTACCATGTTAGAGGCATTTTTTGAGCACCACCCACAAAAGAATTAGCCTGGTCCTACCATCGTACCTCATTTCATTTGTACAGAAGGTCTGGAACTGCTCTATTTGGCAAACGTTCACTGACTCACTTAGAGGCGGGTGTCTGTTGAAGTTTAAAACTATTGGATCTGCCCAGTGCCACTCTGGATCTGCCAACCAATCGCATAACGTTTGGTCGCAGCATTCAACTGAAACTGGAGCGCAACTTCGACGCCATCGTTCTCAGCCACTCGCTCTGTTTGCTGATTGGACGGCCGAACATTTTCCTGAGCTCAAACACGTGAATTCACCGCAGCCCCAGACTGACTACTGAAGGGAAAATGAAATTTGGGGGGAAGTAGGTAGGCGGGCGGAGCCAGGCTACAACAGAATACTATAGCTACTATAACACTTTGTAAATATTATTGTATTATATGTCTGTACACTTCTTCAAAATAAACCAACATTTTAATTTAATTCAATGGAACAGTCATCTTTAAGGGACCGTGATAAATGTGTTCTGGTGGGTGGTCGATCAATTGTGGTGGGCCGGTCTGGGTCCAAAATGCTAGGGCCAATTTTTGGTCCCAGTCCAGCCCTGGCCACAGCTCTCCCGGCCTGACTCCAGCCACCAGCTCCAGCCCTCGCCCGCCAGCACTTCCTCCCGGACCCCTCTGCCTGCCTGCTCGAGCCTGCTCACACTCAGCTCCCTGGACTTGCCCCGTTGCTCTCTCCCTGGAGCCCCATGACAGCCAGCTTCCCCCCCGGATCACGGTCCTAACCCCCTGCTGGTTACTTCTAAAATAAATCTTCTTAAAACTGTTACTGTCTCCGCGCCTGTGTCCTCCTGATCCAGCCGTTACATGGGGCACAGAAATGTTCTATTTTAAGTTTGTAGTAATGCACATGGACAAGAATTTTAATGATTCATGTAACTCTATTAACCAGTCTTGATTCTGATATTTTAACCTTAAATGACATGAGCTAGAAGCTAATGAGTTTGTGAGTGTGTGTATCTGTACAGAGAAAATGAGGGGATGAAGATGAAAAAAAAAATTATATTCTTGGAGTGGTGGGGAAAAAAGTGAGTGTGTACTACAGAGTGGGTCTACTTAATTTAGCTTGCTTATTATTTCAAGTGGTAAATACATGTTCCATCCAAAAATATAGAAGAGCTCAAATATTAAATGGGTTTCATCTTTAATTCAACACAAATGCAGCATATCCACAGATGGATTTCCAAACTGAGCAGGTCATTTCTTAATTATGTTGGGCACAGCTCTATGCATAGCTGAGGATGTATATCTAAATGAAATGTGAAATTCAATTTGATGTAAAACTTTATTATGAAAAATAATTCTGCTGCTATTCAGGAGAGTTGCTACTCGAAAATAGCCAGGCACTGCTAATACGACTAGTCATGACTCATGATTGAGACAAATATGGTCAAGGTAAAATAACTGTTACTCACCAATACCAGCACCACCAGTACAGAACACTTATCTTAACCACTGATAGCATACTAAACATGTAATACATGGCCATGAAATGTACCTGGGTGCATACTAGTTATGGCCTGGAGGCGCTGACTGTTCTAAAATCCCATCCATTTTGCATTTCATTTTGCTTAAGGCAGCGATCTTGGACTGATGTTGTGAACATTGGATGCTCTGCCAAACCCCAAGAGGGACATTCTGAGGTTGAACAGTAAGCACATATCAAAAAGGGGCCTGAAACTGATCTGCTTCTTGGAACTACTGAAATGTAGCCTATTGCACCATTTGCCTGACTAAGGTTTTGCCCCAAAACCTGGAGGCCTGGTCAAGTCAGTTGAACTGGTAAATGATTGGCCAGAAAAACAAAGGATTTACCAGCCACCATATCAATATGTCTTTATATGTACAACAATATCATATCTTGATCCATCATTGGAATGGCTCATAGTTCATAGTTCAATCTCAGTTGTTCAATATACTATAGTAAATTGTACATTCTTTCAACCTCAAACCAGTTCTCCTTTACCCAAGTTTTTACATTTTTCTCCTCAACAAGAAAATAAAAAAAGCTATTTTAGGAACAAGTGTAAGCCGCTGAAATAGAGCTTTTATACTCAGGAAACTTGAATTGTCTTATTATTTGAGCAAGATACCTGCTCCATTCCAATACATTAAAGGATATATTGGAGGTTCCTTTCACATTGACAACAAATAACTCCTCACATTTTCATGTCTGATTTGCTTTCTCACCAGCCATGTTCTAAATCTCATGTCATTTCAGTTCTGTCACTTTCCCTATCAGTCTTGTATATAACGGCCAATTGACATGTATTCTGTGCCTGCCCCCTGTCTGGATAACTTTACTTGGTTTTCTTTGCCTGTCGTAAGTGTAAATGTGAAGTTTTGCTTGTGTCGTGTTGCTCTCTGAGTCGTGAGTCTGGGTTCAGACCTGTTTCCACTTCACAAGTCCATTTCTATATCAGCTGGGTATACAGTATATCCAAGTCTTTACTTAGCCTTGCTCCGTTTGAGCTTTCTTGACATGTTTCCAACAAATCTTTTTTCAGGACACACTTAACAAATACACACGTGTGTGGGTGGTTAAACCAAGTTGTGTTTTGTTGCATTGAGTGCAGCTATTCTGCAAAGGTTGGGCATAGGTCTTTAATGAGTCTTATATCTTTCTTTTATATACTGTATATATTTTAAGAGGAGAAATAAGAATTTAATACAGATCCCTTTACTCCATCAAACATGCTAGGGTGACCCCTTTTTGAAACCCTTTTGAATATTGTTGGAGAGGGCAAAATGAAGTGCAACGGTGCATGGGAGTGTGACACTGCAGAATTAAAGTGAATTCTGTAATAATTGCGCGTGGTGCAACTAACCAATCACCACGCAGCATTGACTCCATTCTTGATCAAACTTTCAAGGGATGGGCTGAAAGCTCAAAACAGAAAGCAACTGTCCCTGCGTTCCAAAAAACCATACTTACGGAAGAGGATTAGGGCCACACATACAAAAATTTTTTAGTTCTGACTTTAAAGTCAGAATTCTGCCTTTTTTCTCAGAATTCTGAGGGAAAAAAAAGTCGAAACTATGGAATTCTGAGAAAAAAGTCATAATTCTGACTTCAAACTTTATGTTTGGCCCTAATCCTCTTCCGTACATACTTCCCTACTATCTAGAGTGCCAGAAAATATTTAGTATGTCCCAATACATGCACGTCAATTGTAGTATGCTGAAAATACATAAATGCCCCACTAACTCCAATAGCATCTTGACATAATGAAAAAAAAACTTCCTTATCTGATTTTTTTTCTCTCCTGTGGCCCTAAAACTCTTCTGTACTTTAGTATGTAGTGTAGTAAAAAGAAAAAGTATGTGATTTGGAACACAGGGTGTATTTTTCTCTGACCTTCTTTTTTCAGGTAAAATAATGTGTAGATGCTATATGTATGTACATGTGGAGGTTGAACAGGCCATTGTAAGTAGTATGTCCTAATAGGTTAAACAATTACATTGAAATGTCACTGCACTGTGCAATAGTGGAGAATGTTTAAGCCTTTACAGCGTCAGAGAGGGAAGCTTTCATGAAAGGAAAGCAAGCCATTCGGCAGCTTTGTTTATAACTGATACACACACACACACGCACACACACACACACACACACACACACACACACACACACACACACACACACACACATTCTTGAAATGAGCATGAAGATACATTCATCCTATCTTAAGACCGGAGTGGAAATTATATTTTATTTAGTCTGTCTGTTGAGAAGTTATTGTTTATTGCAGCTTTCTATGCCAAGGTTAAGTTCAGTGAAAGTCCAAGCTCATAAACTAAAGTATTTATTTTTTCCTTCTTCATTTTTTCCCCCGTCTCCCCGCCACATGTAGAAGTGTCCCTGGGCAAGACACTGAACCCCGAATTGCTCCCGATAGTTAGCTTAGTTAGCTTAGCACCCTAGTGCTAAGCCTACCCTGCGTGGTAGCTGCTGCTATCGGTGTATGAATGTGTGTGTGACTGGGTGAATGTGTACAAAAAAACAATGTAAAGCGCTTTGAGTCTGTGATAAACGGAGATATAGCGCTATACAAGTCCATTTACCATACCATACCATATTTACCATAAGGAATATGTTTTGGCATCTGTTCAGTAGTATAAGCTTCAGGCTAGGTTAACATTCCAGAGGATCATGCCTTTTAGAAAGTGAAATCTTTATTTTCCATTTTTTAATCAATGTCCCTGTTTTTATGATACAATGTAAAACATGTTTTTATTTTTTACATGTTGAAATAGCTTTTATATAACACCATACTATTGTTGATAGTACACAAGTCAACTAATTTCTCTCTCTCTCTCTCTCCTCCATGCTCACAAAAACTATCTGCAAATGCAGGCTGAATTTAATTCTCATGCCTCTCTGGAGTGATTTTACATTATGGAACATTTAAAAGTGTCAGCTGCCTGATGAAGTAGTAGTAGTAGTAGTACAACAATGTTCATTCATCTTTATAATTAACTTACATGTTTTTGTATATGATCACTTTTCATACCTCTGAAACATGTCAAGGTACCAAAAATAATAAAAGTCTGTTTACAAAAACATTTACGCTAATGCCTTATGAAGTGTTTCTAAAATCAACACGCGTTTACATGCAGACTCATAATCAGGTAAATAAACGAATAAGACTTCAACAGGACTTGTACAATGCATGTAAACACCTTTATCCGATCTACTTCGCACACAAATCTACACATTAACGGAAGGGAAGTCGAGTAAGAACACCTAGCTAACTCTTTCATAGTCGGCATTCTACCAGCATGTTTACAGGATCGCATATCTCATATCGGAGTTTGCATTCTGTGCTTGCCTGTGGAGGATTTCACAAGGAAGTGGAAGGAGACGACGTAATAAATAGTAGTGTTTTTGCCGGAAAGGAACCTGACGTGGCTCCTTTAACCAATTGTTGAAAGGGCTACAGTGCCACCTAGGACAGCGGAGTCAGCTATGCTCCGGCCATTTATCGGATATTTGAAAGGCCATGTATACTCAGACAAGTGACGCGGTCCATTCGAGTGGCAAGTTCGGTATATGTCTTAATCCAATCTAGTTGTCCCATGGAAATGCACTGAGTGTCTTTTAAAACTTCTAGAAGGATATTACAAAGCCACATAACATGTATTCACCTCTGACCTCAGTGTGTTGTGGAGTAGGGCACTGTATTCACTACCTGTATCTTTGCAGGTGAACTTGGCCTTGGGGTCACACATTCTCTTGGTGCCCTCGCAGTCTTTCTCGTCGCTGCCGTCCTCACAGTCCTTGTCCCCGTCACATCTCCAGCGTTCTGGGATGCAGGTCCCGTCGGTGACACAGTGGAACTCCTCTCCACTGCACTCAATCACAGACGGCAGCACTGAAACAAAAGTCATTCGGCAAACTGCGGTTTAACAAATAAAAAGAGCACACTGTCACAGGGCGAAAGGCAAAGCAGTATTGAACTATAATTTTATTTACACAGCCATCTATTTCTGCTTGAAAAGGTTTTGTTTCTGCAAACAGGACATTGGGTTCGTTCTAAAGAGGGACATTATTTTTACATACTTATTTAAAAGTCTGTAGTCTTTAGGATTTTTCTGTCTTTAATGACTCTGGTCCAGGTTAAATAATATAACAAATAATAGCATTTTAACCACTACACCATTATGTTAAATGTTTCATTGCAGGTCTTGGGAGTCACCTGCGATATTCTGCTCTGATACTTAATGCATAAACCCATTTCCAGTGTGAACTACATCACAAACTTTTTTAAATGTTTGTTGTACCAGTTCAATATTCATGAATCATTTGATAGTATTTAAATCGTATATATTTCAATCATCAAACTGCTTCTTGATCAATGGTACATCAAAACATTTTCCTCAATATAAATGTTTTTAAAGTCATAGCATTGTGCATCCAGTATAAACGATGGTGAGAATAAGATTAATCGTTTGATTTTCCACTCAAAAGACAAACCCAAAAGGACATTTCATCAACAGCAAAAGGCAGAAAGCTAAGAAGGATTCAATCCCCTGGGGCAAAATCAGATGCAGACACGGGGGAGTGGAGAAGCCTGTTTGATGAATGGTCTACACATTCTACAGACAAGCAAGTGAGCTGTGAGTTTCCAGGAGCTCGCATGAGGTTTCTGTGGTAATTACATTAAATGATTAATCTCCCGATGGTAAAATTTCCCACGAACAGAGGTTAGATAAGATTAGAGTGTGAAAACAAAGTTATTGGCCTCACGCTGCTGAATAATTGTTAAAGTAGAAATTAAAACATCTAAATTTAAACATGGATTCGAATTACAGATAAAATAATTAGTTAAATAAAAGAGATATAAGGGCAGCTACAATCGTATAAAAGGTACACGCCGACAGCTCTGCTGCAAAGGGAGATCTTTCAAATACAGACTTCATAAATATATATAGTAGGTACTAATTGGATTTATATTACTAATATTTCCACGTAGCACATGAACAATAGCAAAGGGCCTTCCAATGCGAAGGGAGGTGGGTTAGTCTACCTACATTTTGTCTGACTTAAAGCAATAGTGCATAATTATTTTTTTATAAAAATGAATGTCGGTTAAATTTCAAGCCATTGCCAAACTATTTGACACAAAGTTGATTAAGCCTATCAGCTCCACAACACATTGTCTGTATTTCTCAGTATGGCAGTGTTTACAAACTAGTGTGCCGACAGTGTTTTTGTAATGACCAGAATTCCTAATGGGGCCGTCATAAGTTACAACTATAGCTTGGACACTTCACACCATTTGAATAAGTACTGCAGGCTTTCTTACATGCTGATCCACCTCTGCAGGTCGTGTTCTCATCACTGTAGTCCCCACAGTCATTGTCCCCATCGCAGGCCCAGTGGTCTGGAATGCAGCGGCCACTTGTGCACTGGAACTGGGAGTTAGCACAGGACCGGACACAGCCCACTTCATCGCTGCCGTCTCCACAGTCATCATCTACACACAGGCAAAAAAAAAACAGGAAAGGCTGATCAATGCAATTGTGAAACCACCACAAAAATGCATTGATTCACAAACTTTGAATATCCCGGACGAGCCCCCAATTTACGTTACCCCTAGACCGAACGTAACAGATGAGTATATCCATAAGCTTCTTGTCCTCACCTGAATCACAATGCCACTGTGCACTGATGCATCGTCCGTTTGAACAGCTGAACTGGGTGATGGGCTCACAGGTGGGGAAGGCTGAAAAAAAGGTTTGCATACAGGGACACATCAAATACGATCCCAGGCCAAGCTCAACAACCACTTCTACCAGATACATATCCTAAAACCTTTCCATGCATACCAATGTCAAGTATTTGTCATCATCATGTTAATTAGTTGGTATAATACGTTGGAGAAAATGATATTTTAACATTATTCAAGTTTAATCAATGGGAATATAGAGCTTCGTTTACATAACTTCCTGGCATTTCTATAAAAATGTGAAATAAAGGAATTATGTGGCTGAGATTGTTGGGATGGAATCATGGTAGAGTCAGTGGAAGAGTTATCTGTAATTCTGCAGTCATCTTCTATGAATAAATATCCTCTATAAAATGTAAGCTTTTTGAAACGGGATGAAATTATGCATTTTTTTGCATGCAGTAATGTCTGACAATAGTCCTTCCTATTGACAACAGGGTTAACATTCAGATTATTCTCTCCCTTACAATGTAATCCTACTGGATGAAGCTCATATGACATTCTAGAGCCATGAGGCTTTAGGATGCTAAATGGTACTAAAAGCATGTAATGTAAATGTCTGTCCCAAATTCAGTGGCAATCTACCTTATAGTTGAGACATGTCAATACAGGCATTGCTTCCATATGCACATAGTTATTATGTGTGGTAATGGATTGGATTTATTTAGCGCTTTATTTCTCTGCGACTCAAAGCGCTTTACAGGGTTCCAAGTTCCATTCATTCACACACAGTCATACCGATAGTTATGGAAGTAAATGAGTGTCATCGAATTTTGAAAATAAAAAGCCATTGAATTTTAAGCACTGAATATTTATGCATTGAAATAACGTATATGAATTTTTTGCAGCATTAAAATAATGTATCTGAATTTTTTGCCGCATTGAAATAATGTAGGGGAGAGTGGCCTAAATTGTGCATTTTGGAAGTTGTGCCACCCCTTGTTTCTAGAAAACCGTGGAAGAAATTGGAAATGTGACCACATATTTAAGAAGCGCCATCCATTTGACTCATCCTGTTTTGCCTTTCATAGTAAAATTTCCATGATCAAGGTTTTTTGATTATTGTGTCTGAACACTTATAGACACGTTTGAAAACATTTGACACATGTTTTAGTGCTTTGGTATGCTACACTTTGTGTCTATACAGTTAGCACGATGTCAGCCCTAAACTGCTGCATCATGCTTATTATCCAAAATTTCTGGGATTGGGGTGATTTGTGCCAAAGGGCCTAGGTGAGTTATAAGTAAGTAAGTAAGTAAGTAAGTAAAATTTATTTATAAAAGCACATTTATGACATTTTGCACTGTCCAAAGTGCTGTACATAGTGCATTCAGTAGGTAAACAATGAAGGTAAAATAACAATAACCAAAATAAAAGACGTGAAGCCCATACATCCACATAAACACAGATAGTAGTGCAGAGGTAAGATAGTTAATGGGGAAGAAACACCAAAGTGTACATATGGGTTTTGAGCCTTGATTTAAAGGCAGAAATGTAGAGGGAATCACATTTGTCAGGTGGCAGTTGGTTCCACAAGCACGGAGCAACTAGTGCAAAGTACATTTCTGAGAGTTGTGCCAGTGGCATGGCTGTATACGCTGGTCACCAAAAGAAAGTGATTGTCTACAGTAGCTCAGAAGAGAGTGACATCTCAATTCCACTTAACGACACCACTGATGAGAGTTCAGATGGCCAGAAAGATGATGATGGTGACTTTGTCATTGTGAGCTTTGCAGGTAAAACCATTAGATCTGCTAGGCCTTGTTTAAGAAAATTGTCCTTCAATCTTTGTCAACTATTTACTTTATTTACTTTAAATACACCTTAAATAAGTGATTGTCTAATGGATTTGTCTTGCATTACAGTTTATGAGATATATAGCAATGGCACAATTCACCCCATGGTATTCTCTCCAACCGCACAACTTACACCACACCGGGGGCAAGTTGTGCAACAAGACAACTTTTTTTCCGAAAGCTATATTTCTTCTACAGTTTATTCCAGATCCAAAGTTTTTATTGCCAGGGATGCACAACACCCTGAAATATATGTACATATTTGAGTTGGAGACTTTCCTGTCAAGGCCTTACTTTAAAGTCACTTTGAGTGAAAAGTTGCACAACTTAGGCCACTCTCCCCTATCTGAATTGTTTGCCTCTGAATTTAACTCATTACATTTTAAACAACTAATTTTCACCTTTATTTTACAATGTTCTCAAATTCAAAATGAAATATTCAACGTTAAAAAATTCAACGTGCCAAATTCAACTGCAAAATCCCATGTATGAAATTCAGAGTAAAACTTTGGGGACCCAAGGAAGAGCAATCGATCATAGATGCTAGATCTCGTTCAAACAAAGAGAGCCAGTGGAAATATTAGCTTGTTGCCGTGGATACCCCTGACTGATGAAGGAAGGCAAATCAGGTTTTAGCCATGTCAAACGGCAACGCAAGTTACGATGGTGCTTCGGTGACTACAAACATGTTTCTTTATAGGGAAGAATATAATGGCTAGCAGATCGATTGCTCTTCCTTGCGTCCCCAAAGTTTTACTCTGAATTTCATACATGGGATTTTGCAGTTGAATTTGGCACGTTAAATTTTTTAACGTTGAATATTTCATTTTGAATTTGAGAACATTGTAAAATAAAGGTGAAAATTATTTGCAAAAAATTCAGATACATTATTTCAATGCGGCAAAAAAATTAAAATACATTATTTCAATGCAGCAAAAAATTCAGATATGTTATTTCAATGCATAAATATTCAGTACATAAAATTCAATGGCTTTTTATTTTTAAAATCCGATGACACTGATTTACTTCCATAGGTGGTGGTAAACTATGATAGTAGCCACAGCTGCCCTGGGGCAGACTGACGGAAGCGTGGCTGCCATTCAGCGCCAACAGCCCCTCCGACCACCACCTCAAACATACACATTCACACAAAGCAAGGTGGGTGAAGTGTCTTGCCCAAGGACACAACACCTAAGCCACGTCACTGTAACCAACTAAAGTTAAGATTTCCATTCTGACTTAAAGTCCTAGTTCTACAACTGCAGGTATTCTTATCAAAGGATGTCGTGTATGTGGCCCTCAGGATGAAGAGGAAATATTTGAAAATAATCTGAAATTCCTTTTTTGATGAACGCTTTGTACTGCATGGCCCTGATCTATTCACAACAAGGTCTATTTTCACATGTCCCATCTTGACCAATGTCTGAACTCAACAGAGCCTGTATTACATTCTTGGCCTTGCGACCACAAAGAAACCCACATCCTACCGACTTTCATCAACCATTATGTGACTGTTCTTGTTCAAAGAATTACAATCCAACAGTCCCGTATATCATATTATTGAATACTTTATTTTATATATGAACTTAACTTGACAATGCAAGCTGTTGAGAGCAAAACCGTGACCAATTCTGTAGTCAGTCAATAGTTTATACAACATCCATCATTGAATCCAAGGAGACGTCTCTAACTAATTATTCTCTATCCCTGCAGCAAGGAATACAAATTCTTATGTTTTTTTTGTATTCCCATCAGATACTATGCATTTCTGATACTGTAAATACAATACTTTTCAAATATCATTACAGGATGCCTGAAGCGATTCACTTCGGGATGAAATGCTAGTCTACATTTAAATTGATTTGTTGGCATCTGCCGCCGTCTGGAATACCTTAGGCGCTGTCGAAGAAGAACATATTGTATCTTTATCAGACAAGTGTCTTCTATATTTCTCACAAATGTGTTGGGTCCAACTGACGGCGCATGACGGGTTGGAAATTTAACATTCATTAAAAATGAAGCACGTACATCCATAAATAATGACGGTTTTGGAGTAAACAGTGAGCCTGGAAAAAATGGAACACTGGCATCCATAAATAATGACGGCTTCAAGTGAACAGAGGGGCCCAATATGAGACACCGTGTGACAACTACTAAACTACTGACAAACAAAATCCAAATTAGCATCAATCTCCAAGGCGGCCACCACTGAGCTTTAGGTGTTTCCAAAAAAGCCACAGTAGCTCCACTGAAGCTAAGTGAGCTGCCAGAGCTGCACAGTCGAGTGCCTCCGGAGAAGTATTGCCTGAGGAATCCCAGACAACGGTAAGGGAGAGAATATGTTTTGCTGCACAGCTTGATTATGATTGAATGAAGCCGAGCATGAACTTTAATTACTGCTTACACCCTGGCTGTTTGTGACTGCGTATTGAAGCAGCTTAGGACATACAATGGGAGGCTCAGGCGATACACCACAGTGCAGCGTTGGCAAACATCAATCACTGTAAAAGGCTGATTTATTACAAAAAAGTTACTAAAGGGGGAATCTTTGAGCCTTTACCCCCAGCATACAAATGTATACTGGTAATTCATCCAGTTTGACTTTGCTGCTGCAAAGATATTTAGCCTAAAACGCTCTTTCCCCTTGCACAAAAAAAGGTTAAATAGGCTACATCTTTACAGAACTCCCAAAAACCTCTGGTAAACATGTTTTCCTTAGCCTTTTCACATTTATGTTATTCAAAGATTAATCCAGAATACTGATGGAAACTTTTACTTACTGAATCAGAGACGTTTTATAATACCCCTGAGACTTGACTTATGACCAGTGAACTAATGTACAAAAGCATGTATATTTTACTCAGCATCATCACCCCTCTTACCTGCCATCAGTGAGGGCAAGTCTACTTCTTGGGCCAAAATACACATCAATAATTATCCTAAACATATATTGGTTGAATAAAGAAATGCGACTGGCAAAGAGGCTGGTAAAATATGTGGGATCCCATAATGGGACTTACCTGGTGTCAATGCCCGGCACAAAATGAGGTATTGTCATATAACCTTAAGTGACCTTGGTATTGAGGGGCTTCTAAGAAGTACATAGTCAGTCAGACGTAACCATTGAGTCAGTATGCAAAATGACAACCCAATCCAACTCACAGATATTGTCTGATACAAGAAAAGAGATCATATTCATTGTTGCTAACTATTCCCTCATTATAGGCATAACATCATTAGGTGTGAGGAGTTAACACGTAGAGAATGGGCTGAATGCCCTTATATTAGTATTCCATTCATTCACAGAGCTGGAACTATTTTGCATATTGGCCAGAAAACCAGAGCAAACCCAAATAGCACTAGCAGTCGAAAATCCCACGCAGAATGAGGTTTTGAGTGGCATGTGGTAAATAGCCCATGGGTGACTCACTGCATGATATTTCCTCAGACATATCCCCACAATCATCTTCCTGGTCGCATCTCCAGGCCTGAGGTACACACCGTCCGTTCTGACAGGAGAACTGGTCGGCCTGACAGTGTTGGGCTGAGCAAGAGGAAAAATAAGCCAATTAATTCAATCACACATGCATGGACATGCACAACGACTCTAACATTCACTACATTACCCAGTGTGTCAATGTCCGCCTAGTGCAAACTGTTTATCACTCAATCACACAGTTCAGCACGGAAGGCGATAAGGCTTTGGGAATTGTGTTTTTTGATGGGCCGTCAGTTAGATATAGCACGGTGGGCAGTGAGCACATGTGGACAGCAGACAAGTGATGACTTGATATGCAAGTCAATCTGACTATGAGAGAACATTCATAATGCTCAGTCTAATGTGCATTAATCGATCCTCCCAGGATAAGAAGTTCCCGAGAGGCAGCATTAGGAACATGGGAGGAGATGTGATCCTGATATACAGTTGTCTGTCAAAGGTGCTATGCAGTGCTTTCCATATGAGAGAGTCCTGTCAATGTATAATGATGTCTGCCTTGGCAACCGCAGGCACCTTTGTTCAATTTATTAATTTATTTTATTTATTGGTTTATTTCAGGGACATTGCACACTAATCAACAGTCAAAATGTAAGTGAGCCAGAGTTAGCCTAAGCAGCGAGATTACATCCATTGTCCCCTGCCAGATATTTAAAAGGCAAACTAAAATTACAGAAATAAAATGCATGTATAAACAAAGATTCAAAAACAACAAAGTCGACTCAGGAAATACAGTAACACATAGTAAGAATGAATTGACAGACAATGGCAAACAAACAATAAAATAAGCTGACAATAAAACACAACGTACATTAAACATTATAGAAAAGTGCACAAAACAGTAGATTAGAGCAGAACAAACACACCTACAATAAAAACACATATACAGCAGCATAACACACAAACATGCAGCACTAACATATTAATTCAGACACTAACATGAACAGCACAGGACAGGAGCACACAAGAGACAAGCAAGCAGGACACGACAGTTACTAAGAAGTCGGCAGGAGAAGCAATTGCAGTCCTAGTGTATGCATAATTGGTTATTAATAAGCCATATTTTTAGTTGTCCTGAAAAGGAACGGTAAGAACTCATTTCTCTAATATGAGCTGTAACTGAGAATGCTGAGTGGCTATAGGCAGTTGTTCTAAAGGGTTCTACACAGTCTCCTCTGAACGAGCCTCAGGTTGTCCGCTTTGTATTTGACCTCAATTTGATTTGACTCAATTTTGATTTGACTTGACCTCAATGTGATAAATGAAGATCTGAACTGAAAGAATTTGAGTCAATGTTGTTAGTGGGACACGTGTTGTGTCCTATCAGATGGATATAAGAGAGCTGTTGGATATTTAGTTCTTAAGGTGTACATTAGTGTTGTTGAGATGCATTAGTACATATTCAATGCTGAATATTCAAATGAACTTCCTGAAATCACAATATGTTTTTCTGAAATCATTATTTCATAAAAGTACACGGAGTCCATGTACAGACCCATCTCTTTTGAGGCAAATACAATTGTTAACAGTTTGGAAATGAGTGTCCAAAGAGGAGCTATGATAGCGGATGGGTGATTTTGCCATACATTATCCTCAAGCTGTCCTCCTACAGTATACACAGGCGATATGATGGTACAATTATCAAAGTGCAGCTAAAGATAGACTTTATCTAAGACAAACAAATGAAGAACAGAACATACAATACCTGAGCACGTAGTGTTGGCCTCATCCTCATTGTTACCGCAGTCATTGGTTCCATCGCAGAGCCATTTCTTGGGAATACAGCGATTGTTGCTGCATTTGAACTGATCAATAGAACAGGTGTGATTGTCTGCAAAGAGGACAAACAGCAGCTGAAGTCAGTTCATAACTTTGTTGGAAAAAAAAAGTGTCTGACGGAAAAAAAATGGAAGACTTCACAAAGCCTTCATCTAAGGTTTAAACATCCAATTTAGAGTTTATTTAGCCGCAGCCAAGGCACTGGCTTAGTATAAAAGCTGAAAAAATTATCAGACAATCTAACCTTTCTCAAACCGTTAGCTTATTTTTTTTGTTTATTTTATTATTTATTGTATAGGCCTAATACATATTTTTTTTACTAATAAAATAACTTTGTTTTATCAAACATCTGTTCCCATTCATAAACAATCTCAGTCAGGCAAAATACACACACATTTCATGCAGACCATTAGCTTCTTAGTGGACTTTATTTTCTTAATTAGAAAAAATAAAATAATTGAAAGTGTTAGTTTTTATTGTATATTCATCTTTTGAATACATTATTTATTGTTATCGTTATTATTTTTTCTTCAGTTATTTACTGTCATATAGCCTGTCATATTTTGTTTAGTTTTTTTTTAGTTTTTTTCACTTGCAGATTTTATGTTTTCAGATTCAGATTCCAGATGGTACTTTTTCACTTTCACCCTATTGGCTATGAATTGGTGTGGAGGCGTGGCATCAACTGAGAGGGGCGTGGCATGAGTGACAGCTTACCAAAGAAGGCTGAAGGAATAATTTCTGTCAGGAAACAAAAAAGGTAATGTGAGAAGTATGACTCAACACGTTCTATTCACCAAATCCATATGATTGTCAGTGAGTGAAAAAACTCACACTGAAGACAAAGTTCCGTTTAGCTGGTTGTTTCAGACCTCACTTGGCACCAATCTCAGTATAAAAGCGATTTACTAAGCCTGATTGTGCAGTTCAACAGCCACACTTCATCTTCTTTTGACATTTCCCACTACCACATAGCACGGTGAACGCAGCATTGAATGGCTCCACCCAGGACCACATTTCTTTATAACGATTCTAACTATTGATGATGAGTCATATATGTGACATAAATATAAGTCTCTTTGGTGACTTTGCCAAACCTGGAAAATAAGCGTTTACTAGCTTAAAGCTGGGGTATGTGATTTCTGATTGGTCAAAGTTAACATGAGCTGTACACTTTGACCAATCAGAGCGAGGCTCTGATTCTCTGTTCTTATTGGCTGTTGGGACTGTCCATTCACTTTGGCACAACTTTGTTGGAGTAGAGCGTGTCAGGGAGGGACCATAGGGGAGGGACCAAAGAGAACAAGTGGAGCGGTTGAGGTATTTGGATTCGAATCTCTATACCAACTGCCATTTTCTCCCCAAATCCTTCACCCCAGCTTTAATGCTGTTAGCTGGTGTACATGTTTCTAAACTTCTAGAGTGTCCAGCTCATGTTTCGAAACCCAAGCATTGATTTTGTTGATGTAGAATTTTTTTCTCCTTTTTAAAATTGTTTTAGCAAGCCTCTGACCAGGAAAATATATTTAAAAAAAATAAATAATAATTCCTGAGGATTTTGTGAAAACGTTGCAAAATTGCAACAACGGGTCTTAGTGGTTACAAATTTCCCCACTTCAATTTTAACAAAGTCCACAGAATACTAGACATTGATGATTTAATAAGAATAACACAAGTGGCTTAAAAAATTACTTTTATTGACATTAAACTATTGCATGCAACACAATAAACAGCATATTCATTTAAATTGATGAAATTCAGTGGTGTCCCAGCTAAAATGCATTTATACAGAACAAAACGAAAAACAGAATTAATTGTTGTAGGAACTTTTTTTTAACTTGAAACATTTTAAATTGGAATTTTATTACATCAGTCCTGCTTTTCTTGAACATCATAATGATTTTTGATGTCTTTAGGACTTAGTTGGTAGATACCATTCTTTTTTGGACATCCTTATGTGTGAAACTGTAGGTAGCAATTTTTTTGGTCAGTGAAGCACAAACGAGCATCACACTTAATGCATGCCGTTGACGTGTATCCATCCTTGCACTGCTTGCAGCGGCCTCTTTTTTCGGTTTTTATTGGCAAGTGCCCCACATTATCCCTGCGGACATCTGGTGGGGGAATATTGTGGGTCATCTTTTTCGCACTGGTTCCTCTTTCTGTAGCCTCATCCACAGATGGTCTGCCTCTCTACATGGTGTTAATTTGAATGAGAGAGCTTGCTAGCTGTGCCTGGAAGTGCCTCCTAATCATGACTTCCTTTTCAGGGATCTGAAGGGTTCGACAGTCAGTGTTGTGCCTGAACGCGTTCAATGAACGATCGTTCATGAACTCGTTCATATTGGGGGCGAACGTGAACTGAACGTATGCATTTCTGCCTCATGAACGTTTTTGCGAACGCGCTCATTCTGGCGTTTGTGAACGGCGCTCTTACAGTCGTTCAATCGTTCATCGAGTGCCAGATTTCCATAGAAACCCCCGCTAAAAGACATCGTAAACAGTCCTTAATATGTAGCTGAAAAACACCCAATCTGGCAACACATGCCACTACAGCGTCGCACTGCCGCTGCGTCATCAAAATGTGAAACACCGAGGAAAAAAACAAAAACAAATGAATGCAGCAGAGCTTACTCAGACCATGGACCTAGCCTCAGGTTCTACCTCTTCTTCGTATGATTGTTACCTACCTCAGATTGTGTTTGTGTTAATAAGTATGCCAACACATCTTCTGGACTTTGTTGTTAACAGTAGGCCCTACACTGCAGTTTAGAATGGTCTCCTTGAGGGTTTTACTAGTTTAAGTTGTAGGCTAATTTGTTTGTAGAACCTGCCTGGTATATTTTTCAGTATTGCTTTATTTGAATGAAATTTCATGTGAATTGTTTCCAGGTTTGGAAAATTATAAAAATGGAAAAACATTTGCACCTTAACCGTTTTTGTTTGAATAATTCTTAATTAAAAACACCATTCAAACAGCAACTTTTTCCTCATGTTTTTGAGAATATACTGTAGGGGTAAAAGCTGCAGCTGGCTTCTAGTGTGGACTGAATGTTATTGAAATAATTTCTGTCTGTGGTTCTATACGGTATGTGGCAATTATTTAGAAAAATAATAGCCTGCAGCAACATATTAAAAAAAGAACTATGAACTAGTTCATTTTTGAACTGTGAACTTAGTTCATAATTTTGAATTATGAACTATGAACTGAACTAGTTCATTTTAAAGGGTGTGAACTGAACTTTGAACTAGTTCACGTAGAAAAAGAACTTTCCCAACACTGTCGACAGTCACATCTGAACTGCAGCCAAGCATTGACCACTCCGAGGGTGATGGTGTGCCAGAAAATGTACCAGCGAGAGGACTTGATGTGGAACTTGTACTTGGCTGTGAAAGAATCAAGCAAATCAATCCCACCCATGAATTGATTGTAGGTGTTGACAATGGATGGTCTGTCCACTTCAATGAAGGACTTGCTGGATTTGTCCCACCGGCCAACTTTGCCAACTGGGTGTGGGCCATCAAACGTGGACAGAAGAGTAACTGACCTGTTGTCATACCATCTCACGGCACAGATGTTGTCATTTTGCTCTACTCTGAAGTCGAAGCTCCCTCTGCCTTGTTTTCGCAGCTCCTTCTCTTCTGCTAACCTGAGGCTTGGCACACGCACAGGTCGTACTGTTCCGGTGAAGTGGATTTGTTGCTCCAGGAGTTTTTTGAGGAGAGGGACAGAAGTAAAGAAATTGTCTGCATAGACCTTGTAGTTTTGTCCAGCAGGGAGTGTTGATGCTAGCTTCATGACAACATCTCCTGATAATCCAAGCGCAGACTTGGCACGTTTACCCTGCACACTCTCTTGATACACTTCAAAGTCGCACAGTATGCCTGAGATTCCTGTTCTTGCCCAAATTTTGAAGCCCCAGGGATGGGGTTTCCCCCGCATGTATTGCCGGATTCCACTAAACTTCCCCTTAAAAGGAATCATCATCTCATCTACCGAGTTATGCTCCTCCGGCACTATCTGGAGGCAGTTCTCCCTAAATGCATCCAACCATGGCCTAATCTTCCAAAGTTTGTCCTTTTTCTGTTCATCTGAAGCAGTCAGGTTGTTGGCAAAGTGGATGGATGAAAGCAAGGACTGGAATCGGTTGCAAGGCATTACATCAGCTATAGGGGCATAGCGTGTATCTGCTTCCAAGTAAACTCTGACACCAGGCATTTGTACTATGCCCATACGCAAGTACATGCCAATCATCAGCTGGAGCTCTTTAACAGAAATATCAGCGACTGTCCCATTTTTCTGGAGACTGTACTCATTGCTACTCAACATCAAATTCTGTAGCATTTCTAGGGACACAAATCTCTCAAAATACTGCAGTGGGGTTTTTAGTGTACCGTTGGAGGTTGCCGCGAAATCAGTACCAGTGAATGTTGTGTCAGGTTTGGCAAACTCTTTCTTTAACCAGCGATACTCTCTGACTTCTGCATTCTCACTGTGGGTTGTTGTACCAGGTATATTCTCACTGTTGCTGCTCATTGTTTCTATCTGTCTGTCTGCCTCTGTTTCACTTAGGCTTTCAGTTTCACATTGAATGTCATCTTCTGTTGAAAAGTCCTGATTTTGTCCTTCCTGTGCTATGATCTGTTCATCGCAATCACTGTCCTCTGACTCAATCTCAAAGTCACTTGTATCTCCATCGACGATGGCATCCAATACATCCTGCACTGAGTACACTCGTCCTCTCTTTGTCAATGGCATTCTGAAATGCACATTAAAACATTTTTATCTTTTGCAGATCTCACACATGTATATACTGTAAATTATTATACTATAAAGCAACACTGGGATTCAATGGGAGTCATTTTTCAAAACAAAAGTTTTGTATTTGTGTTATAGTTTTAGGCTAAAGTTTAAGGTTATTTAGTTTTATATAAAACTAAATGACTTTTAAATGACGATTAAGAAAATGTATCTAATTAATTACAGGCTCTGTGATTAATTAATCTAAATTAATCGCATACTTTTATGACCCTTTTATACCTGTTTACAGTTTGTTTCTCTCTCTCTCTCTCTCTCTCTCTCTCCGTCTCTCGTAACTTCTGTCTCCACAACAGACAGCGCTGCACTGCCACAGATGCCTATGCCGATTCATTCACCATCGTCGTATTCATAGGCAAAAATATTGAGAGACACACACACAACCGTTTACGCGGGAGACGAGACAGCTAGCAAACAAAATTGAGACACGGGGAGAAAGATTGAGAGATACTGTTTTGAACCTAGCCTACATTGTTGCACACACTAAATCAATAATGCACAGACACTGCGGAGAATAAAGTAAGATGTCTTCCTACCTTCATGCTTATTAAACCGTCCATAGAGCCCTCGGCCCCCTGCTTCTCTCTTTACTTTTCTCCCTTTCACCCGCGCGGGCTGTGTATGCTTCAGGTGCAGTTCGGTGCAGCTGCCACGCACCACTTTTGCACCGATTTTTTAATCTTTTTTAACTCTTTAAATCATTTTTCTGTGATTAATTAATCGAAATTAACGCGTTAATTTGACAGCCCTACTTTAAACCTTAAACTTTAGCTTAAAACACAAATAATACACAATTTACTCATGATAAGTGATTGGGCCTTTTGTTTTGAAAAATGACTCCCATTAAAGCCCAGTGTTGCGTTTTTGCAACATTAAAATAAATCACTGAAAATCATGTAAATTTAACTTTTTTAGTTTGGTTATTGAAGTAATATGTTACAGAACAACTTTACAATACAGGAAAAAAATATTAAAGGTCAAGTACTTACTTGGAAAATTGTTAAAATTGATCCAACAGAGAGAGCTGGGAGCTCAGTGGGAGTCATCCATGTTGTTTGAATTTGAAATGTTGCTGTTCTTACAATATTAATATTTTCCCGCCGAAATTGGTGATTTGATACATTGTATAGTCTGGAGTGCTGGAATATGTAGTATTTGTGTACATTTAGTCCTGGAAAATGACTACAAAACAGCTTCCAATAGATGTTGCAAATTTACAACAGTGGGTCCCTGAGGGTTTGTGTATTGTCTTTATTAGCATCTGTGTTTGCCAGAGTGGTTGCTGCAGCTGCACAGAGCTTTATGAATGTACTCAAGAAGAACCTCTCTCTATGGGACAGCAAGAAGAAGCAAGGAATCAGTGACAGAGATCATCTTTCATATTTAGGATCATTTCCCAGAGCTTCTGTTCAAAATAATAAATAGCTAACATTTCTTCCTTGTGCACTGGAGCCAGCAGGTTGTCCAGGTGGAGAGGACGCCATTGCTGGCAGAAAATACGCTGTGTTCACAGTGCTATGTTGAAGTAGGAATTGTCAAGTGTGATTGTTGAACTGTACAGTCTGGCATAGTCTATCACTGTTATACAGAGATTGGTGCTAAGTGCTGTCTGAAACAGCTTGCTTAACAGACTGGTGTCAGTTTTTTTTCACTGCCAATCGCGTGAATTTGGTGAATTGAAAGTCATATTTCTCACATTACCTCCATTTCCTGAAGCCAACATACAGTACATACTTTGTCTTGTATTTCACGCCCCTCTGAAAATGCCACGCCTGCCACGACAGATCAAGGCCAAATGTGTGAAAGTGAAAACATATGGCTAACACTTAACACTTAGTTAATGCCTAGTAAGCATTAAGTATGTGTTAATGGGTATTTGCTAACAGTTAGGTAATGCTTTGCTAACTAATGCTTAGTTAAGCATCAACTAAGCTTAACATTTAGTTAATGCTTAGTATTTTAGTGTTATTAAGCATGTACTAAGCATGTATAAACAGTTAAGTAATATTAGTGAATGCTTATTAAGCCTTAATAAAGCATCAACTAAGAGTTAATTAATGTACCCCTATAATGTGTTACCAACATATGCTCATGAGGAGAAAAAAGTCCTGAAAATGTTGAAAAAGATCTGAAATAATTAAATCTACAAATTAAAATAATGCATGAAGTAACAAAATATGTATTACAGTAAAGCATTTAAATTAATCATTTCTTTAAAAAAATTAAATCAAAATAATATTTAAACTCAAATTAAAATGCCCTACACTACGTATTAGAATATTTCTGTATATGTTTCAAGATACAAAGCCTTTAAAAGGGAATGATGTTTTTGTTCTGTTTCTCCTCGGTGGTTTGCCCTTTGTGAGAGTAATGGAGCCTCCATCACAGTTTGACACACACTGGCCTTAAGAATATTGGCTACGTAACTTTATTGCCTTGATTTTTCTTTTATATATAAAGCCACTTTGGCATAAAAACATATCCAAGCACCTTATCGTTGTTCTTTTTATACAGCTGAGATCAACATTAATCTATTTTCAAGTCAAATTTTGGCCAGGAAGACTCCATAGTCACTCAAACAAACATAGTTAGTAGATTGTTGCAGTATATCAAATCCCAGGAGAGTCAATCAGTCAGTGCGTTTACATGCAGACTCCCACAGGATCGCATATCGCACATCAGAGTTTGCGTTTTGCGCTTGCTCGAGAATCCCTGCCGGGGATTTCACAAGGAAGTGGAAGGAGACGACGTCATAAATAGTAGTGTTGTTGCCGGAAAGGAACCTGACGTGGCTCCTTTAACCACTGCGCCACCTAGTATAGCCGAGTCAGCTTTGCTCCAGCCTTTTGTGACGCGGTCCGTTCGAGTGGCAGGTTCAGTATATGTCTTAATGCAATCTAGTTGTCCCATGGAAACACACTGAATCATTCTTCAATTGTGATCATTCTGGTATAGTATTACATTATGGTGCTATGCAGTATCCAATCGGATAACATATAAAGCATATACAGTGACTGTTTACCCGACTGACTACTTAAAGAGCAAACTCACTTCAGCAAAGGCAAAGAAGGGACAGCAGTGTGGAGGAGGAACACTTTCCAGTGACATTTAGGAACATAGGAGTTGACAGCAGGAGAGAAAAGTTCTTGCTTGGTACATTTAATTTTACTGCACATAGGAGTTTCCTTTGACATGCAGTTACATCATTTTCTGGCTAAAATAACACCCCCCAAAACTACTCCCATCTCCACAACTTACAAGTCACTAAATCGGATGTCAAAAAAGGCGTGAGTTTCCGAAAAAGCAAGTCATTTGCATGCATGATTCTAAAGTTCCTCACAGCAGATGTGTGTCTCCTCATCACTTCCATCCAGACAGTCGTCATCCCCGTCACACTTCCACAGGGTGCGTATGCAGCGTTGGTTATGACACTGGAACTCATCACTTTTACAACGCTTTGGCTCTGAGGCACCACTGGAGGCTTCTAGGGAAAAAACAGTGTTGATAGAAATCAACCAGAGACTTCCTATGAAGCATGTCCCCAGGGGGAGCTAATGGCAAAGCTTTAATAGCACACAAAACATGTTAATAATGTCATGGTCCGCTGCTAACTACTGGGAGTTTGTATTTGTGGAAATTCATCGGGATAATTCCCCACCTGCATTCATCTGTTTTTGATTTTTTAGCAGATTTGCATATGAATAGATATGTTTATTATGTGATGGTTGTCCCATAGGATAAAGCCATGGATTACAGTACACAGAGACAGTATGATTTTAGGGCCTCTCACTCTGTCTGATTCATTATTGTCCTCCTACCTGCACAGGTGACATTGTTCTTCTCCAGGAGCTGGTTGTCGGCGCAGGCACACACTCTGCCTCCTGGGATGGCCAGGCAGAGGGTTCCACAGCCTCCATAATTCACACTGCATGCGTTGTCACCTGGAGGAAACACATTTTCTAAACAAGGCGTCTTGCTTATTTTGAAAGCTACATTTTCTAAAGCCTACCTTAAGAGCCACAGATTATTTTTACATTTGTACAGTGAACAGCTGAGATTTAGGGGGTAAAGTAAATCATGCCGTTGATACAAGACTCGTCCTCTGTCATTGAGCCTAGTGTATGTCCCTCGCAATCTATAACCACATGTCAAGTGAATTATTGGGACTGACTGCAGGAGAGAGACATTTGACATTTTTATGCTTCTTGGAGAAATAATCTGTCTTTCCGGACAAAAGTGACATTCTTCAAAAGAAAAAAAAAAATCCTGTCACATTTATAGTTAAGGCATAAGACACTTTTTGTCACTTTCATTTACCACAGAACCCAAAGGCAGTGCCTGAGCCAATGAGATAAAGCTTTTGCTTTTTGAAAGAGCCAATCAGTAGCACTCACAGGACTGGACAGCCAATTAATCTATTCAGCGACATGAACAATGGGGAAATGTCCAATCCACAATTCTGTGTATGGTGTGAACTAGGCTGGACATGCAAGGAGCCAACCTTTCATTGGCATCATACACTTGGCATGGCACTTCCCCTATTCAAAATCAATGGCTTTAAAGTTGTATGAAAAATCATTGTTTCGAGAATAAAAGAAACTCTTGTCATGTAACCACGTAGCTAGTAAACAGTGTTAAATGTTATTTCTCTACATATAGAGCAATAGCATTAAGCATTGACCTGCAGGCTGGGTGTCTGAACAGTGCTGTTTTAACATGCCTTTTATGGAACAACAAAACAAAGGGCCCCGCTGTGAGGGCCAATGCAGTTCTCCACAGTCAGCCGTATTCATCTCACCCCCCAATCTGTTCTGTTCAAGGTTTTTAACAGCATGTATCAATCATCATTTGTTACACAATCGAGCAAACCCCCTCCAAACTGTGGCAACCTTATTTAACTTCATAGAGTGCGGGCCTCAAGTGATTTTAAAGGCACTGTCACTGTTGATCAATGCAACAGTTCACACTATGAAATTTGACTCCAATAGAGCGTATACATACGAGATCTCTGGTGTGTATGTCATATAAAGAGGCTCTGCATTAAATAAACGCACATAGGGGATCAAAATGCCTGGACACAGAGCTTTGTTTCGGGGCAGAACACTTTCTCTGTAAGAAGAGCTATTTCAGTGATTTAAATAAGTAGCAAGTGGAAGAGAAGCAGCCAACCTTGTTGACTCTGTGCGTCATAGACACGCAGGCCAAACAGTGGCGGTCTCTCGCTCCGAAGCAGAGTGACATCGCCGGAGGACAAGTCCAGCTGGAAGACGGACGCGTTCATGTACTCCGTCCAAAAGATAAAATTACGATAATGAGAGATTCCAAATGGATGATTCAGCTCTTTTCCATTGTACACCACCTGCAAACAGGCGAGCAAACATGCAGTGTGATCAAAAGATTAGCAGAGCCACGGCAAAGACGCCATCAGAAGCAAAATAAATAAACAAACAATCATCTCCAACAGGGTTGTAGCTATTTGAATATGGGATTGGAAAAAAAATTAATCACAGTATATGATGAATGTGATTCAATTTCTTTTGCACAAATGTATTCACACTCCGCTGTCTGCTTATACTAATCTTTATAAAGTCTTGGCATTGATTGAATAGTATTAGCAAATAATTAATTAGCTTAATATGCCAGTCCACACTTGCAGTCGACACAGTCGGTGATGAAGAGCTGTCTAGTGGGCAGAGGAGCGGTTTTCAATCATTGCACTGCTTTGCAGATGAACAATCTAAATCATTGCTCAAATATAGAAATCACCCTGAATGTAATAATAGTGATCTAAAACTGAAATGTCACCCATTGATTTCATATCAAATGTGCACATGAGCATTATGAATGCATTATACATGTATAGCAGGATACTGTGGTGATTTGACAGTAAACCCTACAAGCCATTTTTATTTTACGTTTTGTCTCAAACTTAAGTAACAAAGAAAGTATACAATACACGTTAAAATTTAAATCTGTATACAAATGGCCATACAAATTACAATTACCATTTAAAAAAAAAATTAAATTAATGATTTGTCTTTTTTTGTGTTGTTGTGTTGAAACACTATGAAATAAATATGTTTATTCAGTTGGGATCTTGAATTGGACACTGGCCCTCCATTCAAAATCTCACAGGCGGACTCCCCCACATCTATTCTAGAATCAGGGCTGAAATGATTCCTGCAAATGCACTCTCTACATTTGGAACACTCACCATTCTCCCGGTCCCATTGAGTTGTATCTTCTCTATGTGGTCGTAGTAGGCATCACACCAGTACATGGTGCTGCTGCTGTGGTCCAGGGTCAGACCGTTGGGCCACAGCATGTTGGACGTGACAAAAATGCGCCGGTTGGATCCATCCATCCAGGCTTTCTCTATCCGCCCTATGCTGTCATTGACTTCATCCTCTTCCCAATCCGTCCAGTACATCCAGCTATATCATACACACACACACACACACACACACACACACACACACACACACACACACACACACACACACACACACACACACACACACACACACACAGTTATTGCACCAATACACTGACATCATAATGCATTGCTTTAATGCAGGCAAGATCTGACTGTATGTCATGCAGATCAATACACATCCAAGCTAACGCTTATCACATTCAACTGCTAGGGCTAAAGCAGTTCAAATGTGTCTGTCTTCCCCTCATTCATCCCTGCCCTTACTTGACACATTGATGTTAGATGGGGTTGTGTATGTTGCTCCCCTCAACAGCCCCCCCTGTTTTGATTTCTTCTCAATCAATACACGTGTGACAGCATGTTTCTGCAGGCCTCCCTCAAAATGATATAGTCCATATTGCGCTGAAATCTGTTAAATACTATCTATAGTTGAAATGTGTCTCACAGGGTCTGGTCTGTAAACCCATGGGAAAGTATAGGCAAAGCCCATATCACCATTAGTTCAGAAAAATAAATGTGTTAACACCATGGCAAGAGTGTTCCCAGTCAACATAGAAATAGACTAGAAACTGGATTTCATACAGAATGTTTAAAATCGAATAGTTCATAAAAACCTGGAAGTCAAAGTAGAGTGCATCGCAAACCTAAGAAATAACTGAGGCTTATCAAATTGGAGGGCAGCTTGACTGCACATTTAAAGAAGGCACATGTATAGAAGTCTCATATTCAACCCCAGACACACAAAAAAAATAAAGTTATCAGTGTTTGTTGTGTACGCTGAGACCGCAACTCTCGGCGGGCCTGTAGTATTTGAAACATGATTGGTTCAACGATTTGACGCATGATCTTTTCTCTAGTAACCATGCCCGCGGGATTTGCTCTGTTTGAGTGCTGCTGACTGAGCGCTGTGGCCCCCTGTATTCTCATCAATGACAGAGGGCCGGCTGAGGTAGGATGAAACAGAATGGGTTACACAGGTGAACGAACCCTCCCTTTGTCTTGAAGTCATCTTTCTACGACCTCATGAATTATTCAGCTGGCTCTCCACACACGCAAACACACACGGACACCATGCAGCTGCATTGTCACAATAAGAACAATGTAAACGCCTCCTCCATTTCATTCAATAATGAATCAATATGACAATTGAAAATCATTAATTTTCCATATTTTCACTTACAGCTGCAAGTGCACAGGTTAATCAATAAACTCAGTCAAATGAAAATCTGTCTGCAACACATTTGATAATTGATTAAGTAATTTTGAAGCAAATTATAAAGGTGGCAGCCTCTCAAATGAATGTTTTCTATTTTTCTTAGCCGTAGGGTACTAATGATGGCCATTGTTCACGGTGTGCTTTCATGTTATAGACCAAACCATTATCAATTAAGCAAGACAAATAAAAACCTGTACTTTACTTGCAGCCCAATTTCAATTTAAGGCAATCTGTTTTTATGTATCTACTTGGTATAAAATGTATGTAATTCATTCTGTTTTATGTATCTACTTGGTATAACAATGTTTTTTACTTTTGTCAAAGTTGTATTCTGAAAAAATTGCGAACATACCATTTATTTCAGTATTCTCAAAGATTTAAAGCGGCTACGAGTAACATTTAAATATCTTTTAAACAGCCTCATGTTTCCTCTGATAATCATAAATTACCTTTAACAGCAAACGAGACCATCAGTGCAAAGAAAGACGTTTTTAAATAGTTTTTATTACTGCATTTGGTCTGGTCGCACACCCAGTCCGATTTTCGATTCGCTCGTACAAGCTCTATGGTCACATATCCGTATTGGTCGCAGATTTCAGTGTGGCGCAGCAACGCGATTTGAGAAGCCTATCCCTCCAGGTGAGGGAAGGGGAGCGGGAGCCTTGTTTGATACAGTTATTTGTCGTCATAATGACTGATAACGGGGCTGAACCATCAAAGAAAAAAAAAGAAAATGCAATGAAGAAAAGCTAAAAGGGAGAGTGATATAGGCTACGGGGATGGGGGGACGAGGGCGTTGCCAAGCAACGTGTACACAATTTCACGAGAGCGAAACTAGACTGCAGTGTTTACTCCTAAATGAATGAGCGGTTGGTACTAACACAAAGTTTGCTTTGCTTCACCATCATCAGATAACCATTATCTGAAATAGTCATTATTTACAACAACATAAACACATTACCTCATCGTGATCCATACAAACTGCCGTCTATCGTTCATTCGCTTTCTGTGAGGAGTCGGACACGTAATCTTTCAGCTCCGTGGGAGAGAGTAGTTAGGTGACACTGCTGCATCAACTCATTGCAATCATGTGCGTGTGGCAGTGACTGGCATTAGTTCATGCAGTGTCAAAACCACTCTCACGGAGCCGAAAAGAGTCCTCACACTTTCAACACATGGACATGCACTATATTGCTCCCTTCTCAGTTCACACTCACGCGCCTGGCACGAGCTACAAAACAGCTTTGCGACAGCGGGCGTCGTAAAAATACTACCGCTTTTGTCCAAAGGAGACGCCAACGTGCCATGTTACTCGTAGTGGCTTTAAGGGTGCTTGATAACCAGAGTTGTTTCAATGTGTGTTACTATTTTTGTTGGCATGCACAAGGCAAAGATTTGGTATAAAAAAAATTTGTCCATGATTCGATTTCCACTATGTGTTTTTTAGAGGCTCTGATTCAGTGGCAATGTAAGGATAGAGAATAAGACACCGCACTAAAAGATAGGTAGAAACGGTAAACTCAATTCATTTTCCATGCAGTTATTGATAAATGGTAGAGAAGAAGAAGAAGTGCAAACATGATTAAAAGTTTGGGGACTAGGTCTGGTGTGTGGGGCTCTAGCAGTGGAACAGCTGTGTATGGTAGTCAGAATGTTTTGTAACAACCCTCTCGAGGCTTGACAAACTGATGCGTGACTGCTGTGGATTTGGGATGCGTTAAAACGATTTAAGCCTTAAAGTGTTAATCCTGAAGATCCTTAAGACACTTAACACATTCACACCACGCAGCCTTCCCTCTGTATGTTAAATGCCATCTCTGCTGGCGGGCTCCTCCATACATACAGTACATATGTAGAGTAATGCAAAGGGGATGATATATGAGCACAACAGAGACACAGCTATCAAATGGGTTAATTGTGGGTAACGAGCTGTTGAGATGTGCTTTAGGTTTCGGGGCTACGAGATGAGCCGCCATTTTCTTTCACCCCCTCTAAACCCCAACATTCCAATCTCATTAAAGAGGCAGATGTTCCCTCATTTGAATCATACTGCTTTAGTTGGGGGGGGGGGCAGACTCTGCCCCTCCACATTTACAGTTTTGTTTCTGAAGGCACACACATGATGGGATGCTCGCTCACAGCAGATGTCTGATAAAACAGATGATTTTCAGATTTAACATTTAAAACAAAAGTTGTATTGATATCCAAAAAAAGGGGGCATCTGTTTAGTAAAACCATACTGTAGTTTGGGTATTCACAGCAACAAGGCAGTAGGGAGCTCAAAACAGAACTTGCCATGATTCAACCCTATGGTACATGGAATTATTCCCTTCAAATTACTTTTCTCCTCATTCATGGTTCAGTAACTTGGCTGTAGTAGTTTTTTTCGATTGCTAACCCACAGTGGGCACAACTGTAGCTCAATGTGCAAAACTCTAACTACAGTCTGCACTACCAACATTCACTGGAGCTGAACAGTTCACTTCACCTGCAAAATAGGCTCTGTGCAGCAAACACTATGAACCAGCCTCATTGAGATAACACACACTGTCACTCAGAACCTGCTCAGAGTACAAACACTAGCATCAAACCCCAATACATAAATTACAAACTTTTAATCTTTACAGTTTGAATAATTTAAGTTATTTCACACAAATTACGTAATAGTTTCTTTGATGAAAGGGTGAAATTCTTTCACATGAAATTGTTTATTTTATAACATACCAGTTTTTTTTAGGAAAACAAAAAGAAATGAAAATCAGAAGTTTGCTTCAATAGATACACATTTTGTATATTTTATTGAAAACATTTCCAAATGTTGTATTTATCTGTGTAGATATTCTAAAATTGTAATACAGAAATCTATCCTGTAATGTTGTAATTTACTGTAAGGAAAGGCAACTCTAAGCTGTTTGTTTGCTGGAAAATTCGTATTACAGATGCAACTTTACATTTTTGCAGATTGGGTTGCACTCTCAACCCTGCCTCTCTCAATGGGAGACCATGATTCACAACAGGGTCTATCAGTGTAGCCCTTACTGTATTTCATCAGACATTACAGCTCTATGTCTTCTAGGTCTTCCTCCACACATCCACACTCTCACTGCCACTCTTCTCCCTACAACAACCTGTCTTCATTTACAAAAAAATATATATTTTTGAGCTTTCCCTTTATACTGTATATAAAGTAGTGTTTCAGTTGAAATTGCAATCTGCAGTGTTTGAAATGCACTAGGCATTCATTCTGTTTTGAATGTGTGGTTTACAGTTGTGGCAGTAGTGTGTTAGTGTTTGAAAAAAAGGGCTGGAAATCCACAGTGTTGTGCAGGCTGTGGTTAAGCCATGAGATAGGTGTGTAGAGTGAAAATTGAAAATTGTGTTGAATAAAAAGATGATATTATTTCTCACTTACTTTCTGATGACTGTAACGCAAGACATTATTTTCTTTCTTCTTTCTAAAATGCATTAGAATGCAATTTCTTAATTGTTTCCCCCATAATGATGATAACTCTTTGTTTGTTGCACCTGTTCCAAGTGTTCTTTGTTTGAAACGGCTAAAGGCAATAGGTGGGTTTGAGATTTTTCTCTATCATTAAAATCAAATTGACTGTGTTTTTTTTCACTAACCTGTTAAGAGGGTCGACCACGATGGCCCGGGGATGAGACATATTCCCTTCCAACAGAGTCTTCCTGGTCTGGGAGGCTCTCTCCAGTCTGGCCACGCTGATTGTCTTCCTGTAGCCATCGTTGGTCCAATACAAGTTATTCCCAATCCAGTCCACTGAGATTCCTTCAACATTGTCAAGTTCTACAACAGAATAAACACATACAAAAGTAAGGCAAGGCAAGGCAAGTTTATTTATATAGCACAATTCAGACACAAGGCCATTCAAAGTGCTTTACAGGGGCAAGATTAGAATACATAATACACATTAGGAAAGTGAATGAATAGAAATAAAACATTTAAAAGCTAATGAGTAGAACATTTAAATAAAATAAAAATCGCAGGTTAGTAAAGTAATTGAACTGAGGTTTTTATAAAGACACTGTGCATAACTTTGACTTGGGTTGGCTATGAGAACGGAAACATCAGCATTCAATGATGTAAGCAATCAAAGAGAACTATAAAGATAAAGATGATGTGCCCAGGGAGCCACTAAGGGAATGTATCACTAACGCAATCATCAAGGAACTCATAGCAATAAAATACAAAATATGCGCTACGTTCCTTCACAGCTTTGTTAGTCATTTGGGCTATGAAAATGTGTTGTTCAGTGATGGTGAAGTTTATATAGAAAACTGTGTCTACTGTCTACATAGCAATGCTTTTGAAACTTTTCTCTATTTCTTTTTCCTTGAGAAAGGTAAATGAGGTAAAATATACGTGTCACATTTCCAGTGCATGGAGGGGGCAGAACCCCTTTTTTTTAAAAAAACAGACATGGAGCGTTGTAAACGGTTGTTCACCAGAAATGATATTTAGGACCTTCCAGGACCCCAACCTGGGTGGACAACCTGGTCAACAAGCTGCTGGAAAGCTACAGCGGGCCGACATAGAGCAAATCAGAATCACTGTTTAAGCGAATGGGGGTGGGCTAATAGGGAATTTTTTAAACTTACAGATATCATTATGAAACTTTGCAAGTTGATTACTGACATTAAAACAACAACTTTTTGTATTACAGTATTTTCCCAAAACGTTTGAATAAATATGAAAAATCATCAATATCTTACTAATGATGCGTACATTTGCATATCTGCAAAGCCCCAAAATCTAGATGTTGGACAAAAGCTGAGTATATTTGTTTTTATATTTTGAAAACAAAACAAGGGTCCAACTGCCTGAAGCTTTTCCTAATCACTGTTCAAATTTGATCAATAACCCATAGAAAATTAATTTTTTACACTGTTTTTTCCAAGGGAATGTCTAGCCGTTTCCTAAAATACCAGCTGGAGACTCCAAAAGGACACTTTTGGTCCATGGCACATGAAATGTAACTGTGTAAAAAAATTATTTTCTATGGGTTATTGATCAAATTTGAACTGTGATTAGGAAAGGCTTCAGGCAGTTGGACACTTGTTTTGTTTTCAACAACCCTAACCCTATTTAAACATTTTGGAAAATATTGTAATACAAAAAGTTTTTGTTTTAATGTCAGTAATCAACTGGCAAAGTTTCATAATGATATCTATAAGTTCGAAAAATTCCCCATTAGCCCACCCCCATTCACCCCCATTCACTTAAACAGTGGTTCTGATTTGCTATGTAGCTGTAGCTTTCCAGCAGCTAGTTGACCAGGTTGTCCACCCAGGTTGTGATCGTGGAAGGTCCTAGATGTCATTTTTGGTGAACAACCTTTAACAACGCTCCATGTCCATAAAATCACTTTGCCCCCTGGGTACTAAGAGTGTTTTCAGATGATTAAGCGTAGGTGAAATGGCTTTAACCTTGCATTAATGTCAGAAAAGAATGGCTAATGAGGAATCTTGCACATAGTCAGCTTAATTTATTCTAGGGTAACGCTTGCAGTTAATGCAATAAAAGCATTTAGCACGTACCGTCTTTAAGTATTGTCTCTCGGCTGCTCCCGTCTATTTTCTGCCTCCCAATGAGAAAACTGGTTGTGTCGGCAAAGTAGATGTGTCCCGTTTCTGCAAAGTAGTCGATGGCGCGAGGGTTGACCAGGTCCTCTATTGAGACCATGTGCTCATCGCTGGACTTGATATTCATGTCCAGGCCTCGGATCACCCCTGGACGCCCCTTACCGTAGAACAGGAACAGATCATTTTTGGGCTCTAGAAAGGGAACAATGGATAGACCCTTTTTTAGTATGATTGTCAAATAATTGGTCTAATTCATCAATGCTGATCCAAGCATTAAACCCTTTTTTACTGGCCACATTGTTCCTATATGAGAGCCAGAGCCATAGACCATCCACTCACCTTAATGGAGCCAGTAATCAGTGCCAATGACTATACTCTCCGCCTTCAATCATGCCCCTGCCACAAAGCTGCATTGACAGTATCGGAGCAGGAAAAAAAAGGTTTGAGCAAACAGACAATGGCAATACTTACCTTGGCTGTGAACGATGCTGTGTCTGATCTGAAATACAATAGTGTCTTGGTAGAAATGCAAACAGAGAGAGAAAGGCCTAGGAAAAAAAAGCTGAGGCAACTCCTAGACGGCATGCCTTCCTGCCAGCCGCTCAGGGGGGCCTGTATGTTCAGCAAGCCTTTGGGGGATCCATCCCGAGAGGCACTAGTAAGGAATGAAGGAGGGCTTCCATAGTGAGAGAAGCAGACCTCACCTCGCTCTCAGCCCCCTACCCAAGAGACTGGGATGCTGGGGGTGAGGACCACACAGGCCCGCACTTCAATTTATCATCTTGTGAGGGAGAGACCAACTAACCCAGGAGACAATTATTAAGCATTGTGAGAGACCCAGATATCAAACCCCAGTGGTGACTGCCGTCTGAACAAGCGCTAGCATTTAGCGCCGGATCTCATTATGCTCAGGGGAAGGGGGAACACGTGAGCAAGAGCAAAAGATAGCTTGTGTCATCAGAACATCTAAGAGTAGGGGAATAAATCAAATGCGTCACTCCAAAGCCCTCCCTGCATGCTTCGTTACCCCGATCGAAAAAAAAGGGGTGGGTACCCTCGGATTGTGTCTCAATGTATCAATTTGATCTTCTGCTTTTATTGTCAAGTCCACAATGTCCAGCGATTGATCAGACCCCAGCCAACAAATGCAGACAACTTAAAAGCTCATTATGGCAATAATCAATCAGACTCGCACCGGGTCGATAGCGGAACATCACTTTGAAATGGGTCTGTGTGCAGCAGCGCGCATCTGTATCACTGTCAGCCTCAAAGCTCAGGACTGGGTGGCACTCTCCCCTTCAGCTTTAATATGACACATGACCTTTAACAAATGCATGTCAATATAGAGAAGAGCACTGATGCACAACGTCCTTTTTCAGGCATTAGTCAGGTTTCTTGTTCACGAGGAGAAGGAAGTACTGCTAATGACCAACCTTTAAGGCATGTCACGAGCAGGCAAGAAAACATCACACTAGTCAGTTTTGAGATGTTTGTCTATTTTGCTCTCTATAACATGTCTTATTTCATACTAGCAGGAATAAAAGGTCCAACGTGTACATGTCAATGTTTATTATACCAAAGCATGTCTGTTTGTTTCTGTGACTATATTCTATAGAACTATCTTTAACGGCCATCTCAACTTCTAAAGCACTAACATTAACTAAGCTTCTCAATGACCAATCTTGGCACTATTCTGAAGGTTGTTACAGAAGGACTTTTTTCATATTTTGTTAATTGTCTCATGTATGATACATTTTCATCTAAAAAAAGCATGGCGAAAAATTTATTTTTAAGGCCCGTACACAGTTTTGATTCTATTTTCAAAAATGCACAATGATGCAGCTATTTACAAAAAAAAATGATGTACTGACTTTTACAGGACTGTCCATCAGAGCCCAGCCTGTAGCCAGTACGACAGCGGCAGGTCCTGGACTTGTAGCTGCCACTCAGGAGGCAGATGTGGGAACATCCACCCGGCTTTCCATTTGAAACCACTTTACATGCATGACTCCTGACTGTGGAGCAAATCAAACAGGATAGAGAACATCAATACAAACCCTCTCTCTGTACTAAACCAGGGCCCAAGCTTTGGGAAGTCACAAGATGTCAAATCTGACAAATACAGACCATATACAGATGTTAATAAGATGATATACAGCTAGATGTTAATATAAGAGTATTGTATAAATATGAATAATTTGAATGCACATTATGTAAATAGTTGTTAAAAACTGATAAATGCATAGCAGATAATTACGAGCAGTTGAACAAGGGGTGGGAAAACATAAGCTTCGGCTTCCTCTCACTCCTTTTCGGACATAGACACTACATTTATTTTATAAATATTGTTTATGACACGTTATAATTACTGTTGTTTTTGTGTTAAATGAAAACCATATACAGATGATGTTGTGCCTTACCTTTTGGCTGAATCAGTTTGTGGTGAACACGGAGTCTCCTGCTATTCCCCAGGCTGGCTAGTGTCCTGCTCTCTGCTGTGAGGTTGAACCGGTGGATCTGCAAGAGCTCCGCAGAGGAACTCCCTTTGGAAGGGTCAGAGTGGGTAGCATAGAGGTAGTCCTCAAACACGGCTAATGCATGAATGTACGATACCTGAAAAACAAGAAGATATATAGTTTTTTTGGTGTGTTTTTTTGGTCAATCCAGAAATAATAAAACAATTACCATAGAAACAAATAAAAATAATAATGAGACAGGTTTTTATCTTTAATCCCACAACAAGCATGAGAAAGTTGGGAGAGGGTCAGTCGGGCTGTCTGTATATTTGGCAGCCCACACAGGGTCAGTATAGCTGGACTCCAGAGGGAGGCAACTGACATGCTCCATGCTACATTTAGCAGGGCCGACACCCACACAAAGAGACATGGCTGGATGAGTTTTGTTCACAGGCACTATACACCTAAGCTCGCTGGGGCAGACTTTAACATCAGGGGCACAAATAAACATGCCTCAAAAGAAAGAAATAAACAACAAACAAAGCACTCAACCATCTCTACACCTCCATGGAATGTGGCCCTGGTCTTTTTTGCATGGGACATTTCAAGGAACATACTTAAACCAGGCAGTGTCGACCCTCATAAGAGGGAAAATAAAAAAGCAGGGTTATGGGTAATCAGCAGATGAGAAGACAGTTAATCTGAAATGAATGAATTATTGCTTTTCCAAAATAAGGTGCTTCAGCAAGTGCGTAGACATTGCCTAAAAGAGAAGGCCATCCCATGTCAAAAATATTGCTGAGCATAACTTAACAGTAACAGGGAATACAATATAGCATAGTCATGTTAAATAAAATCAGCCAATTGTTCTCAAGATGTATCTTTATCCAGACCATTATAGCAAACATTGCAGAGTTTTCTTTTCTAGGAATTATCTAAATACTAATTTTTATTGTTTGTACATTGATTTATGTTTGTTGCAACTGGTTAAAATATAGAGATTGCATTTCCAAAGTAACATCATTTAGGAAAATTATATATTAAATTGCACAGTTTTGATTAAAAAAAAACGAAACTGTGAGCAAAGCTGATAGTTTTAACCACTGATAATACTGGCTATGGCAGGAAAAGAACATGCAGTCTATGGAAAAGATGAAAAGGGGAGCTGAGTGGCATTTTTCATGCAGATGCAATGAAGTATATACCCTCCGTCTAACAAGGCCATGAGCTAATGGATGAGGTCATAGAATGAAAAGAACACCTGCAAACACACTATAAAAAGGTGCTTGAAATGCAAGTCTCCCCTTCCTCACAATGGGTAAATATCTGCTCCAAGTTGCTTGAAAGGCTATTTTTTAATGAATATTCATAATTTGTGATCAAAGGCCTCCAAAGTGTACTACAGGAAAGAGACTATTGATTGGGAGGACGGCCTCACATGTGGCCCCATTCATTTGTTCCCAGTTAGAAAGAGACTTTCTATGTAAATGAAGAGGGAATTATAGCAACACGCGCTGAATATACAACCTGTCTAGAAGTGATAAAGCATGGTGTTGGATATTAGAAAATTAACCAAAGAACTCTCTCTCTCTCTAATGTAACAGATGGGGAGTCTCTCCAATGAAGAAGAGAGAGCATGTACAGATAGGAGAAACCAAGTGTATGCTCAGATTTTCACTGATGTTTGTCTACAATGGCTTCTTCTGAAAGGCAGCGCTTCTAAAGTGAAATGTGACACTCACTTGGCTCCCGTGGATAATGGTGTGTCTGTTCCCGCCTTGGTAATCCACCACATGGATGTAATCCAGGTAGGCATCGGCCCAGTAGACCAGCTTCTTGACCAGGTCCAGGGCCACAGCAGTGGGCTGCTCGATCCTAGAATCCACCAGACGCGTGCGGTTGCTTCCATCCATGTTGCAGCGCTCCACCTTGGCCACGTCCCCGTAGTCAGTGAAGAAGAGCATACTGCAGAGGGGGGGAAGTGTTTCATTCATTTAAAGGCCAGACACTGCAGGCAAACACATCGTTTTTTCAAGCATGGTGAGTTTTGACATTAGTTGGCTATTCTGCTTCCATAGCATCCCTGCGTTCCGAATCGCATACTTTCTACTATATAGTATGTAGAAAAAAGATTTAGGATGTCCCGATTCTTGTGGCCAGATGTAGGATGGTTAGAAGTACCCGATGTCCTACTACATCCGGCTGAGATTTTTAGTGTTGAAAACAGCATCCTATTCGGCCATATTCCAGTGCAAACCTGAAGTGACGTCACATCGACGGAGTCTCCGTATGAAAACAAACGGGGATCCGACAGATATGAAAGCAAGAGGCAAGATCAAGGCGCGATGTAATGATGAAATAATAAAGTAAAAGTATGTCCCAATTGTAGCATACTGCTACTAGATTATTTTTGTCAGATGTAGTATGCAGAATAGAAAAAAGAAAGAGTATGAGATTCGGAACGCAGGGCATGTCTTTTTTCATACTAGTATTAATAAGATATCTGTTATGTACATTAAGGTGTTTATTTGACTAAACCTAGTCCGTTTGCATATTTCTCCTATACAACCATCTTTATTCTTTTTACAACTTTTCTTTTAATGCTCTGAACCACAAATCTCAAGGTCTTGACCACTAACATCCACTACACTTTAAAAAACAATTCTAAGCACTATTTTTGTTCATGTGTTGTCAATTGTATGATGTATGATACATTTTGTTCTTAAAAACTTTAACTTGATATATATATTATTTATTTATTTTACCGCATGCAATAAATACCATACACATTATGCACATACATGTGTTTTCTTCTTTGTTCAATGCTCTGGCATGTCTTATTGACCTCAAGACGTTAGCTAAAACATAAGAACACATTGCTAATATAGGCTAATATTCACAACTGGTAGAAATAATTCTGAGAGACAGTGAGCCAGTGGCAATGTATACTGAGTACTCAAGTTAAATAGGTGTTGGTGTAATTAGTTTTCTTATAATCAGGAACGAATAATTTAAATGTCCTTTAACTAAAAGTAAGGATCCCGTTGCCTGTCACTTTAAATACTCCAAACTGCTAAGGTCTGCACATCCACTAATTAACATGGAAGGCTTGCCATGCTGTCTTACTGTGGCTGTTTGAGGACGGGGCTCCAGCAGCCTCCCCATGGTAACGAGCTGCAGCCAACGAGCGGCAGGAAGCCGACTTAATCTGCACAAGTCAAGTCAGGGGAGGGATGTGGTGCCCTTTGAACCCCACACCGGGCTGTGCTGACAAAGTGGCAGAGTCAGCAAGGAGCGCCACAGCTCCCCAAACAGGTGCACGTCCATGTGGCATACAAATGATATCTTTCTGGGATTAGGATGGTGCTGATGCTGTGCTATTGCATTTTGCAGCTACAAAGAGATTCATGTTGGATATCTGGAAATGAGCACCCCTGATCAAATAAAATGCATGCGACCAGTGGAAAATAGTGTTACAGTAAAAAGCATAAAAAAGTACATGCCTGTCTAGTTTACAAATCAGTGGTAGGAATCTTCCTCAGTTGTTTTGTTCAGAAAAGCCGTGCACTCGCGCTGAGCGCCAAATATTAACGCGGTTAGTATAAACATAGACAAACAAGCCGACAGCAGTTGTGTAGTCCACATCAGAAATTAAGCCAATAGGAAAACCATACCACTTTCAAAATCTTTCAATTTTTTTTTGAAAGATTGGAGAAAAAGGCTGTCCATTAAAGCATTACCATATGAAGAGATTGAGAGAGGGAATCACATAACACAAACATGGAGTTCCAAACCAGAGCCTTTTTTATAGCCTATATACAGTATATCATCTGATCATGTTTAAAGCAAGAAACAAACTGCTACCAGGTAATATTCAAAAACTCTTTTTGACAGAGAGAGGGGTTAACATTTGAGGGAAAAGTTATATTTTAAGACGCTAGCTGTTCGCACAACTTTAAAAAGTCAATGCATTTCAATGGTTGGAATGGTATGAGCACGGAGCTAAAGCAACGTCCAAACATGATCCAGTTATACATATATATATGTGTATACCGGTATATAAATATATATATATATATATATATATATATATATATATATATATATATATATATATATATATTATGATTAGGGCTGTCAAATTAACGCGTTAATTTAGATTAATTAATCACAGAAAAATTAACGCGATTAAAAAAATTAACGCAGATTAATCGCACTTCTATAATGCCCTTTGACCCGGTGCAAAAGTGGTGCGCAGCTCGGTGAGCTGCACCGAGCTGCACCTGTAGCTTGCATACACAGCCCGCACGGGTGAAAGGGATAAAAGTAAAGAGAGAAGCAGAGGAAAGGGCGGGGCCGAGGGCTCTATGGAAAATAAGCATGAAGGTAGGAAGACATCTTACTTTATTCTCCGCAGTGTCTGTGCATTATTGATTTAGTGGTGCAACAATATAGGTTCAAAACAGTATCTCTCAATCTTCCTCCGTGTGTCTCAATTTTGTTTGCTAGCTGTCTCGTCTCCCGCGTAAACGGACAAACGCCCCGTGTGTGTGTATGATATGTATATATAGATATACTGTAGATTTATGGATTATTTTTTTAAAACATAGTATATCAAATTGTATATATGTATGATTGAATAGATACTGTATGTACATGTAAATATAGTATAGCAAATTCTATATAGATAGATATGAGATTATAACATAAATATGAATTATTGAGCTTTGGAAAAGGGGTAGGATTTAATAAGTGTTATACTTCTTCCTTCTCCTTTTCAGGCATGTCAATGGAATACATGTAAAAAGCTTTTTATTTTTCTCATTTGTGAAATAATTTGAACATCGTTTTCCCGTGCTTTTCGTTTTGTTTCATATTTTTGATATGTTTCTTTTTTATTGATTTGTCTGAAATAAATGTAATCAATTAAATTCAATGACATATACTTATATATACAGTATATACAGTATATAACCACATACACACTCCATTGCTGCTCGGCTGACAGACCACTCTCAGGCTTACGTCTACAGGAACAGCTGCACCTCTGTTTCACCAATTAAAGACGGGAAGAGGCCTTGGAAAACTTCTGCAGTTAATCAAGCCAGCAGCCTGCATGTCCAGCTCCTTAGTGGGCCAACACACTCTATCATACTACTGGCACTCACGTGTTTGTTTGTTTGTGTATGTGTGTGTGTGTGTGTGTGTGTGTGTGTGTGTGGTGTGTGTGTGTGTGTGTGTGTGTGTGTGTGTGTGTATTATGTGTGATAACAGCAAAAATGATCTAAAAACAGCCTTACTTATATAAGGGGATTCAGGGGAAACCAGCTTAAGCATAGACTCTTAAGTGCAGTACATTTACCATCAGCCATTATTCTTTCCAACGGCTGACCAGCATTTAATGACAACACAGAGACGCTGCCAGCCAAATCCAAACCATCCATGTCATGAAGAAAGCAGAAGTGAATTATTTTGATAAGACTCAACGGCTTAGTGGTAAACCAAGCTGTTGAATAAACTATGGTTTAGAAACTGAATATTGTCAAAGAAGTAATGTAGTTCAGCTTCAATGGTCTGATTAATTAAAGTGACTACGAAGAACTTTTAAATGTTTAGTACACAGAACAGTCACATTTTTCCTCTGATGTTTATACATGACCTGGAACAGCAAACGAGACCAGCAGTGAAAACAACGCAATTTTTATATAGTTTTTTAATAATGCCTTTGCAGACTCAGACAAAATGATTTTTGGCAGGCAGACCGGAAAAGCCTGTGTTTATGAACGGTACTAAATCAAAGTTTACTTTGCTTCACAATCATCATATTACCATTATTGATCCCACACATATAGTCACATATAAATACATTGCCTCATCGTGGCACATCCTGCCGTCTCTCGTTCACTCGCTTCCTAAATAAATACATGCAGCGCTGACGTGCAATAGCAAAGACCTTTAGGACAGCAGGCGCTGGTATCCTAAAACACTACTGCTTATGTCCAAAGGGGTCACAAGAATCAACAAAAACTGGATGTTCCTCATAGTCCCTTTAAATATTCAGATTCAAAGTTCACACGGCTATGCACAGCAACAAAAATCTTACACTGTTATTGATGTTTAGAGGCAGTCCATTAGTGAGACCCCTGCACATGTGTGTACATTGTATTAATGTATCAGGGGTTTCTTTTTTTTTAAAGCTCTATCTCCAAGCTCGGTGCTTGTCCGTGCAATATAATGACCATACTCTTCTCTTACTTAGCGTAAATAAGGGGGCAGAAGCGGCATGGAGCTACTGATAACTGCTTCACATTTTGGTACAGCTGCTGCAAGCAATTCTCTTTTCTTCTATGGTCTTTCTGTGTGATGACACGGGAAACTGCTAAAGAAAGCTACATCATATGTTTTCCAACATTGTGATTTGTGTGACAGTCAAGCACATGTCGTAAATGTTTCAGTTCACCTCTGAAAACAGTAAGGGGATATTTTTTTCTACCCCTCAGTTGCTGAGCTTTATTTTCTGATCTCTATAGACGAAAAATCCTGTGATGGAAAGTCCTGCAGGGGCATTTTCTACTGAGGGATGAGGGGGTGAAATGGGTGAATACAAATGAATGTCTCAACAGTAGAAAACTGTCTGAAGCATCAGTATCCACCAAATGACACAGTTCAAAGAGAAAAGGGCTGAGTCGAATCATTTAAATCCCGTCATTGTAACTCGCTCACGCTCTCCCAGACAAGTCAATTGTTATGTGTAGTAATTTATTTTTTCTCCTTCTCCTTATATACAGCAGCGGAACATTTTTTTTTCTTCAATCTTCATCTCTACATTACTTATTGAAAATGCTCTAAATGACAATATTTTTATTGTGAATTTGGTAGAAATGTTGTCGGTAGTTTATAAAATAAAACCAAAATGTTCAGTCTACTCAAATATCTGCCTATAAATAGTAAAATAAAAGACACTGAACATTTGGAGTGGTCTCTTCATTTTTTCCACGGCTGTATACTATGCATAATTCTCTTCTTTTTTTTGACAAAGTATGCATGATAATAAATGAGCCTTGCAATGCTTCCATACATGGTATATTATACAGACTACTCACCCCATGAGAGGATCCAGAGCTATAGCTTTGGGATTGAGCAGGTCTAGTTGTAGGATGGTAACACACGTGTCCCCGCCACGGTCACACACAGATATCTTGTCATTGACGCGGTCAACAAAATAGAAGTTTCCTGTCAGCCAGTCAATGGCCATGTGCTCCACATCTGCAAAAGGCAAAAAAAGATTTATATTTAATTGTAAAACAATTGAATAAATTGATGTAATACACATCAGGTGCTCTGGTATCCTAACTTTATGGTCCCCGGTCATTTCAAAATAAATTGGGTCCTACACTTTACTTCCCATAAGCCAACTCAATAGTATGTTGTGTTCAAACCCCAATCTTACAAATAAACGAGGACATTATCAGCGTAAACAACAAACTCCTCTGTCCTTTTAAATGGTACCATGGCCACTAATAAGCTGATTGATTGGCAGGTTTTAATTATGTTTCTATACATGACGGCTCAACCTGACCCCTCTGAAGCTGCTCTTCTAAATGAATCCCCAATATTAAAGTGTTATGAGACCAATGGATCAGGCTTTGGTTCAAAGCCTCAACATAAATAGCGGGTGAAAATGTCCATTTCACATCAATTATATTTGATACGTTTTGAGAATCTGGACCGGATCAACTAAAAGTGTTGGAAGTAGCAAAGCTTTAGTAGCCTGCAGGTTTGAAAGACAGCTAAAGGGGAAAGGTGAGCGGCCCAAACTGCTGAGGGCCAACCTGCCTCCCACCCAGGGGTGTAAAGTAGCGAATAACATTTACTCGCGTTCCTGTAATTGAGTAGTTTTTTCGTGTACTTGTAATTTTTTAAGTGATTTTTAAAACCTATACTTTTACTTTTACTTTGAGTATGTTTATTTTGAAGTATTGTACTTCGCTACATTTTATATCACCTGCGTTACGCCTCGTTTCCACATACGTATGTTTTTCGTATACGTGCTTCCGTAAATTTACGGATGGGGTCGCTAGTGTTCTACGCAAGGACATGACGCCTCGTTTCCACATACATACATTCTCGTATGCGATCCAACCGTCTCCGACCGAAAGTCCATTCATTCCTATGTGAGTCTCCGTAATGTCCGTTTTGCGTCTGAAACTCCTCCCCTCCGTAATATTTCTGTCCGGTATGTCCGTAATATACGTTCAAAAAATTTAACTTTCGCCGTGGTTTTACGGAGATACCGTATGAAAGTTTTGCTAGCTCGCTTGCTTTTGATTGTCAGTTTGAGTGAATAAAAAGACAAATTGTGAGTATTTTTATTTTCCTTTCCTCTATACTTCATAATTTTGATATGAAATGGTTATAGCCTATTTTATCAGTTTAATATATCATATGTTTTACATAAATAACAGTATATCAGTTTGATCATTCACTTTTATAACTAAATACTGTCAGTTTGAATGAATTAAAAGACAAATTGTGAGTATTTTTATATTCCACAGGACCGGTCTCCTAAACACTGACATTATCAGGCGTTCCCCCATCTTTTTTGCTGTTCGTAAATAAATTCAAGTCCTTGCGTAGAACACTAGCGACCCCAGCACAAAAAACATATGTATTGCTTGGTCTATGACCAAGCAATAAAGGAATAAAAAACACAGGAAGTTTAAAGCTCCTTGACTCTTGCCACCACAACAGTCATCAATTAAGAACACTGTAGCCTACAATGCAACTTGCTTATCCAGCCAGCTCCATGAGATATACATTAAAATATGCCCTCACATTCCTGCTAGCAAAAGACGTGCCCTATCAACAACATTTGCAACGGTTTATTTTGATTTTGACACTTATTTTATTTAATTATAAAAAATATGTTTTACTTAGGCTATTTGCATTTTCCTTGTTTTCAGTTCAATTAGGATATGTTTAAAGTCAAAAGTCATGGTTTCAAATGTTAAATAAGTGCATGTTGCAGTTCTTAAATAGTTCTTAAATCAATGAGTAAACAATGAGTAATTGTCTAATAATTGTGATTACACAATGTCAATCAAAATAATCATGATTATGATTTGTCAAAATCGAGCAGCCTAACCTTGCAATTTCCATGGTTTAGATCAATTATACACAAATTGCATTATTAGAACTGCAGCTGCAGTCTGTTTAGGTCTGTAGACCGGTTACATTCCCATTCCCCCATTAACAGACTATTTGCTCCATATTTGCTTATCTAAAGTATAATGACACAGTATACATCCATACCTGTGTGGTGACGTGATTTGTTTAATTTGTGCACTTTAATTTGTAAGTGTTGTATTGATTAAACACAACTAGTTTGAGATGTATATCCCCTTGTCTACATATATATATATATATATATATATATATATATATATATATATATATATATATATATATATATATATATATATATATATATATATATATATATATAATGCCCTACACTGAAGAGACCCCTGCCCCCTCCCGCTGTTAAAGAGTAACTAGTAACTTGTACTTTAATTAAATTTTAAATCAGCTACTTTTTCACTTTTACTTCAGTAGATTTTTAGACCAGTACTTTTACTTTTACTTAAGTAAAATTTCATCCAAGTAATCATACTTTTACTTGAGTAGAATATGTTTGTACTCTTTCCACCTCTGCTCCCACCACACTGATAATGAAGTGATAGAGGGAGGTCAAAGGTGTGTGAGAGAGAATGAAGGAGAAGGATTTGTGAGCATGTGTGTAGGAGAGAGAGCTGGGTGATGTGTATCTCAGTTCAAAGTTGAACCTCTCTCTTTTATTCTTGATTGGGAGAGTGTTCTAGCCTGGAAATCCAGACCTGCATCTTGCAAATTTAGATTGGCCCAGCCTTTTGGTATGGACATGATTCATTGGAGCTCATTATCTATGTCGGAAATTTCGGAGCTGCCAATCAAATCGTTCTATCTGATATGGGCGGGCCCAAGCCCTATGTATGGGGCTAAAGGGGAAGGGGGGGGCGTAGCCGGATGACGACAGTGCTGTGCATGTGCCGTCAAAGCCGTGATAGTAAACAACAAAGATGGCTGCTTTGTTCAAGTTTGAAACGGCTTTGGCCTCGGCACGTAACGATTTGGAAGACGGCACTCAAATCTTTCATTAGCAAGAAGGAAGAATTTTCAGTGTCGCTGACCGACCACGGCAAAAGTTTAATTTACCTGTACACCGAAGGGCTTTAAAAGTCTCCTTGTTCATTGCTCTGATTGGTTGTTGTGCTATCCGATTGCGTGCAGTGGTATTTGAAAATGCACACATAAGTGCCGCCCTTTGAGTTGGAAAGGTCTATTGCCCCGTGACCAGACCCTCTATCGTTCTAGATGTGGGTCTGGATTGCAAGGTTAAGAGTGTTCTCGATTTGAGAGCAGATAATCAACAAACTAAAAATGAAAGATGGAGTCAGAGATTCTGGAGAAGGCTTAATGGATAGGATTCATATAGCGCTTTATTCCCTAAGGACTCAAAGCGCTTTACAGGGTTCCAGGTTCCATTCATTCACACACAGGTGGTAAACTACGATAGTAACCACAGCTGCAGGGGCGGACTGACGGAAGCGTGGCTGCCATTCCGCGCCAACGGCCCCTCCGACCACCACCTCAAACATACAACAATCATACACATTTACACGAGGCAGGTTGGGTGAAGTGTCTTGCCCAAGGACACAACAACCATGACACAGGTGGCCAGGCGGGGATCGAACCGCCAATCCTTTGATCATTGGCCAACCCGCTCTACCAACTGAGCCACAGTCGCTCCAGGTAGTTGTCAAAATAACCTTTTGCCAAAATCAGTAAATATCTCCTCATCATATGCTACCTGTATGTACTGTGTGTGTCTTAATATACAGCCTAGGCTCTGTAAATGGGTATGTTGCTAGCTACAGCGGACCACCTTTATGTACATACCCTTTATTATCATACCAGTTTACAGAACCTAGGCTGTGTATTAACACCAGATTTCATTTCAACACACACACACACACACACACACACACACACACACACACTAAGATAGCGGATTGTTCACAGATTTTTACAAAAAAGTGATTTTGATAACAAGCGCTCTCCAGAATGGCTGACTCCACCTTTAACTAAAGAAGGACTAAGGATCCCGTACTGTATAAAAAAGGAAAACTATGAACGGCTGAAAAACGTACGTTGCAAACTCTGTTGTGTTCTTATTTCCCGTTCCCGTGTGAATCCACGCAGGTTCCTCATGTCAGCACAGCGGAGTGCCCCAGACGACCGTGTGGACAGGAGCCAGCACACACTCTCCTGGCTGTGCTGGAAGTCCAATGCTAGGGTTCCATTCACACTGAGAGACCTGAGGGGCTGCAGGCCTGTTCCATTCAGCTGGGTCAGGACAATAGCATCAGAACCACCCATCAGAAGCATCGGACGGCTGTCACCAGGATCTGAAGTCAAAGGGAAAATATGGTCAAATGCTAAATGGTAAATGGACTTGACTTATATAGCGCTTTTTAGCCGATTTTCTCAGCCCCCAAAGCGCTTTACATTTCTTACCACATTCACCCATTCATACACACACACACACACACACACACACACACACACACACACACACACACACACATATACACCGATGGCAGTAGCTGCCATGCAAGGTGCTCTCTGAACCATCGGGAGCAATGTGGGGTTCAGTGTCTAGTTTCTATACAATATGGATGGTATTATTTAGTTTCTATATTTTGGTACTATTTGTCACCAATAGCCAATGTCACTTTACATACTTCCATACATAGATATACTCATACATATAAGTACTGTATACTGTGACATATATCGATGGTTGTACAGTCTTTTTTGGTTTTGTCGGTTTGTTTATCTTTTGTTTGGTTGTTTTTTCTTTGCTCACATAACATACCACTGGGTGTATAATGTGACAGAGAAAAAAATTATTGCAAAAATATTGTCAAAATACAGTGATTATTTACCTGACTGTATGAAAACAACATATTTGAAATGTGTCACCACCAATAGATGTCTGAATAGCACCATTTATTGGTTTCTTTATCACCAACTTGGTGAATGTGTTACCATCAGAGGTAGAATGTATGAAGTGCACACAAACACACAGAAAAAAGAACACGTGGTAAAACTTCAAACTAAAACTGGATGAAACAGCACAGAAACAGTCAAACAAAAAATACAAGTTTTGATTTGAACCAACTGGACAACCATTAACTCAAGTGGCAGACTTTACTTTTTTGTAAGCCCTTCTCTCCTTCTGGGAGTCAAGGCAGGACAGTCCGTGGTGCTAAAACCCAGATAAGCTGCTTTATGGGCTTAATTGACCGTGCACATTCCTCTGACATCAGATTCACCCCCTAAAAAGGGCCCTTATTTATTCTGATCGTCCACATAAGTTCAAGTCAAGGGCTACTCTCCTAATATGGGCCATAAATCAGTATGTCTGGTAAAATAACTGCTGCCCAAACCCTGTGAATCAACTTTTAGTAGTCGGTGGACATTTCTCTCCCACACTACACGCGGGTAGATAGAGTTATGACCAAGGCTCTCTGAAGCATGGCTGATGATAGCTGTTGTAGCAACAATGGCAACGCTTTCAGTATGTCTAAATCAAAACAATTATACAAAGAAGGATGGGTTTGTGTTGTGCATTTTTTGGGGGGTTAGAATATTTAAGTCCCACTGTCATGGCATTAGGTCATTCCATTTTGCAGTCAAACATATTGTCAGACATGCTCAGTTCTTTTTTCACCATGGAGAGGGATGTCTGTGTTTGACAGCAGCTGACAGGCTTATCCCTGGCAGGGCAACTAAATATTAAATAAACAAATGCTCTCCTGTGTGTCTGTTATGCAGTGGAATTGAATATTACAACTGTCTTTATGAGATTACTTTTCCAGTTTACTACCCAACTCATTTAAGCAAATATGCTATACAATGAAAAAAGAAAATCAATCTATATAGGAATACCAGACCATCTTACTTAATTTCATTTGTACAGAAGGTCTGGAATCGCTTAATTGACAAACGTTAACTCATTTAACTCACAAGCGGGTGTCTGTTGAAGTTTAAAACTATTGGATCTGCCCAGTGCCACTCTGGATCTGCCATAACCAAGCGCATAACTGAAACTGGCGCGCGACCTCAACGTCATTGTTCTCAGCCACTCCCTCCGTTTGCTGATTGACTACTGAAGGGAAAGGAAAATTGAGCGGGAGTACGTAGGCGGGCGATGCCAGGCTACATAGATAGAGGACTAGCAGTATTCCAACAAGTGCATGCAATGAGTGCATCATCATGAAACGCGTTACCTTGATTACATTTGGGGCTGCCAATATTTCTGCATTTTCTAATTGTCAAAAAGTGCAAAGAAAAGACCCAAACCACCAATGCATTGATTCTATTAACAGGTACTGCCTGTGTAGCCAGAAAACTGAAGCATCTTAAGGCCAGGACACACCAGTCCGACTACCCGAAAATGGAGTTTGCCGATTGAGGCAGCTCCAGTCTTCCCATCGCGGCCAAAAAAGTGCAAAGAACACACCAAGCCGACTGCTGACTTTCCGTACGCTCTGCGCTTGCGCAGGACGTAATGTCTCCATAACAGCAGGCGGCGCTAATCTGTATTGTGGCCCGAAAAAATACGGAAGCTGGAAATGATGGGACGGCTCTCTAGAGCATAAACATAGATAGAAATACGAATTTATATTTATGGACCATAAAGAGCACCATTTTTAGCAGAGAGTGTCTAGTATGGTGTCAAGCAGTCAACAAGGGTTGATGCATGTGAGTACTCGCTGAACGAAAAACAAACAAACACATTAAAACAATGGCTAGCTGTTGTTAGCTGTTTGTGCTACCTGCCTCACTTCCGGGCTTCACTGATTCGCTAGCCCTCCACAAATCAAATTGCTCCAACTGAAAGACTACCCGCCAAAAGAAGCCCGACGACATCTACGACGACCGATTTCACGGCACACGCCAAACAGATTTGTTTCCCTGCCCCCTCCCGACTCTACGACGGCGATTATCGGGCCGGTGTGTCCTGGCCTTTAGTGTGACAAGCCTCATATTGCTTCATTTCAAATCAACTGCGCATTGTGGTTTTTTTTTTACCTTTATTTATACAGGTAGATCCCATTGAGACTGAAGACTCTTTTTCAAGGGAGACCTGTTTTCCTTTCCCACGTTACCAATCGCACACACATTCATACACCGATAGCAGGCTAACTATCGACATTCACACGAGGCAAGGTGGATTAAGTATCTTGCCCAAGGACACAACAAATATGACAGGGCAAGTGATCATCGGCCAACCCGCTCTACCAACTGAGCCACAGTCGCCACAGTTTATTGTGATTCAGTCCCATATACATCATCCTGCTGCTGTAAATGTTCATTGGCACTTGTAATGTGTATTCATTGTTGGCTGATAATAGTCCCCAACAAATGCACTTTTAAATTTAAACTGCAGGTGCTTTCAGATATTAATTGACGTGATTAATTTGTGACACATGTTTGATGATTCAACTCATCAGTACGAACAAATGGGAACAGCTTTGGGAAGTTGAAAAGTATTGAGAAACAGACTGTTTCCCATGTAGAGTTTTTAATTGTAGAATTTTCCACACGCAATGACCCCACATTCTATTTTCCTTTTGTTACCTTGCATCAGTCAATGAAGTGTATCATGGAGCAGACAAGAAACACATCAGTGCCGTTGAGTAAGATTTATTTTAGGAATAAAAACATTTTTTTTTAAAGAAAATCCTACTGTTGAGCCAAATGAGAATAGATTAAATCAAGACCAAATCTTTGTGCTGCAGCGTTTTAACTTCAGTCTTTCATTAACCACATTCTAATTTTTTTTTCATTCACTTGGCACGCCTCATCTTTTTGGTCACAGAATACCCTCTACCTGAGCTTTTTACAACTAACGCAAACCCTATTGTTATCTCCGTACCACGATCACTCTCTGCTAAATGAATATTAATACGTGCGAGCATTGGGTTCAGTTGAGTTTATGGGTAATCATATTCAGTTTATTCCTGGTAGGACACCAGTCACATTGATTAAAAGCTGCAACAGTGGTGTTCTCCCCGAGCTAGGTGTGGCTAACCCTCCAGATATTTCCAACCCATATATGCCATAGTGACAACACCCTTAGAAAAACACTGCTGTTAAAAACACAATACAAAAATACACCTCACAAGGTTAAGCTTGTTTACCCGTGGATTGCGGACCACCATAAATACAATACCCCTCTCTCTTGTGGTTCTTTTTATTTATGTAAGTAGGCTGTTTTACTCACTGGGACAGATTTGTTACCATCATCGGGCTTTTACATTAATCAGTGTGATGCTGGGCCATTGTCTCCGAGCAAAATACTCTAGACCGCTCACACTTAAAATCTCATGCTCATTAATTTTATCATTATCCCCGGCCCTGACCACGTCTACCTATTCCCATTTGGGTGATCGATGTGGTCACCGCTAAACCGCATTAATCTTGGACCGTACAAAGAGCCAGTGAGCCACCAGGCAAAGGATTTACTGGAATTCACTCTGATTGGAACAAAAACCGCCCTGTTTATTATTAGAAAAATGAAACATACAAACTATATGCAGATTATGTTGTTTTTTCCCAATGCAAATGCAAGCAGCCCTCACCTTGTTGGGCTTTGCAGGATATCCTGTCAGGCTGCAGGATGTATCCCTCTGTGCAGCTGCATCTGTATGACCCATAGGTGTTGGCGCAGGTTTGGCTACAAGCGCCATACATGGCACATTCATCATGATCTTATGGAAGAAAAAAGAAAAAAGGGAAAAGAGTCATTTGTAACAAATTAGGTGTGCTCAAACATGACCCAAATACATAAAGTATACTTAATGTGGCCCCACTCTGGCACCTCAAGCATAATTACTTTTAGAACCAATGAGTCTTTTTCGTGGAGCTGCAGTAGCGGCTGCCCTATGAACTGCCCTCTCTCACGTCTTCCCCCCAAAACAGGATGAATATCAGGGAGCGGTGCAACTTTATTATAAACACCTCCTCCCAAGCATCATTATGCAATGTTACACCGTGATGTTGGTAGAAGGTGAGTGCTGGGGTCCAACTAACACACTACAACTCTTGAATCATCTTTGACAGTAAAAATCCTGTCTTTCTCATTGGCTGGCAGAAACCAGGCCTGGGGCACATATGAAAAGTGTGAAGACATTGTGTTCTGTATATATGGTGTATATGTGTGTGCATGTGGGTTGTACAGTGCACAGTAACACAAGGCCCTGCCTGCAGACAGAAGGTTCTCATATACCCAGCACATCCTACTTATTTATGTGAAGGAAGTCTGGCCAAGGGGCAAAAGGAGGGAGCGCCCCTCAACCACACACACAACGCCCCACAACCACACACACGCACGCACGCACGCACGCACGCACGCACACACACACACACACACACACACATTGGAGTCCTACCTCTACAGCTCGTCCCGTCCTCGCCGACCTCAAAGCCGTCAGCACAGAAACAGAAAGTGCCGTTTCTGGTCATGACGCAGCCATAGCGGCAGCGCAGCTCGTGGCAGGCTGACAGCAGCTCTGCAGGGGGGAGGGAGAGAAGAGAGGGAGGGGTGAGACCTGGAAGAACATGAGAGGGCATGGAAGGCCAGGCAGAATGGGAAATAACTTTTTGATGTGGAAATTATTTTGGGGGATTTTTGAGGTTTGTTGTTGTGGCGTCTTTCAGTCACAACTGAGGATGGGTCTTTTTGGAAAAGAAAATCAAGCTGACCTTCATGTGTTTAACGCTGGTCTTAGCCACATGGACAATGACAGTGGTGTGAATCTATTGGACATTCTTTTAATGTAACTGCTATAAGATCACTAAGGGTTTTTACAGATTTAAAAAAAATAACTATGTATTAATGACACTCGATGCACCTTTGTTAAAAGTCTATTTTTTTGTGAAACAGTAATCTAAGACTTCTGATAAGTACAATTATGAAGTTATAACCAGCCTTGCATTGTGAAACCTTCACTTGCTTGACGCACTGATTGACTGGTGGCAGCCTTCATTGTTGCTGATTCTATATAGCACTGAGCTCTATACAGAACGGAACAGCTAACTATGACATAATGAACACGCAGAGGAACAAAAGGCACAATTGAAAGTACAAGCTTCAAATCAAAGCTTTAATTGTAGGAAGATTGATATTCCAGCGTTGAAAATTAATTAATGTCAACTTGGGGCCTAAAGATAAAAGGCTTGCATTGATTGTGCTTGATTGTCTTTTTCCTTTTTGCTAACCATTTTAAGACGTTATGAAACGACCGGCGCAAACGCACTAAATCATTTCTTGATAAGGGCACATGCACAGTGAAGAGCATAATGGGACCTGAATGACAGTCAAAGGGTTGGTTGTCATCAATTTCTAAATATAAGATTTTTAGTTGAAGTGATTACAGTTGTGAAGATGGTATAATGTGATGTAAGTGGATCAGACATTTTTTAAACAATTACTAATATATCCATTTCCCTGTACAGTTTCTTACTTTTTTTGCTAGTTTATGAGGTGAGGTGTGCTTTGGATTATAAGAAGAGCAATAGAGATATCACAAAAATAGTTTGAGAGTTATGTCAAAGAAGAACATTGCAATGGAAGGTAGTAAGTGACAAACTCGACAGAGACATGAAACATGAATACTACAACCACTTCATTGAAGTCACAATGTATTCATGTAAACCTCAAACTAATCTTAAAAATGTATTCATTTAGTGTTTGCTTAATGTCAATGACTCAATACATTCTCATTAAACAATCATAACTGCTGAACTGATTATGAAAATACCATTATTAAAAATAATGTATGCTAAATGATGCTATAAAACGTTGACCCTGTTATTTTTTAACAGCTACAGAGAGGGCTAAAATGGAAGAAGACGGTTGAATGTTCTGTGTGTTTGATTGGTGGGCCTCGGAGGAGTTTTGACTGAAAGGGGGTTGGAGTCGGAAATAAACAGATTTTTTATTTATTTTTGGTGATAAAGAGCAAACAACACAGCGGTATGAACATGGGAAATGTCTTCAATGACTAGAGAGAAGCTTGGATATTTATGAATACTTCTTCCTGGCTCATAGTAGGTGAAATGATGCCGGGGACCATGCAGAGCTCTATAAAACTTTAAGGGAAACAATCTATTTCAGATGCATGACGTCGCTTTTCTGTGTTTCAAGGTTGAGTCGTTTAATGAATCACTCTGAGGCTAATCTATACTCCATTCATTCTGTCTGACTGTCAGGCACGGCCAGAAGTTTAGCTACAAAAGGTGCAAGCATTCATCCAAAGTTGCCAAGTGAAGTTCACACAACATGACACTAGGTTAAGGCTACTGTTTATATGATATTCTATGTTTGTTCACATGATTAAGCTAACATAATTAGTTATGAAGCAATAATTACGGAAAATTGAAGCCTATTTACTGTTGGGCTTTATTAGCCTAATCCATATGAATCTAATCTCAGAATAATACTAGGATTTAGTTTATGTCATCTGTGTGTACATGTACCAAAATACATTTCATGTTTGAGAGTGGTTTCAAACCTGTAAACATGCTCCTGCAGTGTGGCAACAAAGGCTTAGTGATGTACTATAAAGAGAAACATTGTTCTCCAACTGCTCAATCTGCCAAAATGGAAGTTTCCAGTTAAACAAGTAATGTTTTCCCCACAAGACACGCAGTAAGACCTTTGGTTACCTTTTGGAGACAATCTGCAATTTGCAGATAATCGGAGCCTCGCTTTGATTGGTCAAAGTGTCAGCTCATGTTAACTTTGACCAATCAGAAATCATATACCCATTTAAGAATTTGATTTGATTTTAAACCGTAAAACATAGTTTCATAATTCTAAAGATTAAAAGCAGGCTACGTACGAGGTCTGCATATCAACAATACCTCAATATCCACATTTTAAAATATCCAGCTAAATGTACCTAGAGATGGTGAAGGTTTTGCCCTCTGAAAATGAATTGAACACTGTTTTAAGCACTGTATACACATGTCTTAATATGGCCAGCCTAGCACAGACATGATGACGCTGATTATGACAAAACATTAAACGTGCATACAGTATATCCAGCACAATCTGAAAAAGCATCAGCATAGACACTGTATTTTAACCTGGACTTGCTCATACTACAGTGCCAAACAGGGTCCAAATGAATTCAATATGAATATTGTTTTTAACCATGAACATACTGTCATATTTTCTATTATCAGGAAGACTGAATGTCGATACCTAATATGGCTGTAGCTAACAATGAGAGTTCACCAATCATGTCATGAAGGACAAACTGACAGCCACAGTTTAGAGGTGCAGTAACACATCTTTTCACATCAATTCAGATACATGAAACCTGACATCCTAAAATAAGCCTTCAGGTTATTTTAAGTGTGAGTTAAATATTCCAGAAGTCACTCCATATCTGGTGATGCCCTCAAATAATTTTTTCTGTGAATACGCGCCACTAGCCTAGAATGTTTTCATGTGAAAGTTATTCAGAGGACAAGGATGTATTTTGGTATATTTTGAGGGTTATTATTTGGAGAGAGACTGTGTTAGACATATTGGCGTGGACACAAGAGCAGCACTCCTGGCTAATTGGAGCCACGTAGAAATCTACAATGAAAATGACAGAGCATTAAAGACAATCAGCGACCCTGAAGGCAGCCTCGGAGGGGCAAAGGCGCAGGTTGAAAATAACCAGGATAAGCAATAGCAAATTCAAGCAAGAAAATGTGTTAGTATGAAACGTCCCTGACTGACCGCCTGGTCGGATGGTCCTACAAGTGTGGGACAAAGCTGCAATCTGAAACTGTAGTTTGCTCATTTAAAATGAATCTGTAGGTTATTCTTGTTTGAATATTCATGCAGCCACTAGCAGCAAAGGAATGAACAGTAAGTGGCGTCATTTAGACTAGACTACGTAGAAGATGTGTAATAGTGATGTGCAAATGAGCCACTTTTTGAATTACTCCAGTTTAGATACCAATTGTTTTTATCTCTGTATAATTACATCCCTGCTCTCAGTGGTGAAAAAAGTACTCAACCACTTTCCTTAAAAGTAAAAATGAACAGAAGAAAATGTGCCATAGTAAAATTAAAAGTACCACATGAACCCTTTATACCTATTCTTTTGTGTTTAATACATACTCAGTACAGGCTGTGGCATGTTAGTTGAATATGCTGCAGATAATGAAACTGGTAACACTGGCAAACAATCTCATATCAATATTTTTAAAGGTTATTGTTCTTATTGTGTTTTCCTATTGTGACACAATGAAAATGTATTTAGGTTCAGTAATGACGTGCTTGTAGGGCTACTTGGTTATATTCCATTACCCTATTGTTTCTGTATTGTTCTCACATACAGACAACACTCATAGAACACTCAGAAAAATGTGTATTCAAATTCTCCATGGTCAAAAAATTAAGGTATAGGTATTTTCTTAAAACATCGTCATCAGCACATGACAGGTGGGACAAAAAAAAACAGATGCCGCTTCAGTTCCGGGCGTTTCTGTTGTTAACTATCTGGCTCTCCCCCTTCTGTGTAGCAGGATGCAAAATGATACATGCCATGCTGAAGATACCCAAAGCTAATCCGTATATCTGCTCAAAGACGGCAGATGATCAGCTTTCCCTCTTGGCAAACACAAAGTGCTGCAGGGATTTTATATCTGCTACTGAGCTTGTTTGATGCTCGTGGCTCTGCGGCGCTACCTCCGAGAACGTGAGTCAATAGTGAAGTAACATGGTGTATGTAGCCTTGATACTACTGTCTGCCAATACACTGTGGTAAAAAACCTGAACATAGGCCTACATAGCAGACGCTTTTCTGTGATTATTCCTCTTCAAATAGGCTATTGTTATCATTAAATACTATCATTAATAAAAACATATCTCTTGTGAAAATACAGCTGTGAAATGTATTCTATCATCTACAAAAAGTAGAAGAATGACTGCACCTGTAAACCCAAGTCCACAAACTAACTATGTAATTTGGGGAATTAGTTGCATGATAGTAAGCATCTGATACAGCCACGTCATGTCAAATGGTCTAGACAGTAAAAAAGCATTTTTTTAAAATGAGGTTTTATTGTATTTATTAACATTGATTTTCAACTCAGATTTTTGTAAAAGCTCATTGAGACACCCAACTTTGATATTGATCTGTTTTACTATTCTAGACAGGGGTTACAGAGGCTTTAACAGAAGCCACTGCGGACGTTCAGAGCACATGCAGAAATATTCATGAGTTGCTGATCAAACACGTAAAAACAGAGTAGTAATCCCATTCCCTCCCACAATGTAGAAAATGTTGGAATTACTGAGATATGCGGTTAAATATTACTCATTCTGATACGCAGAGGCATGTGCATTCACAACAGCGGTCCCTTTCCAATTTGCAGTCTACTGCAGTGTAATTTGCTCTAATCAGATGTATCAACAGAATGATTCTGTAAATTGCACAAAATTAATTCCATCTGTGTTGGCACATTGTGCTGGTAAATAAAAAAAAATAAAAAGTGGTGTGTTGAGACAAGTGAAGCTCAGAGGAGGTTCTGCTGTTTTTTTTCCAGCAGTTCCGAGACATGTATGATACATAGCTGAAGCTAACTGCATGGACCATAAGGAGGCCCCAACTATTTGGAGCACAGATACCATTCAACTAGCCTGGTCCTACCATACCATCGTACTTCATTTCATTTGTACAGAAGGTCTGGAATCGCTCGTTTGACAAATGTATACTCACTTGAAGGTGGGTGTCTGTTGAAGTTTAAAACTATTGGATCTGCCCAGGGCCACTCTGGATCTGCCAACCAATCGCATAACGCTTGGTTGTGACGTCATGCACCGGCTTCTGACTACAACTGAAACTGATGCACAACCTCAACATAATTTTTCTCCCTCTGTTCGCTGATTGGACCGGTAAAAGAGAAAATCCGCGAATATACTGCGGACCCAGACTGACTACTGAAGGGAAATGAAAATTGAGCGGAAGTACGTAGGCGGGCGGGCGGTGCCAGGCTACCTAGTCTAGATGGACGAATAGGTCCATGCGCATAGGGTAGCTTTTTTTTTGCAACCTGTTTTTTTCTAATCCTTGAAGTGTCTATTTTAAGATTCTGCCAGGTAACAGGCTGGACTAAGGGGTTTTTTGGTTTATTTTTAACAGTTTATTACACATTTACCAATTTCGAAAATGAAAACAGCAAAATTAAAGAAAGCATAACTTTTGAAGAAAAAAACATACAGAGGCAAATTAACACATTTTTCCATATGATTCTGACTCAGGGAATTCAGTAAAATAGTTATTTTTAACATTCAAGTACATTTTCCCTGTTTTTCTGGACAAAAACAGTGAAAAACAGCAAACAAATGTTTATTACATCAATATTTTATTTTTTATTATTAAATAAACTAATAAATGTAGTAAAAATTTAACTGTTTAGCAGTACCTAACTATTAAACTAACTAACTAACCTAGCATTTTGATAATAACTACATATTCCTACTCCCTACAGTCCAGGGAATAGGTACTATATGTGGTTCAAATTTAGAGTCTTGGGCCTGCCATATAGTCCAGCAGATAGGTGCAATATATGAAGGAATTGTGCTTTTGATGATACAAATATGAGCTTTGGCATACTGTTAGAGCATGCCTTAAGGAAGATTTTTGGCTATAGGGCCATCACCAATTTTTCCTATGGCTCCACGGTTGTTCTTTTACATGTAGCTTAGGTTCTAGACCACCTAGGATCTTGTTTCTGGTGGCTAATCCTACATTTTTAAGGATGAGGAAGACAGTGGCACTATTTAAAACATGCTGGAAACTACTGAAGTACATGTACATGGCATTCAGGGAACAAAATTATGGTAAAGCCATCGAATATTAGCGGAATTTTACATATTTTCCAGTATCAGGCAAGGTAAGTCGCGAGCAGAAACCTTTACTCACATAAAGTTTTAGGTAACACCCTAAATACATTTGCATAAAAATAAAAAATGGACCTAATCCTACTTTTACAAGAATGAGGAATGCAGAGGTTCTATGGACAATATGCTAATAACTACATACGAACATACACTCACCGGCCACTTTATTAGGTACACCTGTTAAATTACTTATAAAAACAAATAGCTAATCTTCCAATCACATGGCCGCAACTCAATGCATTTAGGCATGTAGACGTGGTCAAGACAACGTGCTGAAGTTAAAAATGAGCATCAGAATGTTGAAACTTGTAGCTTCAGTTTCCTGTTTTTAGCTGACAGGAGTGGCACCTGGTGGGGTCTTCTGCTGCTGTAGCCCATCTGCTTCAAGGTTGGTCGTGTTTTGCGTTCAGAGATGGTATTCTGCATACCCTGGTTGTAATGTGTGGTTATTTGAGTTCCTGTTACCTTTCTATCATCTCGAACCAGTATGCCCATCCTCCACTGACCTCTGACTTCAACAAGGCATTTTCGCCTAAATATAATGCCGCTCACTGGATATTTTTTCTTTTTCGGGCCATTCGCTGTAAGCCCTAGAGATGGTTGTGCATGAAAATCCCAGTAGATCAGTAGTTTTTTAAATACTCAGACCAGCCCTTCTGGCACCATCAACATTGCCATGTTCAAAGTCACTTAAACCCCCTCTCTTCCCCATTCCGATGTTTGGTTTTAACTTCAATAAGTTGTCCTGTCCATGTCTACATGCCTAAATGCATTGAGTTTCTGCCATGTGATTGGCTGATAAATTATATGTGTCAACAAGAAAATGAACCGCCATACCTAATAAAGTGGCCGGTGAGTGTATATCTGGCATACAAGGAATTCAATAACTATACAGTAATTGACAGATGTATAATTATTTTTGAAAAAACAGCCCACGTCAGTGGCAGAGGGCATTGCGCTGTCCACTGCACCCCTTTGTGAATCCACAGCAGAGGAGTTCACAACAGGCCTGTATCGATCCTGGTAGTGCGGCCCAGTGAAGTTCCCATCCACCTGTGGCCTTCTTGGACTTGCCTGATGCAGTTACCCATGCTCTCCCATGTGACTTTAGTGACATCTGACAAATATTTCTGGTGGGTTCAGCGTATGGAGGAGTGGTGGTGCTAGAACTAGTACATTGTCCCCCAGTAGCATAGTGCATTGAGGGACCATGGCCAAACTATTCAAGGTGGTGGATCCTAATGAGCAAGAAAGATCAGAATGCCTGGCCAATAACCTGGAACAAATGTGTTCCATGTCAGAAAGACATAAATGATATGCTGAAATGTCCATCTAATTTTGCATGTGGCACAAACCCCTACTTGACAAACTTTGTAGACCTCTTTGCCCAAGAGGCCAAGTACCAAACTCAGTGTCTTATCTATCTGTACAATAGAGTGAGATCCAAGAAAGCAAAACAATATAACAGACAATGTGGCATGGCATTACATTCACTGCACTTGTCTCCTATATTGAGGTGTACATGGAGAATCCCCTGTAGCACCAATGTGCAGGGTAACCAATTAGTGTTTTTGCCTCAACCAGCCCCTCACCCTCTCACGTACAACAGTTTGGATAGCCAGGTGGAGATTTCCAACAAATGTAGGCATACCATCAGGCACAGCCAAGACCGGGAGACACCATTGCCCATCTACCTGAGCATCATTATCCATACGAGGACCTGCAAACCATCCCTTGTGGACATCCTTTTTGACCTGGTACTGTGTGCAATTCATATGATCCGGTGCTAGACATCTCCACAGAACTTGTAAATGTGGAGCTTGCCAGCAATTCGAGGTGAAGATAACTTAATTGTGATGCTTGCTGGATTTCACATTGAGATGTCAGCACTAAAGGTAATTGGCGACCTCTTGGAGGGTAGCTGGATGACAGAAGCACATGTACAAGTTGGAGTTGCTACTGCTAGGACAATAGATCCCTTTCTGAAAGCCTCCAAAGTGACACGTACCTGACATGCTCATCAGGTCACAGCCAGCATCCTATATCTGGAGGAGGGAAACAATCATACATCCCCGGAAGACAGGTGCACTGAAAGAGATGTGATGGACCAGTTTCACTTCTGGTCCATCACCCTGCAGCTGGAAATAGTTGATGAACTACTGTATGTTTGATCAATAAGAGAGGCCAACTCCCTACTCAATTTTGATGCCCTGACCAAGATTGTGCCTTAGTTAATTGCTTTGGGACACGACCACTCTGCCAGATGGATAACAGTCTATTTGCTTGATATGATTACACTGAAATATACTCATCCAGGTGTCAATGGGCAGTTTTTGAAAGGAAACTTTGCCGTGAAGAAGAGGACATGCAGCTTCTCCGCCAATGCCATTGGCTAGGCCCACAAGCAGAGTATTGCCTCTGTGAAAGGTGCCGGTAGTATTGTAGGCCTGATGGAGAGAGCAGACCACACATGCACTGATGCCGTTTGCACGCAATGTTAAAGCACTAACTGGTGCCATAACAGACACGGTCAACCAGCCTATCTAACCTCCCTCTATTCGGCCAACCTCCAGTCTGAGAGGAGTCCAGGTCCCAACTAGCCTGGAAATCCAGATCTGCCGCTGGCAAATTAAATTTGCTGCGCCTGTTGGTCTGGACGCTCTCCATTGAAGCTCATTAAATATGTCAAGAAATCCTGAGCTACCAATCAAATCATTCTTTCTGATATGGGTGGGCCAGAGCCCTATGTATGGTGCTCTGGGGCGCACGTAACCTGATAACGACAGTGCTGTGCATGCGCCACCGAAGCCGTGATAGTAAACATCAGAGATGGCTGTGGATATATTGTTTGAGTTTGAGACGGCTTTGGCCTAAACCCTTTACAATTTGGAAGACGGCACTCAAATCTTTAAGTAAGAGGAATTTTCTATTTTGCCGACCGACCGCGGCAAAAGTTTAACAGTTAATCCCGTTGTTCCCTAAACGAACAGGGCTTAATAAGTCACCTTGTTCATTGCACTGATTGGTTGTAGCGCTATCCAATTGCGTACAGTGACATTTGAAATGCACGAGTAGGAGCCGCACCTTGGGTTGGGAAGGTCTATAAGTCAATCAATCAATCAATCAATCAATCAATCAATCAATCAATCAATCAATCAAACAACTTTATTTATCCCAGAGGGCAATTCAGTTCAGCAGTCCTACACACACTAAGCAACACATAACAGACAATATACAGCGAATAAAAAACAATAAACAGGACACAGGATATGTCAGAGAGACACAATGGCTGGGCATGAGTAGGCCTGCACAGTTAAAAGTGAATCATGTTGCTTTATTTTATATATTTTCAATGATTCTTAATATGTGCATGTTTTAAATTGAGATATATGGGTTTCAAAACCTGTAAAGTAACGTTTAAAGTAACTTGTAATCTAACTTAGTTACTTTTAACATCAAGTAATCAGTAAAGTAACTAAGTTACTATTTCAAGGAGTAACTAGTACTCAGTAATCGGATTACTTTTTCAAAGTAACTGTGGCAACACTGATGTCCAGACACTGCTGTCCAGGTTTAACAGCCTGACAGCAGACGGAAGAAAAGACTGAGAGTAGCGCTTCGTTTTCCTGCTTGGTGCTGCAAAGCGCCGGCCTGAAGGCATTAACCTGAATTCTGGGAAGAGGATGTGGTCCTTTTGGTTTACTATTGTTTTAGCTTTTTGGACCACGCGCCTCTCCCAAGGGGGAATAAGTCGTTTTGTCGAACTCCGATTATTTTGGAGCACACCTTTACAATGCTGTTCAGGCCATTCCTGTCCTTAACACAGAGGCCATCGAACCAGCAAATGAAAGAAAAGGTTAAGAGACTCTCGATAAATGACTGTTAGAACACGATTAGAATTTTGTTGCAAATATTGAAAGATTTTAACTTCCTAAGTAAGTGGACTCTCTGTTGACCGCGTTTGACAATAGAATCACTGTTGACATCAAACTTTAACTGCGAGTCAAACACAGTTCCCAGATATTTGTATGTGTCAACAATCTCGACCTCCTCACCGTGAATAATGCTAGCCTTCGGTATAGTGTTGTCTTTTCTAAAATCAATGATGAGTTCCTTTGTTTTTGTCACGTTGAGGTCAAGGAAATTCTCATCACACCAAGTAACAAATGTAGATAGGGCGCTACCATGGTCTGAATCTGAACCCTGAAGGAGAGACAAGAGGGTGGTATCATCAGAAAATTTTATCATGCAGCTTCCCTCCTTATGAGACCTGCAACTGTCTGTATAAAGAATAAAAAGGAGTGGTGACAGAACACACCCCTGGGGAGAGCCGGTTTTGGAGACCAGAACATTTGATATAGCTCCATTAACTAAAACTTGCTGCTTCCTCTCCGTTAAGAATTTAAGAGCAACAATAAGAGCTGATCGGGTAAGTTAGAATAAGCAAGTAGACGATTGATCAGAATATGTGGTTGCATCTTGTTAAAAGCGGACGAGAAGTCGGCAAATAAAAGTCTTGCATGTGATTTTGGTTTTTCCAAGTGTTTGTAGACCCTGTCCAGGATGAGGAGTTTAGCGTCCTCCACCCCTTTACCTGCTTGATAAGCAAACTGTAGGGGGTCAAGTTTGTCTTTAACCAAGGAGCCAACTTCATCTTTTAAAATTATTTCAAAATGTTTCATCACCAGTGATGTAAGAGCGACAGGTCTGAATTGGTTCGGTTCTCTTGGATTTTTTATTTTTGGAATTGGGATAATAGTTGAGGTCTTCCATAATGAGGGCAACTTGCAACCATCAGCACACATCTGAAATAATTTTGAAAACACCCCACTGAGCTGGTCGGCACAGTATCGGAGAGTGCGCCCGCAGACTGCATCTGGGCCAGCAGCCTTCCTTATATTTGTTTTTTTGAACAAGGCTGTGACAAATCCTTGAGATATCACCAAATCTTTCTGGGGTACAAGAGAATCCTTTAATTTGGAGACATTGTGCGTGAGGTCAGACCTTTCAAAACGAGAAAAAAAAGAATTAAAATAATTTGGCAGATCTGCCTCAACTACTCCACTGATTCCGATCGGTTGCTTGGCCTCGCATGTGTGGTTAATAGATGCCATAGATTTAATTCCCTGCCAGGCTGCTCTGATGTTAGTGGTAAATTGCATTTCTATTTTGTTCTTATAGTTCATTTGGGCCTTGCCTATTGCATTCTTTACTTCTCTGGAGACAGCCTTCTTCTCAAAAAGATTACCTGTGTAAAATATTTTTTTCTTTTTGTTGATACTTGTTTTTAGCTCTTTCGTTACCCAAGGTTTATTATAGATAGGTAGAGATTTATAAGCGCCAATCACTGATCCATAACATAGATCCAATATGGAATGTGTGTTGGTTGTAGAGCAAGTGACATATTGTTCATAAGTCCTCATAGTTTTCCCTAGAGAACAATGGTTAAAATCGGCAAGAATGAATTTAGGGGCATCCGGGCAGATTGAGTCGAGCCGGTGAGTGATGTCAGCGATCAGCTGTGCAGCAGCGGACGCGTTGGCTCTCGGGTGGATGTAAACAACCGTGAAGAAAAGTTGCTGAAATTCACGGGGCAAGTAGTAGGGGCGCAGTGAGATAGACAAAAGTTCAATATCGGGAGTACAGAGCATTTCCCGAACAACGACGGTGTTACAGTACCGCTTGTTTACATAAAAACACACTCCTCCACCTCGACTCTTCCTCATCCCGGTCCTCTTCACTGAGCCACTTTTCAGTAAGAGCTAGGAGGCAGGATTCCTTGATTTCTTGCTTGAACTTGGCCCAAGCTTCCAACTCGTCTACCTTGTTCCTGATTGACTGCACGTTGGATAGCAGGACTGTGGGGAGCGGGGGAAGCCTGCGGCGGTTATCCAGACTGAGACGTTTCAGTCTTCGGCGTACTCCACCCCTCCTTCCTCTTTTCCGACGGGGAGGAAAAAGTCTGTTCGGACTGTGAGGTACAAAGAGCTCAGTTGGTAATCCCACCGGCACGTCGCCTCCAATCGATGCTCGTAATGACAGAAAAAGCTCGCGGCTGAAAGTCACTCGGCTGGCTGAGCCGCCATGTAGCCCTTCCGCGTCTTGACAGAAGAACGCCAGCAACAGCGTTGACACGAATAAAAGTCCATAGAACTGTGCAAAAGAGCCCAAACTCCACATAATGAATCTTGACATAAAAACCTCTCCACACACGAAACGTTAAAAACAAACAAGACTTAAACAACAGTTAGTAGATTGCTTCGGGTCGCACACGAGGAGCGCCCCACCTCTCTCGTGACGGAAGTCTGGATGAGTTCTATGAGCATGAAAACCAGGCATATCCACGGATTTCTTCTCGAAAAACATATCCAACCCCACAGTACAGGTCATCATCCATGGAGGGGCTGCTCTTGTTTACATGCTCAATTACAGAAAGTGTTCTCACCATACTGCATGTCTCAGCTGTAGCATGTCAGCAGAGTGGATGAATGAATGAATATTTCCCTAAAAGTCTTGAGGCCAGAACATACAGCAAGAGAGGGAAGCACGTCTGTAAATGCGATGAGGCATCCAGTGCCATTCTTGAAAACTGGCCAAAGTGTTGCACTGAACTGTTCTCCTTCCTGGCAACTGGTGTGATAGCCCTCAACACTGAAAAACACCTTACTGCACCTGGGAGATGATGTGAAGGAAGGTTATACCAAGGTGTCAATACATACAGTTGAGATGGATTTGCCATTACTGGCAGTGACAGCAGCCAAATCCCTCAACCTAAATTAGTTGTGTGTTTCCTTTGGAGCTGGGAAATTTTTTCGATATTTAGAAGCTCAGGAGATGGTGAGGGCACTAGGTCCAGATCGATGTGTAGCCATACATGTATACATGGAGAACTTTAATGACATCAAGAGACCCTTCTGTGTCTTGGCTGACTCCTAGACAACTGGATGGAGCCTCTTGATTTTTGTTATTGCTGTATGACTGCATTATCAGCCAGTAATCAGGCACACGAGCAGCTCTTCACCCATAAAGGTACAACACAAGCAGCACTGATTCAACACAGAAAGTGCCTACCAAGCTAGCCAAAGCTTGGGAGAGATGATGGTTGCAGCCCCTGATCTCCCATCACCAGTTGACTGGGAGTGGAAGTGGAAGGCCACAGGTGGATGGGAACTTCACTGGGCCGCACTACCAGGATCGATACAGGCCTGTTGTGAACTCCTCTGCTGTGGATTCACAAAGGGGTGCAGTGGACAGCGCAATGCCCTCTGCCACTGACGTGGGCTGTTTTTTCAAAAATAATTATAAATTTGTCAATTACTGTATAGTTATTCAATTCCTTGTATGCCAGATACATGCTTGTATGTAGTTATTAGCATATTGTCCATAGAACCTCTGCATCCCTCATTCTTGTAAAAGTAGGATTAGGTCCATTTTTTATTTTTATGCAAATGTATTTGGGGTGTTACCTAAAACTTTATGTGAGTAAAGGTTTCTGCTCGCGACTTACCTTGCCTGATACTGGAAAATATGTAAAATTCCGCTAATATTCGATGGCTTTACCATAATTTTGTTCCATGAATGTCATGTACATGTACTTCAGTAGTTTCCAGCATGTTTTAAATAGTGCCACTGTCTTCCTCATCCTTAAGCATGTAGGATTAGCCACCAGAAACAAGATCCTAGGTGGTCTAGAACCTAAGCTACATGTAAAAGAACAACCGTTGGCGGCCATTTTTAAAATGGCGGCCATTTGGAGCCATAGGAAAAATTGGTGATGGCCCTATAGCCAAAAATCTTCCTTAAGGCATGCTCTAACAGTGTGCCAAAGCTCATATTTGTATCATCAAAAGCACAATTCCTTCATATATTGCACCTATCTGCTGGACTATATGGCAGGCCCAAGACTCTAAATTTGAACCACATATACCTATTCCCTGGACTGTAGGGAGTAGGAATATGTAGTTATTATCAAAATGCTAGGTTACTTAGTTAGTTTAATAGTTAGGTACTGCTAAACAGTTACATTTTTACTACATTTATTAGTTTATTTAATAATAAAAAATAAAATATAGATGTAATAAACATTTGTTTGCTGTTTTTCACTGTTTTTGTCCAGAAAAACAGGGAAAATGTACTTGAATGTTAAAAATAACTATTTTACTGAATTCCTTGAGTCAGAATCATATGGAAAAATGTGTTAATTTGCCTCTGTATGTTTTTTTCTTCAAAAGTTATGCTTTCTTTAATTTTGCTGTTTTCATTTTCGAAATTGGTAAATGTGTAATAAACTGTTAAAAATAAACCAAAAAACCCCTTAGTTCAGCCTGTTACCTGGCAGAATCTTAAAATAGACACTTCAAGGATTAGAAAAAAACAGGTTGCAAAAAAAAAAGCTACCCTATGCGCATGGACCTATTCGTCCATCTAGACTAACCATTCAACTGCAGCATGTGGAAAATGGTGAACTTATTATTCATCTGATTTAATATGTACGTCTCCCATTGTTGTTGGTTTTGTCTGGTAATTGGCCCTCATCACTCACAACTGGATCCATGGCAGAGACACAGCTAATTCTGAGCTGTGCTTCAACGTTCTGTGAGGAGGCTAGTTAGCCTACCTTATAAGCTTCAACATAACATACAGGACCAGCTGTATAGCTGCCAGCGAGTCTCAAAGTAACAACAGCTTTAAGATGTCAGTCATCAGCAGTGTTGACACAGTTACTTTGAAAAAGTAATCCGATTACTGATTACTAGTTACTCCTTGAAATAGTAACTTAGTTACTTTACTGATTACTTGATGTTAAAAGTAACTAAGTTAGATTACAAGTTACTTTAAATGTTACTTTACAGGTTTTGAAACCCATTTATCTCAATTTAAAACATGCACATATTAAGAATCATTGAAAATATATGAAATAAAGCTTGTAGGCTAGTAGCCTATAGGCATACTGTTATCAAAATAATAAAAATTATGGTTTGAAAAATGTAATAAAAAAAAACCTTTTTCCCCTATGAAAATAAATGCATTCATCCAAAGTGCAAAGACAGTAGCAGTGTCTTTAAACTTAAAGTGATTTGCCCTTCATTCTCATGCATTAATTTGACTTTTCTCTACGATGTCTCATGTGTTGATAGACTGGGTGTGTGTGGCCACCGGTCGCCACGTGACTATAAGTTTCCAAGTTTTAAACACTTCTATCTCTTCAACGTCACCGTACCCGAATCCTAAATATCCCCATAGCAGACGCTATATTTTATGGGGGGGAAAACGTTTGTTTTGCGCCACAGTTCAGCTTAGACTCGGCCGTAATGCTACTGCACACACACACACACACACACACACACACACACACACACACACACACACACACACACACACACACAGGCACACACGCACGCTGCATGTCAGAGACGAGGGGCGCTACCAAAAAGACGAGAGGAGCGGTTGGAGCAGTTGGAGCGTTTAGAGACACATGCGCGCACATTTATTTACCTTAAATCGCAATCGCAGTCATTTGTGCATTTATGTAAAATGTTTCACTAAGGAAAATGACAGAAAAAGTAACACACAGTGACTTTGATGAGTAACTTTAATCTGATTACTGGTTTGGAGATAGTAACGCGTTAGATTACTCGTTAATGAAAAAAGAGGTCCGATGCCGGTAACGCGTTACTAAGTAACGCGTTACCGGCATCACTGGTCATCAGCTAGCCTACCTATCTTGGACTCTTTCCGCGAATCCATCCAAAAACGGTTTCACCTTTTTTTTTTTTAACAATTCACATTCAGCCACACAGATGTCTAAATATGAACAGCAATTTGGTACTGTCCCTCGCCCAATTTAAACCAGACACCCCACCATGGGCAGGAATAGAGCAACCCAAGGCCAAGATCGGACTGCCCCACCTGGCCTAATTATGGATTCACCCTTTGGGGACGGACATGGTGAAGAGCCATCGCCGAAACTCTATTTGCAGTCAAGGCCTGTAATTAATGTGGGACCAAATTAAGATGCAAACCCTACACATAGGGTACAGCCATGGCCAAGGACCTTTAATGAGTGGATTTCCAACCCATAAATTAACGGCTTAACCCATTCTGTAGGTCTGTAGCATGTGGTTAGTATCCTCTGGGTGGTAAGAGTGACAAGATTTATCCCATAACGGTAGAATTGGGTCATGAATTCTCTCAGGATCAAACCTTCATGAGTTTCCAGAAGTGTGTGTGTATGGGGAAATACTATTTGTATATAGATGTGTGCAATGATTGCAGTGACACCATTTATTGACAGGGCTTTAGAAAGTTATCTGGGAAGCTTAAGTGTGCCGGCTTTGATGTGACAAGGAGCTGTCCGGATGGTCTCTAGAAGGTGTCGTTTTTTCCGAGAAAATTGAGCGATACATGCGCATATACATGTCGTTTAAAAAAAAGGGAAATCCCGTGGCTCAAACTATGGCCTCAAATGTGACAGTAAATGTTGATAATCCCTCAAAGCACGATTCTCCATGGGATTTGAGTAACTGGTGCACTGCCAGGCTTCTGACATGCCCTTAAATATTAGAAGAAACATCACAGAGTGTGGGTTTCAAAATTCTCCCAACCAAACAATGAAATTTTCATTCTAGCCACTCTGGAGGAAGAAGATCTGCTGTAATAGGATTTGATGACACCGTAGATTGTTTCCTCATTTTAGGAAGAGTAATGATATGAGTGACAATATCTTGCCAGAATGTGGAACAACAAAGAAAGGGGGCATGAAATATTGATTGCCAGTGTCGGCTGTTATTTATATGGTGTGTGTAGTAGGGCCTAGCAGTGGTGCTAACCAGCGTATACCAGGATAACATGACCTGGGACATCAGCCGCTCCAACAGCAAAGCAAAGTCTCAGACTAAAAATAAGATGTGTTCAAGACTAAATGGACTCCACTTACATAGCTCTTTTCCCTGGTTTTTCTCAGACTCAAAGCGCTTTACATTGTTTTGTACACATTCACCCAATCACACACACATTCATACACCGATAGCAGCAGCTACCAAGCAGGGTGCACGCTTACTATCGGGAGCAATTCGGGGTTCAATGTCTTGCCCAAAGGCACTTCGCCATGTGGCAGGGAGGCGGTACCACCGACCCTGCACTCCAGTGGCCGAACACCCCACCCGCTTTGCCACAGCCGCCACCGACGACATGTTTTCCTTTGATAAATTCCTTGAAGATTACCTTTTAAATAATGAGCTACATCTGTTGCCAAAGGCAAAAGTAGAAAATAAAACACTGTATTGAAAATAACAAGCTCATTTTCTTCTGGTGAAATCAGTGCAGTGAGGTAGAATAACACACAAACACAAAAAAGCCTAGCACATTGCAGAGTACTACCGCAGAGAGGAGAGCGATCACTTTGACTACTTACTGTAAATGTTCCATCCATTAGAGGGGCTGAAATTTAATAAATATGCTAATACGTTCGAGTCTACAAGGCTGGTTGGCAGCACATTTTCAACATACTGAGAAACACACACACACACACACACACACACACACACACACACAAAATGATTTAGCTATACTTGTATGAACGAGAGCATCACTTATCACAGCCTCCTTCACCCTGGAGGAAAAGTGTTTGTTTGTCTGAGTTGTCGTAATGAAAAGTTAATCAAGTGAGATCATTTCATTCAGGGCAGAGGGAGGGGAAGGTGCATGTTTGACATTGTTTATTCCTCAGAGGCTTCATCACAAGAAAATGATTAAAAAATGTATACTAATGTTTCATGAAATATCTTTGGTGTCAGATGTCAAAGTCAGACCTATTAGAAAGAGAGAAAAAGATCATGCTATGTGTTAGCTAAAGAGGATGAACCGGGGGGACAATGCCTTCTCACCTCCACGGAAGTAATGAGATTTTTTTTATTCTTATATTTTGTGCTACTTTACAGCTAATGTACTCAGGGGGCAACTATAATTCAGAACCGCAAATAGTCTAAATAAGTGTGTTCACCGCAGAGGGCAAAAACATTGACAAGTTGTGATGCTGTGATGTGGAAATCATCATCGCCGGATAAAAAGCCCAGATTATCCTTCCGCGGCAGAAAATAGATCTGTGTACTTTGAAATCAAATACAATAGAGATGTCAACACAGAGAGCTGAGAAAAGCCAGCCGAGCCTCGTTAATGTAACATTTGGCGGCTTCCCGGGGAGGATTTTAGCTGACATTTTTTTTGTCGGGAGTGAATAAGACAGGCAGGTTGACGCTGAAGTCCCATCATATATTTGAACAAAACCAGCCAGCAAGCAATTTTGCCACAGCGGGTGTTCTTTCATCTTTCCTTTCTGTGTCATAAACCTTGATATTCATTTAAAAAATACATTTTTCACAGATCAGAGCCACTATGTATCCTGCACATGATACCCCATTCTCAATAGGTACTGTATGAGTAAACACGGATACAGTTGTTCACTTTAAATGCTTTCTGTGTCAGTTTGCACCACATTTAAAAAAGAGAACTTAAATACAAAGTATCTCAAAATAGTTAACCAATTTCCGGTGGCGCTGGTGGTGTAGCGGATAGAGTGTCCCTCAGGCTCAGTCCTCTTTGCAGCAGACCTGATTTGAATCCGACCCAAGGTCAGTTCTCTGCATGTCATTCCCTCCAATGCCCCATTTCAACTTTGTCTCTCGCTATAAATAAAGCATTGAAAACGCCCAAAAAAATCTTAAAACATATATAGCTCTGGAAAAAATTAAGAGACCAGTCTGGATATTTCCTAAATTTGTATCTCTACATTACTTAATGGAAATGCTGTTTAATGACAATATTCTTTGGGGGAAATGTTGTCAGTAGTTTGTAGAATAAATCCAAAATGTTCATTCTACTCAAACATATGCCTATAAATATTAAAACGAGAGACACTGAACATTCGGAGAGGTCTCTTAATTTTTTCCAGAGCTGTATATATAAACAATTTAAAAGAAAATTTAAATATGATTTTTCAGGATATTTTAAAATGAAAATAAATGAGATGTGAATAGTGGGTGTCAAGATGACGACTTCAACGTACTATTCTCAGAGGTGTCAAATGTGATACCTCATTGCAAAACAGTTATCAAATAAATAAGTCAAATGTGTAAGGTAATTGCTGTAATCTAAATCTAAATTGCAATTTTGTCAACAACTTCAACATCATCCCCAATTTATCTCGATGGAAATATGTTAAATTAAGGCAATCTAATAATGATTGTTTTTTGTTATTGAGAAAAGTCAAATACTGAACAAATCTGTTTTTCTAGAAACATTGATATTAATATACAGTAGATATAGTGGTGCAAGCCATTACCCAAGGTCAATAAGTACAAAACACATTCTAATTAATGTTACAGGTTTATTGCCAGTCATACATGCCTAAATAAATGATGTCCTAAATGACATTGACAGGTCTATACATTAGCTGCTTAGGCTCTGAATCCTGGAGGTCTCAATTCAGAGCGTTTAAGGTGATGGGCTTCAAACCCTGATATGATGTGTGCTTCAAAGTTTGAACTGAGAGATTCTGACAGCTCCGTTCACCTGCTGTCTCTTCCACTGAACAGCTGCTGAGCAACCTGCCAGGAACCTCTACCAAGGGATCACCCCGCTACTTATTTAGATCCTTCACGTAAAAACAGTGTCACACACTCACTCAGAACTGTTTATGGACAGTGAGGACACAGCAAAATCCTTACACCAGCGTGGACCCAGCATATTAGGCGGACAACAGCCAAAATTTTGAAAAATTACAAAATTATAAATAATTAGCTACAGCTTTTATTAGCTTCTATTTATTCAACATGTTGGTGAAATGGAAAGTCACTGACCATTAAGCTCAAATACTAATTAAGATTTTGGCTTCATACACTCAACACTGAAATTGGTTGGATTTACTACAGTTGCGTCAAACAATTTCCACAAAACTAAATATCATCTGAAATGGGAATAACTGACTTGTGTGCAACCAACAGAACTATGGTAAGACAATTCAACATAATATTGTTTAATTTTGGTGGTAAAGTATAACATGTAGAGATTGTCTACAAGTAATCACATAATGTGCTTGTATTAATAATAGCTGTCGAGGACTCTTTACAGCCTCTTCTCTCTGACAGAAACAGTGAGCTTGATAAAGTTCAAATCAACAGATTAGAAGCAGATGTAGAGAAAAAAAAACAACTCAACTGAAATGAACGTAGACAAGGTGAATATTAAATAGTTTGATTTTCAGAACCCTTGATCCATATGTCCCGTATGAGAACAAGTCTTGAAAGAGACGAGGAGAAAGAGATCTGGGAGCAACATTCTTTCCCAACGGAGGAAAATGTCAGAATCAGAGTGTAACAGTGGGGGTGAAATGGAACAGTGAGCACCGGCAAAATATCTGTGGCAGCTCCGCTTGCATTGTGAGCGCTGGAGCAGCTCTTTCATTGGCAATTAGAGAGTGAGAACATGCGTGACAGCTCAAACAGAACAGCACATTAGAGTATAGGGGCTCCGCATACAGTATGTGAATTGAGTCACAGTCGCACAGTGCCACTGGGGCTGTCTGAACTATAGCTTCACAAACTTCACTCTGGGTGGTTAACAAAGCATGAATCATAGCTTTTGTTTTGTGGGCTGATTTTTTTTTTTCTTTTTTGATATTCAAATTGACCAGTTTTGTCTGTGTGAATGTGAGTCTTGGCTGCTCCACACTCTCACCATCAACAATTCATGATGACTGATTGGGCAGTAAATGTCAAGTAATCATGAGCTATTACTAAATGAGGTTGGTAATGATCGCTGTAATGGTTTGGGTCTAGCTTAGTCAGGGATGAAAAAAATACCAGCGCATTTATTAACGTGTTGTCTAAATGTCAAAGGCCATTGTAAACTGCATGTCCTTCCCATTAGTCTTCTTTGTTTTACATGTGCCACTCACCCTATTATACACTACTTGATTTAAACATTGACTCAGAAATATTAAGAAGATGATTGCATTTTGGTTTAGATAAAGAGAGGCTATTGAAGACAACCCAGCAGCATTAATTGACATACTGTATTAAGTCAATAACTAAAGGAGTTTCTGATGATCTATCTAAAGTGATGTATCATAAAGTCAAAGTCAAAATTATTTCTATAGCACATTTAAAAACCACATCAGTTGACCAAAGTCCTGTACAAGATACAATGCAAAATAACATATAAGATACATGAAAAGAAAAGTTAGGAGTGTCAAAGTCTCAACTTGTGTTAAAGGCCAATGCAACAAAAGTGAGTCTTCAGCAACGTATTAAACTGTTCAACTTTACAGGGATCCAGGTGATATCAGGTGAGGATCATGATAGAGCTGAATGCAAACCCAACTTGACCACATAGTACTGACAAATGTGTATGTTGCTATTTAAACATTTTGTCATACCAACAATACAAAATGGGACTTTGATGTGTCTCCGCTTTTATAAGCTAAACATTTTGGTGACAAAACTGACAACATTGAGAAAACTGTTTGTGGCCAGACATGGATTAATAAACCTGGCATCTAAATGAAGCTTTCCATTTTAAATCTTGGCAAAATTGTCAGTTTCTAAAGCAGCTCCAGGCTGTTCCTTTTAGTCACCATTCTCATTTGGAAAGCATTTAGTTTATATTGACTTTCTGGAAGTGCCATAAAAGATAACATGTGAAGTCTGAAGCCAACTTGTGTTTATTTAAGTCTTAAGGACTTTTTGTCTTCTCCCTCAATGCGAGCGGCAGAGACTTTAGAGATCCCACGGCACAGCGTGAGCACGCCATTAAGTATGAGCAAGTTTCCTGAAGGTGAACGAATAGAGTTTGGTAGGTTTTTCCATCTGGGCACCTTCATATCAAGGCCTCCCGGGATGTTCATGTATATTCATAAGAGGTGGGCTGGAAGAGGGAGGAAAAAGAAAAGTTTTGAGACCCAGCTGGTTGCCTAAAACTTCTATTGGACGACCTCAATTTCTCCTCTTCTCCCGATAAAGTCTGGACAGTCCATGTGAGGCCCAAGCATAGTGTACTAACTGTATGTGTTGCTGGGTTCACTTAAAGACCTACTTCACTGGTGGAAATATGAAGGTGTATTGAACTCTGAGATCCTATGTAGTGTAAATGTGCAAACATTTTAGAAATCGGTTCATCCTAGGCTGAGAAAAGACGACTGAGAGAAGAAAAATATCATTCATTATATTATAATAGCAATTTTTATAATGATAGAACGCCTGTTCCGTATGGGTGGAGTATTTCTTTAATAAGCAGACTGTAATGTGTTATCTTACACATGAAATCAAAAAAATTGCTAAAAAAATATTTTTTCTACAAGACTAGTGTAACATTTTAATAAAAAAGAAACAACTTTTCTTCAGCTCTAGTCAAGGAGGTTGAAGCAGCTGGTTGTAGTGTTGCATAATTCACTACACATTCATTACAGTCTCACTCAACAAATTGTGCATTTAGAAACCAGTGGTGCCATGTTAATGTATACACTGAAAACAGATGAATTGATAAGCAAGGTACAAGTCAGTAAAGTCTAGGCAAGGCCAGAGCAAAGTCATGTATTATACGACATCAAGGTGAAACAGCCAATTAAGCTGTAGTTATAGCAATAAAGAAATAAAGAGCATATTCAATATCATTAATTGTTGTCAAATACAAGTCATATTGCTTTTGTGCACAGCATGGCATTTCATGAAATACAATATTAATCCAAACAATTAATTTCTCCATTTATGCTAGACATAAAGTTTTCAAGGCAGTTGTTAATGGTGATTACTGCAGTGAAAGCTAATAAGAAATACAGCATGAAAAGTGACCCAATTAAATATACGGTAGATCTTCTGTTTTGTAGTCAAGGGCTTTAGAAAATACCATGTGGCCCCACTGCTTTGAATAGAGATATTTGAATGCCAAGGTGGTGCATTCCATATAAGCTGATTTATAAGAGAGCATACAGTACGTGCGTCTTGATTTTTGTTTTAATTTAGTTGTATACTTTATGTACAGATGAATGCGATAACAAGTACAACTCAAGAGGTTTTTAAGTACTACTTATTAGATACATTAATTGTATTTATTCTAAACAGTAAAATCATAAAATTGTATGATGATATTTTAAATTGTCCTCTTTTGCATGTATTCAATTTATCTAATAGATGGTCGGATTGTAATGTAGAAACCACAAGGGACAAGTTTACTGCAATGAAAGCCTCTGTGCTCTAGCTTTCTCTCTCAAATTAAAATAAATAAAAAAAGATTCAAAAGAGAATAATTCCATTTCAAAGCGACACATACACAGAATCTTTGTCTGACCTGTTATTTCTTGGCAAATTGATTTGACTTTTCTCTGGGATACTGTGGCCAACAGCTCATTAGTGCTCCCATGAAGGTACGGCAAGGTGAGGCACAATGCTATTATATGTTAATTGCATGTTAACGGTATATAGGAATAAGGTCTACTCTGTTTCCTTTTGCGAGATCTGTGTTAGAAAGATTAATGTACAAGCTGCAAGCATTATCATAATGGCTACATATGTGCTACTGCGGTATATACAACAGACTTCTTCCTATGCTCATGAGGAAAGTTGCACAAGGTAGCTGATGTAGCAGCTAATTAAGATTGTTGTCCCCCCTTCTCCTTCCAGCATCATTGTAAAAACTTCCATTCTTGTACAGTACGGCACGAGGAATGGGATACATATGAGCCTGCAAAAGACTGCCTGCTTGTTCTCCGTGAGATGACTCAAGCCTTTTCTCCCAGGTTATGTTTTTTTGCGTTTTCATTGAGCCTGACATGTATATTTTACCTGTTTTGCGGGCCTCTACTGCTTTGCTGTTTAGTTGGATGAACATCCCTAAAGGTATTAAGCCTAAAGATCATTTTGTAGCTCAGGCACACATTCAGCAAATGTGGAAAATAGTCTAAGCGGGGTGTCAAATTTATGCCAACGCAGTTACATTGCAGTTTCTCTAAAACCCAGGCCTCCATGCAGCCCTGAGGATGTATCCACACTTTAACCCATGTGCAGGTTTTAGGTGAACTCTAAACATAAACCAAAACAGACATGTTGCACTTTGTTATATAATGTGTCTTCCCACTTCAAACAACATTGATTTGTGCTGAGAATATATATCCCCCTGTTAATACACAGCTTAGGCGCTGTAAACAGGTATGCTGCTAGCTACGGTGGGCCCCCTTTTTTAAGTACACAGAGCCTAGGCTATATATGAACACCAGATTGTATTTTCAGCACGGAAACACAGCACACACAGGTAGAAAATTGTGAGGAAATATTCACTGATTTTCGACAAACTAATTTTCGATCACAAGCATTCTCCAGAATGGCACCTTGAATCAACACAAGCAGTAGTAAGGGAGTGAAACAATGCAGCAAAAAAGATCTGTGCGCCGTGCCAATAAAAACAGGTTTTCTGGAGACTTCTCAGAGGTGTGAATCAGAGGCTAGCATAGCCCTGCACCTAGCACTCACACAGAGACACAGCCCAGCATGACCTCAGCTGTCTTACAGGTCAACAAAGGTTGCAGTCTCTTTCCAAACAGGGGCGACTGTTGTGCCAGGAACTGCAGCCATCACGAGGCAGACGCTGACTCTATCACATGAAGCCAGGTGTCTGTAGCAGCTTGCTATAGTTACACAGAAGGCCAGCTAACAACAGACAGTTGTGTACAACACAGCACCTGCTGCTGCCGTCCCATTGTGTCTGTTGCCCCCGCTCTGACAGCAAGGATGACGAGGAGTCACCTTGGCAACCTTGGCAAACCATGTCAACCGGCAAAAAAGTTAGAAAGTGCCAACTCAAGCAACCGTTTCCCTGTATTAGCATTTATATTACCAACCATCATGACATTAAGAGTGGAATTTTAAGTGTCACAAAGGGAAGGATTAAACAGTTCGTGAATGGGAAAATGATCCATATATAGTTATATAATCAATGAAAAGTGCACTTTAGCCTAAATGTATTTGACTGAAGTCTGAACAATTATGAATAATTCATTCAAAAGCCCTTTAACAAGGGAGTTAAGCCTTAACCACAGCTATGTATTATACACGTGTAATGCAGATTACGTTTGAAAATACAATTCAGAATCTTAATAATCCAAATAACCTAAGCAGGATCTGATTTACTAACATAATAATGACAATTACTTATTTCATTTATGTACCTTAAGCCCCAAGACAATACAATAACCAGGATGCGTTGTTAAAGGTGAAGTAAGCGATTTATTTATGTTAATATAAGTGTTAAATCACTCTTTATTCATACATTGATCACTTATATAGTGTGTACGTTTCATAAAGCCGATCTCTCAGTCACTCGCTCGGCAAATAAACTTTTTGGGGATCCCACAACATATAATAACCAATCAGAAGAGAGAACGCTACAAACCAGCACCCGTCTCACTGCCGGTGCACTTGCAGAGCGACAGATGGGTGAATGTTTATGCGCCTACAATGGCGGAGCAGGTAAAAATCCTTGCCAATGTCTGTTTTGATGGTTTTTATCATGTTTTATCACACTTATGGATCTGAGATGATGCTAGATAACTCGCTGCTTGAAGACCGCAGTGCATTAATGTGGTGACGAGGGGACGAGGGAGGGGACTGCTAACCGCAGTAACTGACAGGAAGTTAGCTAAAAGAACCATTCCGCTTACTGAACCTTTAACACTTACCTCGACAGTGAACGCCTTCATCGTCGCCATCTTCACAGTCTCGCGCTCCGTTGCAAAGTTTGTTGAAGTGTATACACTTTTTGGTCCCAACACACTGTATGTGATTTAGGGGACATCTGATCACCACCTCCTGTGCACCTGAAACAAGAGAGAACGGAAAAGTGTCAAAGAAAATCTGCATCTCCATTTATTCCAACATTAATAATTCATGTGTGCTGTATCCACTTACTACAGTGTCACCCGAGCTTAAACAATATGTTTCAGTTGGAGTTGCATTTACAGTGGGAGACCGAAGACAATATGTTTAGCAAATTAGCATTAGTCGTTGCCGTTATCATTTGTATTGTTTTGCACATAGGCTTACACATTTATTTAATGTTTTAAACTTCTCAAAGTTTCAATACTCCGAGACATGTTTTACTGTAGGCGAAATAACCTTATCCATATGCATACTGTATGTATTCATATTTTATATTTCAGCGGGAGACTAAAGACAATATGTGAAGGATATTAGTATTAGTCATTGTCATAATCATTCTTATTTTTTTGCCACATACATTTTTATTTTATTTGTTGTACTTTTCGAGTGCCCTCTTAAAGTGTCCATACTCTGAGAGTTCTTGTTTAGGATGCAGAAGAACTGTATCCATATGCAGATGTATTTATATTCTCACATCATTGTTTTTTCACACACAACAGATGTTCCCCACATCGCTCCGGTGAAGTCCTGTAACAAACTACCCCGGCCCCCTGGCTGCCCGCCTGGCAAACAGCGGAGAGCATCTGCTTAAGGATTCATGAGGCACCTAGGTGACCCTCATTCACGTGGCAGCCACAAGAGCACATAAAACACAGCTGACCAGTGGCAACCAGCACTGTAAATGTGTCACATCTCCCCCTTAACTACATTGATATCAATAACTACATTGATATCAATGTGCCGTTCGCGAGCCACTTAATGAGGAGATTTATGACCCGGCGTGAGGGAATCTGTAGCGATCTCTGCGGAGTTCTCCCCACCATTCCCTAGGAACTCACAATCCAAAAGCACTCGGACACATCCTGACCATGGCCGTTACTTACTCACAGCATCCAATTTGTACACACACTTTGTAAAAGGTAAGGGATGCCACAATTAATGTTGCCATTACAAAGAGAGCTGCTGTCACCCCTGCTGATTTAAAGACGGGATACGTGGGGACAAGTAGGTGTAAATTTATATTGCCGCTACAATGATTTATATAAGTTACTCCTCCCAGAGCATTTATATTGGCTCAAAAAAGGGTATAGCAGCATAGTAGAGATATTTTCCCCCCTAATACATTTCTTCTCGGCTAGCTCTTCAAGCCCCAGCGATTCACACTATTTTTATGCCATATTTAGGTAAGTCAAATATAAGTGACCTTGTCTCTCTGAGAGTTCATATTTCATACATGAGCAAACCGGCAGCCTCGTCTGCTCTCTGAAAATGTGTTTAAAGCTCCTCTCTCTTTTCATTTCTCTTCCAGCGCCCCTCAGGATGATGTTTGTGCTTCTTTCAGACTTCATCTTCTATCTCATCTAGTTGTAGGTCCTTCATTGATACGTATACATTCTTAATATAAATAAAATATTCACATTTTAAAAGGCTTAACTTAGTTTCTAAATGACTCCTTACTGTACTGGGGATTCCATTTCCAAATTTTGCGAGTGCTGTTTTCAAACATCAATATTTGAAGGGGTACACTTATCCAAAGCGTGTTTTTTGTTTTTAATTGGTGTTATACATTTCCGGTTTCATGTTACTTCCTGGGTGCCTGCGTGATTCAAGCGCTAATGTAGGGGGCAGATAATAGAGAATAAATATTGCATCAGTGATTCTTGAGAACCGGGACAAAAGGCCGTCTTCCATATGTAACTGCTGTTATCTTTAAAAAATAAAAATATTTAAAATTGTAGAAGTTATTAGGGATTAAGAATAGAATGTCTGGAGCACAAATATCCCCTTAAATTTAATTTGATCATTATTATGTCAAATATATGACACTTGTTAACTTCTCAAGGCATCCAAACAAGGTGTGTCCACAGAGAGGGTTTCAATCTTTCATATGCAATAAAACCTGATAAAAATGTACTTTAATGATTAAAAAGTGCTTTTTTCCATCAAAAGCAACACTAAATAATTTCTCATATCATCAACACATTCATGTTTTATAAGGTTTCTAAGGCCCTGTTTCCACCTGGAATTATGATGTAATTTTGGTCATCTGATCACAAGTGGCCACTTGTTTTTTAAAATGTGACTTCTTTGTCTATTTGTGATCGGATACCATTTACCCGCTCTGTATGTAAATCAACACGTACATCATTTCCGTTTGCATTGGTGTTTTTAACCGGTGGGGTTCAAACAAGTAAACATACAGGGCTGTACAGTGCCACAGTTTTAATCGCATTTGCTATTAAAATGCATTACGTGCGAAGATAATTACAAGTCTAGGTTGACGAGATAGGCTACTGTCTCATTTAGACAAGGAGGAGCGATGCACAACACTGCTTAGAGGGCTCTACATTAACACTCCCCAAATGCGGGTAAATATCATAGATAGTATATAAAAGTAAAAACTCTTAGGCGAGTAAGTTATTACGCCACTTTGGCTGGTGAAAGATGTGTGCTCGCAGGGCGGCTTTTCTAACGTCTGCCTCTGATATACTCTTATCACCACCACCAGTACATGGCTTTCTATATGCAGTTAAGTTACTGCATGTGCGAACAGAATATTTCCTGTGCGCCTTCACATTAAAAGCATGTTACTAGCCAAACGCGAGTTGACTTTTATTTTTAAGCAGATAAGAACAGGAAGTCGTTGCCTTGCAGCGCACCAGTCAATAGCAGAGATTTCCGTGTTTTCAGATTTATGCAGTGAAATGAAAACAGAGGACAGAAAGCTTGTCATTTGCAATACTGGCGGATGCAACTAACGTTCATGAGGCTTCTAGAAAAGCTGCATGCATGCCAGTGATGCATTTTCAACATATTTTCGCTCAGGCAGGGGGCGGCAGTTGAGTAGGAGGTCCCTAATGTGGACAAAAATCACATTGCTGTTTCCACTACCATTTGAATGCAGACACATCGGACACAAGAGACGTAAACCACCTCCGAATGTGGTTTTTGTGATGTGATCTCAATGCGTCTTGTGAGTGTTTTCACCTGTAGTTAGAGCTGTATTCATGTGATCAGATCACAAAAACCACATGTTAAAGACAAGTGGAAATGGGGTCTTATTAGTGGGACACTTTTTGTCACCACAGTCAGACAATCTAATTTAAGTGGGATGGTTATTGTGGAAGAAATTCCAGTGAAAAAAATAATTGAAAAAAATAATTGAAAATCTTACATAGTACAGCTTTAACACATCTAACTCATTTACAATCTAACTGGAAACAAGAGGTATAGACCCTAGTGTTCTCCTGCACGCACAGGGCATTTATACTCACTGCAGAGAAACAGTCACACACTGTCACAGAGCATTCAACCCAGTGCCACACCGGAGCACATGTCCATTTGGCAAATGCACTATTTAACACACAGCTGTAAGGGTCTGTGACAACGTAACCGTGTTGTCAGCCACTCTCCTTGCCTTCTCGCCACATGGGTTCTAATCTAATGTGATAAGGGGAGGGATAGCGCATGAATATTCAGTGGCTCTGATCTGTCATGCAGGGCTATACACAGATGGTCTCTCAATGGCTGAGGTGCTCACAATTCCTCTGTCAATTCCAAATCTACCGTACTATGTCAGGTGATCGCTTAAAGTCGTTTATACGTATATATACTGCATAGTACATACACTATGTTATGTTACACATCCTCTGATAGCTGTACCGGAGCTTTCCTCTTCTCCTTAATAGCTCCCGATTTCCAAGGTGCTAAATGATGCTTAAACACCACTTCATGCATACTGTGTGTGAGCCGGATCAGTCCACATACTATACTCTTAGAAAAAACCCACAATGCACTGAGTTTCACTTTGACCTAAAGCTGGAATCTTTGGTACAAGAAGAAGAAAACAAAAGGCAAATAACCAAAGTAATTACTCCCGAGAGGCCATTAGTAATAATGAGCTGTGGGATGAGCATCCTCACTAGCAAATACACACAATATTGATTTGTTTTTCTTATTTTAAATCGGGCCTGCACACCCACTAAGGTAATTAATTAATGTTTTATATAATTGTTTAGATTGTCTGCTCAGGGTGGGATTGGGTGGGGCAGGAGTACACTAAACACCATGAACTAATAAGAATGCAGCAGGGCTAACTAACAAGCCAGAAGTGAAAATACATGTTCAGGAGTATCATGGATTAGTACAGGCTTAAAGAGAATGCACTGTGGTAAGCCATAACTGTCTCATTATAATTCAAAATAAACACAAATTAGCACCGTTAAGTTACAGTTTTTCTCAGTTGCTTTGGTGCTTTTCTCTGATCAGAATGAAAATTCTCATAACTATTAGTTCAATCTCCGCAACATTTAGTCATTTGAGCACATCATAGTAGCAATTTCTCCTTCCTCTGAACAAATTGCAAATGTGTTTGGACATGTATCAGTTGCTTTCATACAATTCTCTGCTGTTTTATAACATTGTCATTTGCTTATGTCATGTCAGTCAAAATGAACTATGCTTATGGATGCTGAATAGTCGTTCCCAATAAAACTAATAGTCTTCATTTCATTGCTTGAGTCATTTCATACAAAATTGTTGAACTAGTTATCAAATTCTGTCAGGCAAATTTTATACCTTTACTTTATCATAGATACTTTCCTCGCTACATTGCAAGGGATAATATCCGTTGTGATGTAGATGAAAATATGTGGCCAGACAGACAGGAACGTCTGGATGTGCCAGAATGATTTACCTATGTTCAGTTACAATATGTCCTGTTATATTGTTCACATTTGTGCACAGCTCTACCAAAAGGGTGTTTTTTTATGTTTGATCTAAATAAGTGACTGAAGTGTATTTTTCTTTTGCACAATGCTGTAGAATTGCAAAGAGCATATACAGTAAATATGTGAAACATACGTATTCAGTGTCTTGTACTCACTTACTCCCCTAACTACAGCAATGTGTAACTTTACTGTAGTTTTCAAATGGCTGTACAAGTAGTGTATAGTGCTGTCTTGAGCATGTTCAGGTAGTGTCACCGAGTTCTGACCTTTTTTTGCATTGGAAAACATTGAGAGAATAAACTGTCATAATGAAAACATGACAAAGCCATTTGACTATCTTGTTCATAAACGATGGTGTCAAGACTTCTCATTTTGATGACACTGGCAGTTTCATTGACATGAATACTTGCTTTTGAGGAATAGACTATCCATTCTGAGCAAGTGACGTCCTGTTGCAGGTTATCCACTAGGTTTTGCAGTTTGCACTAATTGTTTTGAGAAATGCACTAACTGCTGTGCAAATGTTAATAGTGATGTGAGAAAAGCACCAAAGAGACTGAGAACAACTGTAAGTTAAATTGAAAATACATGATCACAGGACCAACAAATGCCAGTCTGCTTTTGAGGATTAACACTGAGTTGATGACAGCCATTTCATTGAAAACTTTTCCAACTTTCCAAATGTCCTGAATTGCAAAATATCAGCAAATTCAATGTCTGTCCACTGTCACTCTTACATTCAAACAACAAGAGCATGGGAAATACATCCAAGTTGGAAAAAATAGACAGACAGATTGAAGGATTGATGGATGGATGGATGGATGGATGGATGGATGGATGGATGGATGCATAGATAGATAGATAGATAGATAGATAGATAGATAGATAGATAGATAGATAGATAGATAGATAGATAGATAGATAGATAGATAGATAGATAGATAGATAGATAGATAGATAGATAGATAGAAAGATAGATAGATAGATAGATAGAAAGACGGATAGGCAAGTAATATAAAAATCTGATAGCTCTAGTAGGTCCCTGTTGTATTACTCCAATCCTCATATATAAATATCAAATTATTTGAGATGAAAACTGCGCTACCCCAGTAATGGTTTTATAAATTAATAATGCCCAGAGATGAAATGAGTGCTCACACTTAAATACCAGTTTAATCATAACACCTTGAGCTATGCATATTCAGGAAAAGTGAGAAACAATTAAGTTTAGCATCAATATTCATGAACGCCTTACTGTACAATAACACAACTATTCAAGCTTTACCTTGTGGGTCCCTTATCTGGTAATGTTAGGCATAGAAGCTTATTTTTAAATATATATTTATGGTTAACACTTTTGCGTTGTGGGTTTAATGCACACTGCAGACTGTAGAGGGAGCTAGCAATATTGCAGATGTGCAGTTAATTAAAAATCATGCTGCTATTTGCCTATTTTGAGGAGGAATGAGCGGGGCCAACTAATACCTCTATTTAATGTGAAATGAGAGGCTTCTGGAGGGGGGGGGGTCTCGGCAGCTATGTTCATTATGATAATCATGTACATCTAAACCACTACCAGTTTGCGTGGAATAATACATTCCTGCCAGAAAAATAACAGAACCGACTGAAATCAGTAGGGAAAGCTTATTGAACTACTATGGGGGAATGTATCATATCCCTAAGTAATTAGGATTTCATTGTCTTAATTTATGGTTAGTTGACGATCAAAGTATGATGCCTGTCCTAAGGCTCCAACCACTTAGATTTTCCCAGAATGGCTTTATAACGGTAAAAGGATTTTTTTTTTGCGGTGAATCCCACAATTACAATGACATGAGTTACTGTATGCACTTCATTTTTCAACCCTGATCAGATTAGAATCATAGTGGTGAATATGAACCTCTGCCAACATGTCAGAAAGAGCAGAGGCAGCAAAAGCTTTCAATCACTGCACTGGGCTTGGGTGCAGCTACTTTGAGTGTAGGCCAGTAACAGCTAACCTTTTGACATATTGCCTTACACGCTATCACAAATGCATCTGGCTAAAGGGTAGACAATATCATTTCTGCCCCCTAACAACAGCGTAGACAACATTTTCAATTTCAGGTGCAATCACACTGTAGACTTATGAAGTGAGTATTACAGTTTGCTTGGGTTAGTTAAAGTTATATATTCAACTGTTAACTTAAAGCTCCCATATTATACACTTTTCGGTTCTATTATACACCATATTATATGGTCTTAGTGGTCCCTAATACGTTTTTCTTCAATTGTTTGCTGAAAAAAACTTTCAGATAATTTATTGTACTATGCTGATGTTCAGCTAATCTCACAATGGCCTATTTTTTAAAAAGAGCTGCAGCTCCCCTCGTAAATATACAATATTTGAGCTCCCCCCGCCCCCTGTCCGGAAGCGAAGCCAGATACGCCTCGCCCTCTGTCTGTTTGTAAACAATGATGACGTATAGCCTGTTAGCACAGGTTAGGTTTAGCCTACCCATGAGAAGAACAAAGTCTAGTGCTAGTAACGCACGTAACGTAGTTTGACATGACCTATCCTTGTCTACATGAAAGACTATGTTCATACAGATGCACTGACAGCCACACGCTAATGGAAACGGCATGTTCACAATAAAAATGCTGCAAAACATGGTGGCTACTGCGAAGCTAGCTCGGGAGCTAGCTGCTAACAATACCACTAAAATCAGTGGAAAAATTATCTTCAAAGTCAGACTTCTTCAGTATATCTTCCAATCCTTTGTCCTATTAAGAACGAGGCCTTTCCAGACTGGTGTGGGGAATAGAAATATGTTTTTATGAGCAAAAGCTGAACGCTTGTCCCAAAGCTAATAGCTATACACCAGTCAGGCAAAAATACCAATAAAAACATGTATTTCAGTTTCACTGTTTGAAAAAAAGCACAAGTAGCTTCCTATCCGTTGTGTTATTAAAAACGAGGCTGCTGTGATTAAGATAAATTAGTGGATTATGCAACATTCATCATGTTTTGCCGTACTACAGGCATCTTGTCGCAACAAGCAAACAACATGGGGGTGAAGGAATATTTTTCGAGAGGATCTCGGGGCCGTGGACCAATAAGAAATAGGGGGGTGGACTGCACAGTGGAAGCTTCTGGCTTTCCAGTTTTTGACGTCAGAAATGGGAAGAATTCTGACTGGAGTATATTGGGTGGAGAGGTGGAGGGTTTCACAAAAGGGTAGAGTGAGAAAAGGAGAGAGCTTTCTTTTTTTATATACTTTGGCAGTCTGTAGGCACACCGTAGACCCATAATTATGTTCAAAAACATCGGAAAAGTGCATTTGCACAATATGGGAGCTTTAAAGGTGAGGTAAACAATTTATTTATGTTAATTTACGTGTTAAATCACTCTATACTCATACAGTGATCACTTATATTGTGTGCGCGTTTCATAACTCCGATCTCTCAGTCACTCGCTCTGCAATATAATCGGCAAATAAACTTTTCGGGGATCCCACTACAGATAACCAATCAGAAGAGAGAACGCTAATAAACTGGCACCCGTCTCACTGCCGGTGCACGTGCAGAGCGACAGATGGGTGAATGTGTATGCGCCTACAATGCAGGTAAAAATCCTTCACAATGTCTGTTTTGATGCTTTTTATCATGTTTTATCACACTTACGGATCTGACATGATGCTAGATAACTCGCTGCTTGAAGACTGCAGTGCATTAATGTGGTGACGTGGGGACGAGGGAGGGGACTACTAACTGCAGTCACTGACAGGAAGTTAGCTAAACTGACCATTGCACTTACTGAACCTTTAAGATAAACAGCTTATTCCAACATGGGTTATTCATGAAATACTTCATTTTCATTGGACAAACAAGTGACCACTAGATGTGGGAAGATACACTCTTCTCACGAGACGAGACAATCACAATATTAGCATCAGGACAACGATTTAAACATTTAAAAAAATGAGGAAATATATGACTGGAAAAAGTTGTTTTATTTTTAAGTTCAGTCATACAATGTCAAACAAAACAGGTCCATTTTGTAATGTGTATGTGTGAGCTTCTAACTTTAACTAAGCAACAAATGAGCAGCGCACAAGGAAGACCTATATGACGAGAGAATGAAGATAAGTTATTGTATGAAGAATATTGAGATGTTTTAGTACAGTGTAATGACATGTGGTCACACCATTAGTTACTACCAACGCCTAGCTATACTAGTGTTAACTTGACACACAATGAAATGAATGAGCTATTCATAAAAGCCACAACAGTCATCATTGTGGTCATGCTTAAAGCTTGAGAATGTTTGGATTTTAGAATGTCCTTGCTCTATGATGATGCTGCGGCTTAACTTGAATAAGTGATGTTGAGGGATAATATATTTATAATTGTCATGTAACAGTGAGCGGACCATTCTCCCCACATCTCAGCTGGGTTTCAGTACACAGACTCTTTGTATCCAGCTGTGTTCATAAATAAAAGATTAGTGCTGTCAGTTTAACACCGTTAACGCAAACCCATTTTAACTGCGTTAGTTTTCTTCGGACAACATCTGGAAATTGCGGAGATTAACAAATTATCCTGCAAGCGACACGTTATCTGAATAAAGCAGTCGCGTGGAGACGTGCGCTGCTTACATGCGCACAGATGAAAGTGTAATGGAATAAAGACAAGCAAACCTTTGGAACACAAAGGCCAAATTCTACCAATTTTAAAAAGTAACACACATTGCTGCCCAGCATGTGCTGCTACTAAAAAGGTGCAAGAAGGGCTCTAAATAATCATTTTCCCGTGACCTTTGCGACCTTAACATCCTTGGCATTTGAAGTGATTTACTAAGCCAAAAAAGGGCTTATCTTCCTGTATTTGTCTGACCCCAAACAAAAAGGCAATATGTTCTGCTAGACAGGACCTCCAAGGACTGAGAATCTTCCCAGAGAGGGAAAGAAGACAACGTACTGTATATGTTGTGTTTTTCAGTACACTTAAGAGCAAAGATGTGGATGCCATAGAGATGAATAACTCCATAGTTGAATTCTGCCTTCTGCTGAGATACAGCCAGTGGCACATTATGAGCTGGACAACTCCTTGATGGGAAAATGTGTGTGCCTTTGTATGTTTGTGGATACACATAAGCCAGCGTTTAGTGATGCTCTGCCAGGCCTTTACTGCAGCAAGATACTCAGCTCTTGCTTGTTTGGGCTTTGAGCTCTGCACCAAAAAATAACACACACTGTCCTGGTCTGAGGTCAGATTTATAATAGAAACATTTCAACGTTTGGCTTTCAATATGTTCTTTGTTGCTCTGTGTTTACATTAAGGATCTCTGTGTTTCTTAATTGCATTTGTTCTACATATTGCTTTCTACTGTTAAACGAGGAACAGCCTCAATCACCCTTAAATAACCGCATCTATAGCTTTAAGACTTCTTACATTACATTTGTATTTAGTTACTCGTGTCCCTTTCAACAAGATCCAAACTAAAAACCATCTGTATTTATCATGCATAGAAATAAAAAAAACATAATTGTGGGTTAAGAATCCATTCCACCATTTGAAGGCATTTACTGGCCATCGACTGTAGCCTAGCACCTGTGAATGCACACAGTGAAGCTGCAGGGTTTACGTCACACACCCTTCCAAATCCAGATTATTCCTGAATGAATACCAGAGGCTAGCAAGCGCCAGAACCAAAGACACACCATATTAATAAAACAACTCTAAGGGTTGAGGTGCACTCCTCTTCTCTCACCGTCTCAAGCTCCCATCAATGACCTTTGCCACAATATTGAGAAGAACAATTCACCCTCATATCCAACTAATAGCAACACAGCAAACAAACCCTTGGCAACCCCCCACACACAATGACCAAATAACATACTTTAGCATTACTGGTATACGTTCATGCGAGGTAATTAGCAAATTTCATAATGTAAAAATTACAACAACAAAAAAAGTTAATTAAACATTACAAGTGTAACTACAGTATGTGACATTCAGGCAAGCGTTACTGTGCAAACAAGTTTTCTGTTCAACAAAACAAATTAAAAAAGTGAAAAGAAGCCAACAACTTTATAGTCTTATGAGTAAGCATTTCTCTCCAGGCAAAACTGTTACGATAGTACGATGATAGTAGGTTCTTTCCAAAAACCAAACAAATAGGCCTCCACATGGCAATATGTCACATGCTGATTCTAGTCTTTATGTCTCAACCGATTCTCTCGCCATTATTACTTTTTATTGTATATACTGTATTTTATTTGAGCAAACAGTAACCAAATGAATATGGACATGGAATGCCAATACCCCATACCCATATGACATCTGGCAAAGGCAGAGATGTATCAAATTCATTCATTTTATTTGTGTCAATGCATCTTCAATATATGAGACAAGACAGTTCTACCAATGGTTGAATACTGATACATGTCTGATTTGCCTAATGTGTTGGATGTGTATTTAATCAGAATGTCTACATACAGTATCTCACAAAAGTGAGTACACCCCTAACATTTCTTCAAATATTTCATTATATCTTTCCATGGGACAACACTGAATAAATGACACTTTGATACAATGTCAAGTAGTCAGTGTACAGCTTGTATAACAGTGTAAATTTACTGTCCCCTCAAAATAACTCGACACACAGCCATTAATGTCTAAACTGCTGGCAACAAAAGTGAGTACACCCCTAAGAAAAAATGTCCAAATTGGGCCCAAAGTGTCAATATTTTGTTTTGCCATCATTATTTTCTAGCACTGCCTTAACCCTCTTGGGCATGTAGTTCACTAGAGCTTCACAGGTTGCAACTGGAACCCTCTTCTACCCATTCATGACGACATCAAGGAGCTGGTGGATATTAGAGTCCTTGCGCTCCTCCATCTCCCGTTTTAGGATGCCCCAAAGATGCTCAATAGGGTTTAAGACTGGAGACATGCTTGGCCAGTCCATAACCTTTACCCTCAGCTTCTTTAACAAGCCAGTGGTCGTTCGGAGGGGTGTTTGGGGTCGTTATCATGTTGCAGTACTGCCCTGCGGCCCAGTTTATGAAGGGAGGGGATCATGCTCTGCTTCAGTATGTCACAGTACATGTTAGAATTCAATGAACTGTAGATCCCCAGTGCTGGCAGCACTCATGCAGCCCCAGACCATGACACTCCAACCACCATGCTTGACTCTAGGCAAGACACACTTGTCTTTGTACTCCTCACCTGGTTGCCGCTCCACACTCTTAACACCATCTGAACCAAATAAATGTATTTTGGTCTCATCAGACCACAGGACATGGTTGCAGTAATCCATGTCCGTAGTCTGTTTGTCTTCAGCAAACTTTTTGTGGGGTTTCTTGTGCATCATCTTTAGAATAGGCTTCCTTCTGGGATGACAACCATGCAGACCAGTATGATGCAGAGTGCGGCGTATGGTCTGAGCACTGACAGGTTGACCCCCCACCCCTTCAAGCCCTTCAGCAATGCTGGCAGCACTCATACGTCTATTTTCCAAAGCCAACCTCTGTGTACGACGCTGACCATGTGCACTCAACCTTCGTAAACTGGGCCGCAGGGTGGTATTGCAACATGATAACGACCCCAAACACACCTCCAAGACGACCAGTGGCTTGCTAAAAAAGCTGAGGGTAAAGGTTATGGCCTGGCCAAGCATGTCTCCAGACCTAAACCCTATTGAGCATCTTTGGGGCATCCTCAAATGGAAGGTGGAGGAACGCAAGGTCTTTAATATCCACCAGCTCTGTGATGCTGTCATAAATGGGTGGAAGAGGGTTCCAGTTGCAACCTGTGAAGCTCTAGTGAACTACATGCCCAAGAAGGTTAAGGCAGTGCTGGAAAATAATGGTGGCCACACAAAATATTTACACTTTGGGCCCAATTTGTAAATTTTTTCTAAGGGGTGTACTCACTTTTGTTGCCAGCAGTTTAGACATTAATGGTTGTGTGTCGAGTTATTTTGAGGGGACAGTAAATTTTCACTGTTATACAAGCTGTACACTGACTACTTTACATTGTATTAAAGTGTCATTTATTCAGTGTTGTCCCATGGAAAGATATAAAGAAAAATGTGAAGAAATGTGAGGGGTGTACTCACTTTTGTGAGATACTGTATATGGAGTGTATTCTACTCATTTAAAATAAATGAGCTGTCAGTCTCCTTGTCCTGATGCCAACCATTCAACTTTAGCCCCAGACTCTGTTGCATTAACATTTAAAAATGATTGATTTGTTCCTGCATAATACATGGTTTCACTCAAAAATTGACCACCTCAGAAATGCAAATCAATATTATGTGCTACATGTTATATGCACTGGTGCCAGGGCTGTACGCTTATTTTTTAAGGTGGTAGCACTGGTGCTAGCAAGCAAAAAAAATCAGTAGCACAAAAATAAATTCAGTAGCACACAAAATATGATCGAAAACTTGCATAACCTTAACCCATGCATTTCGCTCTAATTACCTTTTAGCCTGTCATCTTGGTCTCATTTGAAATTCTCAATTAATATCATATCCTAGTGTGTGCAGTAATAATTGTAGAAAAATTAATAGGGGTGCACTGATTGTAATTTAGAAAAAAAATCTAACCTGCCAATTGTAATTTTTTGCTGATTCAGAATTATTTCTCCCAATAAAATTAATATCTATATATTTTCTGTATGTATACATATCATTATTATATTCATAATAATATTTTTTTTGTTAAATGTCCTTCTGTTAATTAAAACCAAACTTTAAAACATTAAACATAGCCTATTAAATAAATAAGTAGACCTATACATATTGGTAAAATTTGGAATAAGTTAAATAGGTTGTTGTGAATGTGTTGGGAGTAGTTCTTCTCTGGCTTATCAGTTATTTCAAACTTTGTTTAAAAAGACTACTGTTGACTGCTCTCTGCAGCTGAAGCAGTTGATTTTCAAGCTAGCGCACTGCAGGGCTGTGAAGCGCAAACTTCTTGTTCTTACCGGCTTCAAAATAAAAGTCAACTCACGTTTGGCTCGTAACGGGCTTTTAATGTGAAGGTGCACTGGAAATGTTCTGTTTGCACACGCGCTAACTTAACTGTGTGCCATCTCCTTCCGTTTATTACCGTTGGTGAAGTGTATTAATCGCCGCACAAGCACAGGTCCCGAGCACACATCTTTCACCAGCCAAAGTGGAGGGTGGACTCAATAACTTACTTGCCTAAGACTACATTTACCCGAATTTGGAGAGTGTTAATGTAGAGCCCTCTAAGCAGTGTTGTGCAGCACTCCTCTGTGTCTCAGACGGACAGCATCTGCTCATTAGCAAGCTGTCGCATTCGTGCGAGTGGAATTGTATTCATCATCACACGTGATCAATTTCAGTAGCAAATGCGATCAAAACTGTCGCACTGTACAGCCCTGACTGGTGCAGTAAGTGAGAGCCAAATCACAAACGTAATTTGCACAGAGCCCCTTCGACGCCTAATTTCCTGCGTAGCGTAGCTCATTATTTGCTGTAAATTATGCAAAGTATTCAATCAAATTTATTTGAAAGAGACGTAAAATGTTGCTACTGGGCAACAGAGTGAAGCTGGGTGTTGGCATTCGTGACATCCAGACTCCACTGTTTGGTAAGGAATCAATAGATGGGAAGCAGCCATGGGATCGTGCTGCAAAGCTGCAAACAAAAATGCCAATTTATCATTATTTGGTAAAAAAGCGACATAATTAGTCAATAGAGATACTTTTGTAACCGACCATTATGTAAATGTTCCAGTCTAATTGTTCAGGGGCCAGCTTCAAATGAATAATAAATACAGTATATTGTTGTTAGAGCGCTAAAACCAATATTCACCAGAAAGAATGATCTCATTAGGAAAATAATATATTCAGTGTTGTTTTTCATGCTGACATTCCTTTTGTCAACGAAAGTTAATACACAATACTGATTATGTCATGTAAATAATGTCCCTACATGATGTAGTAGAGAGTCCCCCATAGAGAATCAGTCCTCATCGCAGCAGACCCGGTTCTGCATGTCTTCCCCTCTTTGCCCCATTTCAGCTCTCTCTCTCCAAATCTGTCTAATAAAGTAAAAAATGCCAACAAATAAACTTCAAATAATGTCCATGATGCAATGCAGTTCTGATGTATAGGTTTGAGGGAAGTGATTATTCCTTATCACAATCACCATACCATATTGTTGTTACATTGAGTTCACAACAATTTTCTTTGCCCTTGCAAAGAAACAATCTACACACCAGATTTGGTGCAGTAAACTGATGTGTCATGGCCTCCAGTGATCTCCCTTGTGTTTCCCTTTCCATCTGTACCTTCTGTCTTCCTTTGTGTCTCTTGCTTGTGTGTGTGTGTGTGTGTGTGTGTGTGTGTGTGTGTGTGTGTGTGTGTGTGTTGTTCCTGCGCCGCCTCCCACTCACCTGCTACCTGTTCACCTGCACACCTGCCCACTAACAGCTCACACTGCAGTATGTATCAACTCTGGCTCTTCTCCCACACATCGCCACATTGTTGTTTTTACTAGAGTAGTAGCTTAGGTCTCCAGCCTCTATAGCGAGAGCTATTCCTCGTGTCTGTTTAAATCCTTGACTAATGCGTTAGTTTCCAGCCTGCCTGTCTGTCTTCCTATCAACCCACTTGACTGCCTTCTAGCCATATCCACACCGCTGTTTGCCATGCTATAGCCACAGCTCCTCTCTGCCTGCTCCAGCCAAATTCTCATCCACACAATCCACTGCATTCACTGGCAATGAACTAAATGAAGTGCCTTCAATAATTAGTATAATAAATGCAATCAATAAAATAAATAAATAAATACCTAACTAACCACAGAAATCAAACAACATGCCAGTGACTACAAGTGCACAGATCAATGGGTTGCATTCAGTAGGGTGATAGCTGAAGGAATAACATCATTTGTGTAACGATTTGTTTTCCAGTGCAGGAACATAACTCCGCCAGCCTGTCTGCAGAACTAAGACTTGACTAGAAAGTACATGGTTGGTTGAGTTATTGTTTTCTTCAGCTTTCTGGAAGACTTGTTTCTTCCACAGAGAGCTGAGGTCTTTCTGTTGGACTCCAGTGAACTTGGAGCAGAACTTTAACAATGTTGTTTAGACCGTTTGTGTCTTTCACAGACAACCCTTTGGAGCAGCACAGAGAGGAAAAGTTAAAAGACTCTCTAAAAGCTTGAAAAAAGTTACATAAAATTCTGTTCTTCCAGAATGGGTAACTAGTAACAACACACATTGGTATCTACACGTTATAATCCTATGAAGCGGTGATGGCAAACATGATAGCATATCATTCCCTATTTACAGATTCCACCTATATGGAGAGACATGACCATTCATTTGGAGTGTTAGTATAGGCTCTGCTGTGGTCTGGGAGAAATATCTGGCTCTGCTAAATGTTCCACTATGTTTCAAAAGATATTCACTAACTTTATCTCTTTGAACTACTGCGTAGATATTGTGCCTCAACATAATACAATCTTAATCATAACTGGATACAGGTGCCCATTGAGAAAACACTTCACAATAATAAGTATGTACAACATGTCATTCAATAATAAATTGCAGTTGTTTCTTTCTTGTTTGAGTGGATATTAGTGGCAAGGCTAAATTCATTTATTTAAAATACAAGTTCTATTATTTCTTTATTCTGTATCTCTACAGTAATTACAAACAATTTGGGGGAAACATCTGCAAACTGTCTTGGTTTGGTTGTTTTGTTATGTTGCTACAGTCAAAATGTGGCCACATGTGTGATCACAGCAGAATATAGAGCACTTGAATGTATGGGTTGAATTTCTGAAGTGGATGACACTGCACGTAAACGATATGCCCTTCAACTCAAACCAAGGGGTTCCTATATCCCTTGGCCTTTGATCAAATCAAAATCAGGTTTATTTGTACAGCCCAATATCACCAATAGACATTTGCCTCAGTGGGCTTTACATTCCATACAGTATGATACCCTGCCCTTAGACCCTTAGCTCGGCTGAGAAAAAACTCCCAGTAAAAAACCCTTTAGCGGGATTTGTTGGATCCAATATATGATGGATCCAAAATAGTATTCTCGTCTAAGTGAAAAGCCTCGACCTTTGGCTTTCTTCTTTATTTACACTATGTAGAGAGTTTCAGGCCCAAATTGGTGTGCCAGCCTATAGTGTGAATCAATGGATTATAAGCGAGTTAATAAGTATGTTTTGGCTTGAAGGCATCTTTAATGAGCACCATGGTTATAGTAGAATACACAGAGAGTGGGAGGACATGTATTTTTCTCTAAATATCCTCTGGCACTAACCCAGCTCCCTTGAAATAATCATTGGACTATGACCATGTTTATAGAGTGGCTATAAGAGAAGGCATTAGCTCATTCATTTCACTATCTATTGGACTACCCATTACTTATGATTAATAAATAAATAAATAAATAAATAAAGGCCAATGTCACTGACTCACGCTCATTGAGAGTCAAGCCCTGGCTACTGCATCACTGTGAGATGAACACTCATCCTCTGTTATTATTCTAGTTAACAGTGAAATGCTTTGTAGCCTGTTTCAGAAGCAGGGAGATAATGTATGTTTGTGCTCTGGAAACCTGGTCTAAAATAGTAATAATCAATATATGATATTAAATGAGTCTCAATAAGCTTTTACAAAAATCTGACTGAACACAAATGTTCATACATATCATAAAACATAGTTTAAAGAAAACTGCTTTTTACCGTCTAGTCCATTTGACAGGACTGTGTGGGCGTGGCCGTATCAAACTAATATTAACTGTTACATTTTAATAGAACGT